>JBBPBP010009779.1:62653286-62713727 GCA_037974735.1 Cicer chorassanicum | reverse complement strand
CGATTTCGGCCCATTTTTGTTGGGTGGTACGAATATCGCCCGAAAAGTCCAGATGAAATCGACGACCGCGAGATCCTTGTAGCATTCTTCTCCTAAATTTATGAATGTGTCTCGGGTTCCGTGTCGGATTTCAAACCCTAGCCATCGTCTGGCCCGAAATTACCGATTTCGGCCCATTTTTGTCGGGTGGTACGAACATCGCCCGAAAAGTCCAGATGAAATTGACGATCCGGAGATCCTTGTAGCATTCTTCTCCTAAATTTATGTCTGTGTCTCGGGTTCCTTGTCGGATTTCAAACCCTAGCCATCGTCTGGCCCGAAATTACCGATTTCGGCCCATTTTTGTCGGGTGGTACGAAAATCGCCTGAAAAGTCCAGATGAAATCGACGATCGCGAGATCCTTGTAGCATTCTTCTCCTAAATTATTGAATGTGTCTCGGGTTCCGTGTCGGATTTCAAACCCTATCCATCGTCTAGCCCGAAAAATTTCGATTTCTGCCCATTTTTATCGGGTGGTACGAAAATCGCCCTAAAAGTCCAGATGAAATCGACGACCGCGAGATCCTTTTAGCATTCTTCTCCGAAATTTATGACTGTGTCTCGGGTTCCGTGTAGGATTTCAAACCCTAGCAATCGTCTGGCCCGATAATACCGATTTCGGCCCATTTTTGTCGGGTGATACGAAAAACGCCCGAAAAGTCCAGATGAAATCGACGACCGCGATATACTTTTAGCATTCTTCTCCTAAATTTATTACTGTGTCTCGGGTTCCGTGTCGGATTTCAAACCCTAGCCATTGTCTGGCCCGAAAATACCGATTTCGACCCATTTTTGTCGATTGGTACGAAATCGCCCGAAAAGTCCAGATGAAATCGACGACCGCGAGATCCTTGTAGCATTCTTCTCCTAAATTTATGACTGTGTCTCGAGTTCCGTGTAGGATTTCAATCCCTAGCCATCGTCTGGCCCGAAAATACCGATTTCGGCCCATTTTTATCGGGTGGTACGAAAATCGTCCGAAAAGTTCAGATGATATCGACGACCGCGAGATCCTTGTAGCATTCTTCTCCTAAATTTATGAATGTGTCTCGGGTTCCGTGTCGGATTTCAAACCCTAGCCATCGTCTGGCCCGAAATTACCGATTTCGGCCCATTTTTGTCGGGTGGTACGAAAATCGCCTGAAAAGTCCAGATGAAATCGACGATCGCGAGATCCTTGTAGCATTCTTCTCCTAAATTATTGAATGTGTCTCGGGTTCCGTGTCGGATTTCAAACCCTATCCATCGTCTAACCCGAAAAATTTCGATTTCTGCCCATTTTTGTTGGGTGGTACGAAAATCGCCCGAAAAGTCCAGATGAAATCGACGACCGCGAGATCCTTGTAGCATTCTTCTCCTAAATTTATGAATGTGTCTCGGGTTCCGTGTCGGATTTCAAACCCTAGCCATCGTCTGGCCCGAAATTACCGATTTCGGCCCATTTTTGTCGAGTGGTACAAAAATCGCCCGAAAAGTCTAGATGAAATTGACGACCGCGAGATCCTTGTATCATTCTTCTCTTAAATTTATGACTGTGTATCGGGTTCCGTGTCGGATTTCAAACCCTAGCCATCGTCTGGCCCGAAAACACCGATTTCGGCCCATTTTTGTCGAGTGGTACGAAAATCGCTCGAAAAGTCAGATGAAATTGACGATCCGGAGATCCTTGTAGCATTCTTCTCCTAAATTTATGACTGTGTCTCGGGTTTCGTGTCGGATTTCAAACCCTAACCATCGTCTGGCCCAAAAATACCGATTTCGGCTCATTTTTGTCGGGTGGTACGAAAATCCCCCGAAAAGTCCAGATGAAATTGATGATCGCGAGATCCTTGTAGCATTCTTCTCCTAAATTTATGATTGTGAATCGGGTTCCGTGTTGGATTTCAAACCCTAGCCATCGTCTGGCAGGAAAATACCGATTTCTGCCCATTTTTGTTGGGTGGTACGAAAATCGCCCGAAAAGTCCAGATGAAATCGACGACCGCGAGATCCTTGTAGCATTCTTCTCCTAAATTTATGACTGTGTCTCGGGTTCCGTGTCGGATTTCAAACCCTAGCAATCGTGTAGCCCGAAAATACCGATTTGGGCCCATTTTTGTCGGGTGGTACGAAAATCGCCCGAAAAGTCTAGATGAAATTGACGACCGCGAGATCCTTGTATCATTCTTCTCTTAAATTTATGACTGTGTATCGGGTTCCGTGTCGGATTTGAAACCCTAGCCATCGTCTGGCCCGAAAACACCGATTTCGGCCCATTTTTGTCGGGTGGTACAAAAATCGCCCGAAGAGTCCAAATGAAATCGACGACCACGAGATCCTTGTAGCATTCTTCTCCTAAATTTATGACTGTCTCGGGTTCCGTGTCGGATTTCAAACCCTAGCCATCGTCTGGCCCGAAAATACCGATTTCGGCCCATTTTTGTTGGGTGGTACGAATATCGCCCGAAAAGTCCAGATGAAATCGACGACCGCGAGATCCTTGTAGCATTCTTCTCCTAAATTTATGAATGTGTCTCGGGTTCCGTGTCGGATTTCAAACCCTAGCCATCGTCTGGCCCGAAATTACCGATTTCGGCCCATTTTTGTCGGGTGGTACGAAAATCGCCTGAAAAGTCCAGATGAAATCGACGATCGCGAGATCCTTGTAGCATTCTTCTCCTAAATTATTGAATGTGTCTCGGGTTCCGTGTCGGATTTCAAACCCTATCCATCGTCTAACCCGAAAAATTTCGATTTCTGCCCATTTTTGTTGGGTGGTACGAAAATCGCCCGAAAAGTCCAGATGAAATCGACGACCGCGAGATCCTTGTAGCATTCTTCTCCTAAATTTATGAATGTGTCTCGGGTTCCGTGTCGGATTTCAAACCCTAGCCATCGTCTGGCCCGAAATTACCGATTTCGGCCCATTTTTGTCGAGTGGTACAAAAATCGCCCGAAAAGTCTAGATGAAATTGACGACCGCGAGATCCTTGTATCATTCTTCTCTTAAATTTATGACTGTGTATCGGGTTCCGTGTCGGATTTCAAACCCTAGCCATCGTCTGGCCCGAAAACACCGATTTCGGCCCATTTTTGTCGAGTGGTACGAAAATCGCTCGAAAAGTCAGATGAAATTGACGATCCGGAGATCCTTGTAGCATTCTTCTCCTAAATTTATGACTGTGTCTCGGGTTTCGTGTCGGATTTCAAACCCTAACCATCGTCTGGCCCAAAAATACCGATTTCGGCTCATTTTTGTCGGGTGGTACGAAAATCCCCCGAAAAGTCCAGATGAAATTGATGATCGCGAGATCCTTGTAGCATTCTTCTCCTAAATTTATGATTGTGAATCGGGTTCCGTGTTGGATTTCAAACCCTAGCCATCGTCTGGCAGGAAAATACCGATTTCTGCCCATTTTTGTTGGGTGGTACGAAAATCGCCCGAAAAGTCCAGATGAAATCGACGACCGCGAGATCCTTGTAGCATTCTTCTCCTAAATTTATGACTGTGTCTCGGGTTCCGTGTCGAATTTCAAACCCTAGCAATCGTGTAGCCCGAAAATACCGATTTGGGCCAATTTTTGTCGGGTGGTACGAAAATCGCCCGAAAAGTCCAGATGAAATCGACGACCGCGAGATCCTTGTAGCATTCTTCTCCTAAATTTATGAATGTGTCTCGGGTTCCGTGTCGGATTTCAAATCCTAGCCATCGTCTGGCCCGAAATTACCGATTTCGGCCCATTTTTGTCGGGTGGTACTAACATCGCCCGAAAATTCCAGATGAAATTGACGATCCGGAGATCCTTGTAGCATTCTTCTCCTAAATTTATGACTGTGTCTCGGGTTTCGTGTCAGATTTCAAACCCTAGCCATCGTCTGGCCCGAAATTACCGATTTCGGCCCATTTTTGTCGGGTGGTACGAAAATCGCCTGAAAAGTCCAGATGAAATCGACGATCGCGAGATCCTTGTAGCATTCTTCTCCTAAATTTATGACTGTGTCTCGGGTTCCGTGTAGGATTTCAATCCCTAGCCATCGTCTGGCCCGAAAATACCGATTTCGGCCCATTTTTATCGGGTGGTACGAAAATCGCCCGAAAAGTTCAGATGAAATCGACGACCGCAAGATCCTTGTAGTATTCTTCTCCTAAATTTATGACTGTGTCTCGGGTTCCGTGTCGGATTTCAAACCCTAGCCATCGTCTGGCCCGAAAATACCGATTTCGACCCATTTTTGTCGATTGGTACGAAAATCGCCCGAAAAGTCCAAATGAAATCGACGACTGCGAGATCCTTGTAGCATTCTTCTCCTAAATTTTCTGACTGTGTCTCGGGTTCCCTGTCGGATTTCAAACCCTAGCCATCGTCTGGCCCGAAAATACCGAATTTGTCCCATTTTTTTCGGGTGGTACGAAAATCGCCCGAAAAGTCCAGATGAAATTGACGATCGCGAGATCCTTGTAGCATTCTTCTACTAAATTTATGAATGTGTCTCGGGTTCCGTGTCGGATTTCAAACCCTAGCCATCGTCTGGCCCAAAAATACCGATTTCGGCCCATTTTTGTCGGGTGGTACGAAAATCGCCCGAAAATTCCAGATGAAATCGACCACCGCGAGATCGTTGTAGCTTTCTTCTCCTACATTTATGAATGTGTCTCGAGTTCTGTGTCGGATTTCAATCCCTAGCCATCGTCTGGTCCGAAAATACCGATTTCGGCCCATTTTTGTCGGGTAGTACGAAAATCGACCGAAAAGTCCAGATGAAATCAACGACCGCGAGATCCTTCTAGCATTCTTCTCCTAAATTTATTATTGTGTCTCGGGTTCAGTGTCAGATTTCAAACCCTAGCCATTGTCTGGCCCGAAAATACCGAATTCGGCCCATTTTTGTCGGGTGGTACGAAAATCGCCCGAAAAGTCCAGATGAAATTGACGATCCGGAGATCCTTGTAGCATTCTTCTCCTAAATTTATGATTGTGTCTCGGGTTTCGTGTCGGATTTCAAACCCTAGCCATCGTCTGGCCCGAAAATACCGATTTCGGCCTATTTTTGTCGGGTGGTACGAAAATCCCCCGAAAAGTCCAGATGAAATTGATGATCGCGAGATCCTTGTAGCATTCTTCTCCTAAATTTATGACTGTGTATCGGGTTCCGTGTTGGATTTCAAACCCTAGCCATCGTCTGGCAGGAAAATACCGATTTCTGCCCATTTTTGTTGGGTGGTACGAAAATCGCCAGAAAAGTCCAGATGAAATTGACGACCGCTAGATCCTTGTAGCATTCTTCTCCTAAATTTATGAATGTGTCTCGGGTTCCGTGTCGGATTTCAAACCCTAGCCATCGTCTGGCCCGAAATTACCGATTTCGGCCCATTTTTGTCGAGTGGTACGAAAATCGCCTGAAAAGTCCAGATGAAATCGACGACCGCGAGATCCTTGTAGCATTCTTCTCCTAAATTTATGACTGTGTCTCGGGTTCCGTGTCGGATTTCAAACCCTAGCCCTCGTCTGGCCCGAAAATACCGATTTCGGCCCATTTTTGTCGGGTAGTACGAAAATCGACCGAAAAGTCTAGATGAAATCAACAACCGCGAGATCCTTGTAGCATTCTTCTCCTAAATTTATGATTGTGTCTCGCGTTCAGTGTCAGATTTCAAACCCAGGCCATCGTCTGGCCCGAAAATACCGAATTCGGCCCATTTATGTTAGTGGTACGAAAATCGCCCGAAAAGTCCAGATGAAATTGACGATCGCGAGATCCTTGTAGCATTCTTCTCCTAAATTTATGATTGTGTCTCGGGTTCTTTGTCGGATTTCAAACCCTAGCCATCGTCTGGCCCGAAAATACCGATTTCGGCCCATTTTTGTCGGGTGGTACGAAAATCCCCCGAAAAGTCCAGATGAAATTGACGATCGCGAGATCCTTGTAGCATTCTTCTCCTAAATTTATGACTGTGTATCGGGTTCCGTGTCGGATTTCAAACCCTAGCCATCGTCTATCCCGAAAATACCGATTTCGGCCCATTTTTTATGGGCAGTACCAATATCGCCCGAAAAGTCCTGATGAAATCGACGACTGCGAGATCCTTGTAGCATTCTTCTCCTAAATTTATGAATGTGTCTCGCGTTCCGTGTCGGATTTCAAACCATAGCCATCGTCTGGCCCGAAATTACCGATTTCGGCCCATTTTTGTCGGGTTGTACGAAAATCGCCCGAAAAGTCCAGATGAAATCGACGACCGCGAGATCCTTGTAGCATTCTTCTCCTAAATTTATGATTGTGTCTCGGGTTCCGTGTCGGATTTCAAACCCTAGCAATCGTGTAGCCCGAAAATACCGATTTCGGCACATTTTTGTCGGGTGGTACGAAAATCGCCCGAAAAGTCCAGATGAAATCGACGACCGCGAGATCCTTGTATCATCTCCTAAATTTATGAATGTGTCTCGGGTTCCGTGTCGGATTTCAAACCCTAGCCATCGTTTGGCCCGAAATTACCGATTTCGGCCCATTTTTGTCGGGTGGTACATAAATCGCCCGAAAAGTCCAGATGAAATCGACGACCGCGAGATCCTTGTAGTATTCTTCTCCTAAAATTATGACGGTGTCTCGGGTTCCGTGTCGGATTTCAAACCCTAGCAATCGTGTAGCCCGAAAATACCGATTTCGGCCCATTTTTGTGAGGTGGTACGAAAATCGCCCGAAAAGTCCAGATGAAATCGACGACCGCGAGATCCTTGTATCATTCTTCTCCTAAATTTATTACTGTGTCTCGGGTTCCGTGTCAGATTTCAAACCCTAGCCATCGTCTGGCCCGAAAATACCGATTTCGGCCCATTTTTGTACGGTGGTACGAAAATCGCCCGAAAAGTCCAAATGAAATCGACGACCGCGAGATCCTTGTATCATTCTTCTCCTAAATTTATGACTGTGTCTCGGGTTCCGTGTCGGATTTCAAACCCTAGCCATCGTCTGGCCCGAAAATACCGATTTCGGCCCATTTTTGTACGGTGGTACGAAAATCGCCCGAAAAGTCCAGATGAAATCGACGACCGCGAGATCCTTGTAGCATTATTCTCCTAAATTTATGACTGTGTCTCGGGTTCCGTGTCGGATTTCAAACCCTAGCCATCGTATGGCCCAAAAATACCGATTTCGTCCAATTTTTGTCAGGTGGTATGAAAATCGCTTGAAAAGTCCAGATGAAATCGAAGACCGCGAGATCCTTGTAGCATTCTTTTCCTAAATTTATGACTGTGTCTCGGGTTCCGTGTCGGATTTCAAACCCTAGCCATCGTCTAGCCAAAAAATACTGATTTCGGCCCATTTTTGTCGGGTAGAACGAAAATCGACCGAAAAGTCCAGATTAAATCAACAACCGCGAGATCCTTGTATCATTCTTCTCTTAAATTTATTACTGTGTCTCGGGTTCCGTGTCGGATTTCAAACCCTAGCCATCGTCTGGCCCGAAAATACCGATTTCGGCCCATTTTTGTCCGGTGGTACGAAAATCGCCCGAAACGTCCAGATGAAATCGACGACCGCGAGATCCTTGTAGCATTCTTCTCCCAAATTTATGACTGTGTCTCGGGTTCTGTGTCGGATTTCAAACCCTAGCCATCGTCTTGCCAAAAAATACCGATTTCGGCCAATTTTTGTCGGGTGGTACGAAAATCGATTGAAAAGTCCAGATGAAATCGACGACCGCGAGATCCTTGTAGCATTCTTTTCCTAAATTTATGACTGTGTCTCGGGTTCCGTGTCGGATTTCAAACCCTAGCCATCATCTAGCCCGAAAATACCGATTTCGACCCATTTTTGTTGGGTAGTACGAAAATCGACCGAAAAGTCCAGATGAAATCAACAACCGCGAGATCCTTGTAGCATTCTTCTCCTAAATTTATGATTTTGTCTCGGGTTCAGTGTCAGATTTCAAACCCAGACCATCGTTTGGCCCGAAAATACCGAATTCGGCCCATTTATGTCGGGTGGTACGAAAATCGCCCAAAAAGTCCAGATGAAATTGACCATCGCGAGATCCTTGTAGCATTCTTCTCCAAAATTTATGAATGTGTCTCGGGTTCCGTGTCGGATTTCAAAACCTAGCCATCGTCTGGCCCGAAAATACCGATTTCGGCCCTTTTTGTTGGGTGGTACGAATATCGCCCGAAAAGTACAGATGAATTCGACGACCGCGAGATCCTTGTAGCATTCTTCTCCTAAATTTTTGACTGTGTCTCGGGTTCCGTGTCGGATTTCAAACCCTAGCCATCGTCTGGCCCGAAAATACCGATTTCGGCCCATTTTTGTTGGGTGGTACGAATATCGCCCGAAAAGTCCAGATGAAATCGACGACCGCGAGATCCTTGTAGCATTCTTCTCCTAAATTTATGACTGTCTCTCGGGTTCCGTGTCGGATTTCAAACCCTAGCAATCGTGTAGCCTGAAAATACCGATTTGGGCCCATTTTTGTCGGGTGGTACGAAAATCGCCCGAAAAGTCTAGATGAAATTGACGACCGCGAGATCCTTGTATCATTCTTCTCTTAAATTTATGAATGTGTATCGGGTTCCGTGTCGGATTTCAAAACCTAGCCATCGTCTGGCCCGAAAACACCGATTTCGGCCCATTTTTGTCGGGTGGTACGAAAATCGCCCGAAGAGTCCAAATGAAATCGACGACCGCGAGATCCTTGTAGCATTCTTCTCCTAAATTTATGACTGTGTCTCGGGTTCCGTGTCGGATTTCAAACCCTAGCCATTGTTTGGCCCGAAAATACCGATTTCGGCCCATTTTTGTTGGGTGGTACGAATATCGCCCGAAAAGTCCAGATGAAATCGACGACCGCGAGATCCTTGTAGCATTCTTCTCCTAAATTTATGAATGTGTCTCGGGTTCCGTGTCGGATTTCAAACCCTAGCCATCGTCTGGCCCGAAATTACCGATTTCGGCCCATTTTTGTACGGTGGTACGAAAATCGCCCGAAAAGTCCAGATGAAATCGACGACCGCGAGATCCTTGTAGCATTATTCTCCTAAATTTATGACTGTGTCTCGGGTTCCGTGTCGGATTTCAAACCCTAGCCATCGTATGGCCCAAAAATACCGATTTCGTCCAATTTTTGTCAGGTGGTATGAAAATCGCTTGAAAAGTCCAGATGAAATCGAAGACCGCGAGATCCTTGTAGCATTCTTTTCCTCAATTTATGACTGTGTCTCGGGTTCCGTGTCGGATTTCAAACCCTAGCCATCGTCTAGCCAAAAAATACTGATTTCGGCCCATTTTTGTCGGGTAGAACGAAAATCGACCGAAAAGTCCAGATTAAATCAACAACCGCGAGATCCTTGTATCATTCTTCTCCTAAATTTATTACTGTGTCTCGGGTTCCGTGTCGGATTTCAAACCCTAGCCATCGTCTGGCCCGAAAATACCGATTTCGGCCCATTTTTGTCCGGTGGTACGAAAATCGCCCGAAACGTCCAGATGAAATCGACGACCGCGAGATCCTTGTAGCATTCTTCTCCCAAATTTATGACTGTGTCTCGGGTTCTGTGTCGGATTTCAAACCCTAGCCATCGTCTTGCCAAAAAATACCGATTTCGGCCAATTTTTGTCGGGTGGTACGAAAATCGATTGAAAAGTCCAGATGAAATCGACGACCGCGAGATCCTTGTAGCATTCTTTTCCTAAATTTATGACTGTGTCTCGGGTTCCGTGTCGGATTTCAAACCCTAGCCATCGTCTAGCCCGAAAATACCGATTTCGACCCATTTTTGTTGGGTAGTACGAAAATCGACTGAAAAGTCCAGATGAAATCAACAACCGCGAGATCCTTGTAGCATTCTTCTCCTAAATTTATGATTGTGTCTCGGGTTCAGTGTCAGATTTCAAACCCAGGCCATCGTTTGGCCCGAAAATACCGAATTCGGCCCATTTATGTCGGGTGGTACGAAAATCGCCCAAAAAGTCCAGATGAAATTGACCATCGCGAGATCCTTGTAGCATTCTTCTCCAAAATTTATGAATGTGTCTCGGGTTCCGTGTCGGATTTCAAAACCTAGCCATCGTCTGGCCCGAAAATACCGATTTCGGCCCTTTTTGTTGGGTGGTACGAATATCGCCCGAAAAGTACAGATGAATTCGACGACCGCGAGATCCTTGTAGCATTCTTCTCCTAAATTTTTGACTGTGTCTCGGGTTCCGTGTCGGATTTCAAACCCTAGCCATCGTCTGGCCCGAAAATACCGATTTCGGCCCATTTTTGTTGGGTGGTACGAATATCGCCCGAAAAGTCCAGATGAAATCGACGACCGCGAGATCCTTGTAGCATTCTTCTCCTAAATTTATGACTGTGTCTCGGGTTCCGTGTCGGATTTCAAACCCTAGCAATCGTGTAGCCCGAAAATACCGATTTCGGCCCATTTTTGTGAGGTGGTACGAAAATTGCCCGAAAAGTCCAGATGAAATCGACGACCGTGAGATCCTTGTATCATTCTTCTCCTAAATTTATGACTGTCTCTCGGGTTCCGTGTCGGATTTCAAACCCTAGCCATCGTTTGGCCCGAAATTACCGATTTCGGCCCATTTTTGTCGGGTGGTACATAAATCGCCCGAAAAGTCCAGATGAAATCGACGACCGCGAGATCCTTGTAGCATTCTTCTCCTAAATTTATGACTGTGTCTCGGGTTCCGTGTCGGATTTCAAACCCTAGCAATCGTGTAGCCCGAATATACCGATTTCGGCCCATTTTTGTGAGGTGGTACGAAAATTGCCCGAAAAGTCCAGATGAAATCGACGACCGCGAGATCCTTGTATCATTCTTCTCCTAAATTTATGACTGTGTCTCGGGTTCCGTGTCGGATTTCAAACCCTAGCCATCGTCTGGATCGAAAATACCGATTTCGGCCCATTTTTGTACGGTGGTACGAAAATCGCCCGAAAAGTCCAGATGAAATCGACGACCGCGAGATCCTTGTAGCATTATTCTCCTAAATTTATGACTGTGTCTCGGGTTCCGTGTCGGATTTCAAACCCTAGCCATCGTATGGCCCAAAAATACCGATTTCGTCCAATTTTTGTCAGGTGGTATGAAAATCGCTTGAAAAGTCCAGATGAAATCGAAGACCGCGAGATCCTTGTAGCATTATTCTCCTAAATTTATGACTGTGTCTCGGGTTCCGTGTCGGATTTCAAACCCTAGCCATCGTATGGCCCAAAAATACCGATTTCGTCCAATTTTTGTCAGGTGGTATGAAAATCGCTTGAAAAGTCCAGATGAAATCGAAGACCGCGAGATCCTTGTAGCATTCTTTTCCTCAATTTATGACTGTGTCTCGGGTTCCGTGTCGGATTTCAAACCCTAGCCATCGTCTAGCCAAAAAATACTGATTTCGGCCCATTTTTGTCGGGTAGAACGAAAATCGACCGAAAAGTCTAGATTAAATCAACAACCGCGAGATCCTTGTATCATTCTTCTCCTAAATTTATTACTGTGTCTCGGGTTCCGTGTCGGATTTCAAACCCTAGCCATCGTCTGGCCCGAAAATACCGATTTCGGCCCATTTTTGTCCGGTGGTACGAAAATCGCCCGAAACGTCCAGATGAAATCGACGACCGCGAGATCCTTGTAGCATTCTTCTCCCAAATTTATGACTGTGTCTCGGGTTCTGTGTCGGATTTCAAACCCTAGCCATCGTCTTGCCAAAAAATACCGATTTCGGCCAATTTTTGTCGAGTGGTACGAAAATCGATTGAAAAGTCCAGATGAAATCGACGACCGCGAGATCCTTGTAGCATTCTTTTCCTAAATTTATGACTGTGTCTCGGGTTCCGTGTCGGATTTCAAACCCTAGCCATCGTCTAGCCCGAAAATACCGATTTCGACCCATTTTTGTTGGGTAGTACGAAAATCGACCGAAAAGTCCAGATGAAATCAACAACCGCGAGATCCTTGTAGCATTCTTCTCCTAAATTTATGATTGTGTCTCGGGTTCAGTGTCAGATTTCAAACCCAGGCCATCGTTTGGCCCGAAAATACCGAATTCGGCCCATTTATGTCGGGTGGTACGAAAATCGCCCGAAAAGTCCAGATGAAATTGACCATCGCGAGATCCTTGTAGCATTCTTCTCCAAAATTTATGAATGTGTCTCGGGTTCCGTGTCGGATTTCAAACCCTAGCCATCGTCTGGCCCGAAAATACCGATTTCGGCCCTTTTTGTTGGGTGGTACGAATATCGCCCGAAAAGTACAGATGAAATCGACGACCGCGAGATCCTTGTAGCATTCTTCTCCTAAATTTTTGACTGTGTCTCGGGTTCCGTGTCGGATTTTAAACCCTAGCCATCGTCTGGCCCGAAAATACCGATTTCGGCCCATTTTTGTTGGGTGGTACGAATATCGCCCGAAAAGTCCAGATGAAATCGACGACCGCGAGATCCTTGTAGCATTCTTCTCCTAAATTTATGACTGTCTCTCGGGTTCCGTGTCGGATTTCAAACCCTAGCAATCGTGTAGCCTGAAAATACCGATTTGGGCCCATTTTTGTCGGGTGGTACGAAAATCGCCCGAAAAGTCTAGATGAAATTGACGACCGCGAGATCCTTGTATCATTCTTCTCTTAAATTTATGAATGTGTATCGGGTTCCGTGTCGGATTTCAAAACCTAGCCATCGTCTGGCCCGAAAACACCGATTTCGGCCCATTTTTGTCGGGTGGTACGAAAATCGCCCGAAGAGTCCAAATGAAATCGACGACCGCGAGATCCTTGTAGCATTCTTCTCCTAAATTTATGACTGTGTCTCGGGTTCCGTGTCGGATTTCAAACCCTAGCCATTGTTTGGCCCGAAAATACCGATTTCGGCCCATTTTTGTTGGGTGGTACGAATATCGCCCGAAAAGTCCAGATGAAATCGACGACCGCGAGATCCTTGTAGCATTCTTCTCCTAAATTTATGAATGTGTCTCGGGTTCCGTGTCGGATTTCAAACCCTAGCCATCGTCTGGCCCGAAATTACCGATTTCGGCCCATTTTTGTACGGTGGTACGAAAATCGCCCGAAAAGTCCAGATGAAATCGACGACCGCGAGATCCTTGTAGCATTATTCTCCTAAATTTATGACTGTGTCTCGGGTTCCGTGTCGGATTTCAAACCCTAGCCATCGTATGGCCCAAAAATACCGATTTCGTCCAATTTTTGTCAGGTGGTATGAAAATCGCTTGAAAAGTCCAGATGAAATCGAAGACCGCGAGATCCTTGTAGCATTCTTTTCCTCAATTTATGACTGTGTCTCGGGTTCCGTGTCGGATTTCAAACCCTAGCCATCGTCTAGCCAAAAAATACTGATTTCGGCCCATTTTTGTCGGGTAGAACGAAAATCGACCGAAAAGTCCAGATTAAATCAACAACCGCGAGATCCTTGTATCATTCTTCTCCTAAATTTATTACTGTGTCTCGGGTTCCGTGTCGGATTTCAAACCCTAGCCATCGTCTGGCCCGAAAATACCGATTTCGGCCCATTTTTGTCCGGTGGTACGAAAATCGCCCGAAACGTCCAGATGAAATCGACGACCGCGAGATCCTTGTAGCATTCTTCTCCCAAATTTATGACTGTGTCTCGGGTTCTGTGTCGGATTTCAAACCCTAGCCATCGTCTTGCCAAAAAATACCGATTTCGGCCAATTTTTGTCGGGTGGTACGAAAATCGATTGAAAAGTCCAGATGAAATCGACGACCGCGAGATCCTTGTAGCATTCTTTTCCTAAATTTATGACTGTGTCTCGGTTTCCGTGTCGGATTTCAAACCCTAGCCATCGTCTAGCCCGAAAATACCGATTTCGACCCATTTTTGTTGGGTAGTACGAAAATCGACCGAAAAGTCCAGATGAAATCAACAACCGCAAGATCCTTGTAGCATTCTTCTCCTAAATTTATGATTGTGTCTCGGGTTCAGTGTCAGATTTCAAACCCAGGCCATCGTTTGGCCCGAAAATACCGAATTCGGCCCATTTATGTCGGGTGGTACGAAAATCGCCCAAAAAGTCCAGATGAAATTGACCATCGCGAGATCCTTGTAGCATTCTTCTCCAAAATTTATGAATGTGTCTCGGGTTCCGTGTCGGATTTCAAACCCTAGCCATCGTCTGGCCCGAAAATACCGATTTCGGCCCTTTTTGTTGGGTGGTACGAATATCGCCCGAAAAGTACAGATGAAATCGACGACCGCGAGATCCTTGTAGCATTCTTCTCCTAAATTTTTGACTGTGTCTCGGGTTCCGTGTCGGATTTCAAACCCTAGCCATCGTTTGGCCCGAAAATACCGATTTCGGCCCATTTTTGTTGGGTGGTACGAATATCGCCCGAAAAGTCCAGATGAAATCGACGACCGCGAGATCCTTGTAGCATTCTTCTCCTAAATTTATGACTGTCTCTCGGGTTCCGTGTCGGATTTCAAACCCTAGCAATCGTGTAGCCTGAAAATACCGATTTGGGCCCATTTTTGTCGGGTGGTACGAAAATCGCCCGAAAAGTCTAGATGAAATTGACGACCGCGAGATCCTTGTATCATTCTTCTCTTAAATTTATGAATGTGTATCGGGTTCCGTGTCGGATTTCAAAACCTAGCCATCGTCTGGCCCGAAAACACCGATTTCGGCCCATTTTTGTCGGGTGGTACGAAAATCGCCCGAAGAGTCCAAATGAAATCGACGACCGCGAGATCCTTGTAGCATTCTTCTCCTAAATTTATGACTGTGTCTCGGGTTCCGTGTCGGATTTCAAACCCTAGCCATTGTTTGGCCCGAAAATACCGATTTCGGCCCATTTTTGTTGGGTGGTACGAATATCGCCCGAAAAGTCCAGATGAAATCGACGACCGCGAGATCCTTGTAGCATTCTTCTCCTAAATTTATGAATGTGTCTCGGGTTCCGTGTCGGATTTCAAACCCTAGCCATCGTCTGGCCCGAAATTACCGATTTCGGCCCATTTTTGTACGGTGGTACGAAAATCGCCCGAAAAGTCCAGATGAAATCGACGACCGCGAGATCCTTGTAGCATTATTCTCCTAAATTTATGACTGTGTCTCGGGTTCCGTGTCGGATTTCAAACCCTAGCCATCGTATGGCCCAAAAATACCGATTTCGTCCAATTTTTGTCAGGTGGTATGAAAATCGCTTGAAAAGTCCAGATGAAATCGAAGACCGCGAGATCCTTGTAGCATTCTTTTCCTCAATTTATGACTGTGTCTCGGGTTCCGTGTCGGATTTCAAACCCTAGCCATCGTCTAGCCAAAAAATACTGATTTCGGCCCATTTTTGTCGGGTAGAACGAAAATCGACCGAAAAGTCCAGATTAAATCAACAACCGCGAGATCCTTGTATCATTCTTCTCCTAAATTTATTACTGTGTCTCGGGTTCCGTGTCGGATTTCAAACCCTAGCCATCGTCTGGCCCGAAAATACCGATTTCGGCCCATTTTTGTCCGGTGGTACGAAAATCGCCCGAAACGTCCAGATGAAATCGACGACCGCGAGATCCTTGTAGCATTCTTCTCCCAAATTTATGACTGTGTCTCGGGTTCTGTGTCGGATTTCAAACCCTAGCCATCGTCTTGCCAAAAAATACCGATTTCGGCCAATTTTTGTCGGGTGGTACGAAAATCGATTGAAAAGTCCAGATGAAATCGACGACCGCGAGATCCTTGTAGCATTCTTTTCCTAAATTTATGACTGTGTCTCGGGTTCCGTGTCGGATTTCAAACCCTAGCCATCGTCTAGCCCGAAAATACCGATTTCGACCCATTTTTGTTGGGTAGTACGAAAATCGACCGAAAAGTCCAGATGAAATCAACAACCGCGAGATCCTTGTAGCATTCTTCTCCTAAATTTATGATTGTGTCTCGGGTTCAGTGTCAGATTTCAAACCCAGGCCATCGTTTGGCCCGAAAATACCGAATTCGGCCCATTTATGTCGGGTGGTACGAAAATCGCCCGAAAAGTCCAGATGAAATTGACCATCGCGAGATCCTTGTAGCATTCTTCTCCAAAATTTATGAATGTGTCTCGGGTTCCGTGTCGGATTTCAAACCCTAGCCATCGTCTGGCCCGAAAATACCGATTTCGGCCCATTTTTGTCGGGTGGTACGAAAATCGCCCGAAAAGTCCAGATGAAATCGACGACCGCGAGATCCTTGTAGCATTCTTCTCCTAAATTTATGACTGTGTCTCGGGTTCCGTGTCGGATTTCAAACCATAGCCATCGTCTGGCCCGAAAATACCGATTTCGGCCCATTTTTGTCAAGTGGTACGAAAATCGCCCGAAAAGTCCAGATGAAATCGACGACCGCGAGATCCTTGTAGCATTCTTCTCCTAAATTTATGACTGTGTCTCGGGTTCCGTGTCGGATTTCAAACCCTAGCCATCGTTTGGCCCGAAAATACCGATTTCGGCCCATTTTTGTTGGGTGGTACGAATATCGCCCGAAAAGTCCAGATGAAATCGACGACCGCGAGATCCTTGTAGCATTCTTCTCCTAAATTTATGACTGTCTCTCGGGTTCCATGTCGGATTTCAAACCCTAGCAATCGTGTAGCCTGAAAATACCGATTTGGGCCCATTTTTGTCGGGTGGTACGAAAATCGCCCGAAAAGTCTAGATGAAATTGACGACCGCGAGATCCTTGTATCATTCTTCTCTTAAATTTATGAATGTGTATCGGGTTCCGTGTCGGATTTCAAAACCTAGCCATCGTCTGGCCCGAAAACACCGATTTCGGCCCATTTTTGTCGGGTGGTACGAAAATCGCCCGAAGAGTCCAAATGAAATCGACGACCGCGAGATCCTTGTAGCATTCTTCTCCTAAATTTATGACTGTGTCTCGGGTTCCGTGTCGGATTTCAAACCCTAGCCATTGTTTGGCCCGAAAATACCGATTTCGGCCCATTTTTGTTGGGTGGTACGAATATCGCCCGAAAAGTCCAGATGAAATCGACGACCGCGAGATCCTTGTAGCATTCTTCTCCTAAATTTATGAATGTGTCTCGGGTTCCGTGTCGGATTTCAAACCCTAGCCATCGTCTGGCCCGAAATTACCGATTTCGGCCCATTTTTGTACGGTGGTACGAAAATCGCCCGAAAAGTCCAGATGAAATCGACGACCGCGAGATCCTTGTAGCATTATTCTCCTAAATTTATGACTGTGTCTCGGGTTCCGTGTCGGATTTCAAACCCTAGCCATCGTATGGCCCAAAAATACCGATTTCGTCCAATTTTTGTCAGGTGGTATGAAAATCGCTTGAAAAGTCCAGATGAAATCGAAGACCGCGAGATCCTTGTAGCATTCTTTTCCTCAATTTATGACTGTGTCTCGGGTTCCGTGTCGGATTTCAAACCCTAGCCATCGTCTAGCCAAAAAATACTGATTTCGGCCCATTTTTGTCGGGTAGAACGAAAATCGACCGAAAAGTCCAGATTAAATCAACAACCGCGAGATCCTTGTATCATTCTTCTCCTAAATTTATTACTGTGTCTCGGGTTCCGTGTCGGATTTCAAACCCTAGCCATCGTCTGGCCCGAAAATACCGATTTCGGCCCATTTTTGTCCGGTGGTACGAAAATCGCCCGAAACGTCCAGATGAAATCGACGACCGCGAGATCCTTGTAGCATTCTTCTCCCAAATTTATGACTGTGTCTCGGGTTCTGTGTCGGATTTCAAACCCTAGCCATCGTCTTGCCAAAAAATACCGATTTCGGCCAATTTTTGTCGGGTGGTACGAAAATCGATTGAAAAGTCCAGATGAAATCGACGACCGCGAGATCCTTGTAGCATTCTTTTCCTAAATTTATGACTGTGTCTCGGGTTCCGTGTCGGATTTCAAACCCTAGCCATCGTCTAGCCCGAAAATACCGATTTCGACCCATTTTTGTTGGGTAGTACGAAAATCGACCGAAAAGTCCAGATGAAATCAACAACCGCGAGATCCTTGTAGCATTCTTCTCCTAAATTTATGATTGTGTCTCGGGTTCAGTGTCAGATTTCAAACCCAGGCCATCGTTTGGCCCGAAAATACCGAATTCGGCCCATTTATGTCGGGTGGTACGAAAATCGCCCGAAAAGTCCAGATGAAATTGACCATCGCGAGATCCTTGTAGCATTCTTCTCCAAAATTTATGAATGTGTCTCGGGTTCCGTGTCGGATTTCAAACCCTAGCCATCGTCTGGCCCGAAAATACCGATTTCGGCCCATTTTTGTCGGGTGGTACGAAAATCCCCCGAAAAGTCCAGATGAAATTGATGATCGCGAGATCCTTGTAGCATTCTTCTCCTAAATTTATGACTGTGTATCGGGTTCCGTGTTGGATTTCAAACACTAGCCATCGTCTGGCAGGAAAATACCGATTTCTGCCCATTTTTGTTGGGTGGTACGAAAATCGCCCGAAAAGTCCAGATGAAATCGACGACCGCTAGATCCTTGTAGCATTCTTCTCCTAAATTTATGAATGTGTCTCGGGTTTCGTGTCGGATTTCAAACCCTAGCCATCGTCTGGCCCGAAATTACCGAATTCGGCCCATTTTTGTCGAGTGGTACGAAAATCGCCTGAAAAGTCCAGATGAAATCGACGACCGCGAGATCCTTGTAGCATTCTTCTCCTAAATTTATGACTGTGTCTCGGGTTCCGTGTCGGATTTCAAACCCTAGCCATCGTCTAGCCCGAAAATACCGATTTCGGCCCATTTTTGTCGGGTGGTACGAAAATCGCCCGAAAAGTCCAGATGAAATCGACGACCGCGAGATCCTTGTAGCATTCTTCTCCTAAATTTATGAATGTGTCTCGGGTTCCGTGTCGGATTTCAAACCCTAGCCATCGTCTGGCCCGAAATTACCGATTTCGGCCCATTTTTGTCGGGTGGTACGAAAATCGCCCGAAAAGTCCAGATGAAATTGACGATCCGGAGATCCTTGTAGCATTCTTCTCCTAAATTTATGACTGTGTCTCGGGTTTCGTATCAGATTTCAAACCCTAGCCATCGTGTGGCCCGAAAATACCGATTTCGGCCCATTTTTGTCGGGTGGTACGAAAATTCCCCGAAAAGTCCAGATGAAATTGATGATCGCGAGATCCTTGTAGCATTCTTCTCCTAAATTTATGACTGTGTATCGGGTTCCGTGTTGGATTTCAAACCCTAGCCATCGTCTGGCCCGAAAATACCGATTTCTGCCCATTTTTGTTGGGTGGTACGAAAATCGCCCGTAAAGTCCAGATGAAATCGACGACCGCTAGATCCTTGTAGCATTCTTCTCCTAAATTTATTACTGTGTCTCGGGTTCCGTGTCGGATTTCAAACCCTAGCCATTGTCTGGCCCGAAAATACCGATTTCGACCCATTTTTGTCGATTGGTACGAAAATCGCCCGAAAAGTCCAGATGAAATCGACGACCGCGAGATCCTTGTAGCATTCTTCTCCTAAATTTATGACTGTGTCTCGGGTTCCGTGTAGTATTTCAATCCCTAGCCATCGTCTGGCCCGAAAATACCGATTTCGGCCCATTTTTATCGGGTGGTACGAAAATCGCCCGGAAAGTTCAGATGAAATCGACGACCGCGAGATCCTTGTAGCATTCTTCTCCTAAATTTATGACTGTGTCTCGGGTTCCGTGTCGGATTTCAAACCCTAGCCATCGTCTGGCCCGAAAATACCGATTTCGGCCCATTTTTGTCGGTTGGTACGAAAATCGCCCGAAAAGTCCAGATGAAATCGACGACCGCGAGATCCTTGTAGCATTCTTCTCCTAAATTTATGATTGTGTCTCGGGTTCCGTGTCGGATTTCAAACCCTAGCCATCGTCTGGCCCGAAAATACCGAATTCGTCCCATTTTTGTCGGGTGGTACGAAAATCGCCCGAAAAGTCCAGATGAAATTGACGATCGCAAGATCCTTGTAGCATTCTTCTTCTAAATTTATGAATGTGTCTCGGGTTCCGTGTCGGATTTCAATCCCTAGCCATCGCCTGGCCCGAAAATACCGAATTCGTCCCATTTTTGTCGGGTGGTACGAAAATCGCCCGAAAAGTCCAGATGAAATCGACGACCGCGAGATCCTTGTATCATTCTTCTCCTAAATTTTCTGACTGTGTCTCGGGTTCCCTGTCGGATTTCAAACCCTAGCCATCGTCTGGCCCGAAAATACCGATTTCGGCCCATTTTTGTACGGTGGTACGAAAATCGCCCGAAAAGTCCAGATGAAATCGACGACCGCGAGATCCTTGTAGCATTATTCTCCTAAATTTATGACTGTGTCTCGGGTTCCGTGTCGGATTTCAAACCCTAGCCATCGTATGGCCCAAAAATACCGATTTCGTCCAATTTTTGTCAGGTGGTACGAAAATCGCTTGAAAAGTCCATATGAAATCGAAGACCGCGAGATCCTTGTAGCATTCTTTTCCTAAATTTATGACTGTGTCTCGGGTTCCGTGTCGGATTTCAAACCCTAGCCATCGTCTAGCCAAAAAATACTGATTTCGGCCCATTTTTGTCGGGTAGTACGAAAATCGACCGAAAAGTCCAGATTAAATCAACAACCGCGAGATCCTTGTAGCATTCTTCTCCTAAATTTATGATTGTGTCTCGGGTTCAGTGTCAGATTTCAAACCCAAGCCATCGTCTAGCCCGAAAATACCGAATTCGGCCCATTTATGTCAGTGGTACGAAAATCGCCCGAAAAGTCCAGATGAAATTGACGATCGCGAGATCCTTGTAGCATTCTTCTCCTAAATTTATGAATGTGTCTCGGGTTCCTTGTCGGATTTCAAACCCTAGCCATCGTCTGGCTCGAAATTACCGATTTCGGCACATTTTTGTCGGGTGGTACGAAAATCGCCTGAAAAGTCCAGATGAAATCGACGACCGCGAGATCCTTGTAGCATTCTTCTCCTAAATTTATGACTGTGTCTCGGGTTCCGTGTCGGATTTCAAACCCTAGCCATCGTCTGGCCCGAAAATACCGATTTCGGCCCATTTTTGTCGGGTGGAACGAAAATCGCCCGAAAAGTCCAGATGAAATCACCGACCGCGAGATCCTTGTAGCATTCTTCTCTTAAATTTATGACTGTGTCTCGGGTTCCGTGTCGGATTTCAAACCCTAGCCATCGTCTGGCCCGAAAATACCAATTTCGGCCCATTTTTGTCGGGTGGTACGAAAATCGCCCGAAAAGTCCAGATGAAATCGACGACCGCGAGATCCTTGTAGCATTCTTCTCCTAAATTTATGACTGTGTCTCGGGTTCCGTGTCGGATTTCAAACCCTAGCCATCGTTTGGCCCGAAAATACCGATTTCGGCCCATTTTTGTTGGGTGGTACGAATATCGCCCGAAAAGTCCAGATGAAATCGACGACCGCGAGATCCTTGTAGCATTCTTCTCCTAAATTTATGACTGTGTCTCGGGTTCCGTGTCGGATTTCAAACCCTAGCAATCGTGTAGCCCGAAAATACCGATTTGGGCCCATTTTTGTCGGGTGGTACGAAAATCGCCCGAAAAGTCTAGATGAAATTGACGACCGCGAGATCCTTGTATCATTCTTCTCTTAAATTTATGACTGTGTATCGGGTTCCGTGTCGGATTTGAAACCCTAGCCATCGTCTGGCCCGAAAACACCGATTTCGGCCCATTTTTGTCGGGTGGTACAAAAATCGCCCGAAGAGTCCAAATGAAATCGACGACCACGAGATCCTTGTAGCATTCTTCTCCTAAATTTATGACTGTCTCGGGTTCCGTGTCGGATTTCAAACCCTAGCCATCGTCTGGCCCGAAAATACCGATTTCGGCCCATTTTTGTTGGGTGGTACGAATATCGCCCGAAAAGTCCAGATGAAATCGACGACCGCGAGATCCTTGTAGCATTCTTCTCCTAAATTTATGAATGTGTCTCGGGTTCCGTGTCGGATTTCAAACCCTAGCCATCGTCTGGCCCGAGATTACCGATTTCGGCCCATTTTTGTCGGGTGGTACGAAAATCGCCCGAAAAGTCCAGATGAAATTGACGATCCGGAGATCCTTGTAGCATTCTTCTCCTAAATTTATGACTGCGTCTCGGGTTTCATGTCAGATTTCAAACCCTAGCCATCGTCTGGCCCGAAAATACCGATTTCGGCCCATTTTTGTCGGGTGGTACGAAAATCCCCCGAAAAGTCCAGATGAAATTGATGATCGCGAGATCCTTGTAGCATTCTTCTCCTAAATTTATGACTGTGTATCGGGTTCCGTGTTGGATTTCAAACCCTAGCCATCGTCTGGCCCGAAAATACCGATTTCTGCCCATTTTTGTTGGGTGGTACGAAAATCGCCCGTAAAGTCCAGATGAAATCGACGACCGCTAGATCCTTGTAGCATTCTTCTCCTAAATTTATGAATGTGTCTCGGGTTCCGTGTCGGATTTCAAACCCTAGCCATCGTCTGGCCCGAAATTACCGATTTCGGCCCATTTTTGTCGGGTGGTACGAAAATCGCCCGAAAAGTCCAGATGAAATTGACGATCCGGAGATCCTTGTAGCATTCTTCTCCTAAATTTATGACTGTGTCTCGGGTTTCGTATCAGATTTCAAACCCTAGCCATCGTGTGGCCCGAAAATACCGATTTCGGCCCATTTTTGTCGGGTGGTACGAAAATTCCCCGAAAAGTCCAGATGAAATTGATGATCGCGAGATCCTTGTAGCATTCTTCTCCTAAATTTATGACTGTGTATCGGGTTCCGTGTTGGATTTCAAACCCTAGCCATCGTCTGGCCCGAAAATACCGATTTCTGCCCATTTTTGTTGGGTGGTACGAAAATCGCCCGTAAAGTCCAGACGAAATCGACGACCGCTAGATCCTTGTAGCATTCTTCTCCTAAATTTATGAATGTGTCTCGGGTTCCGTGTCGGATTTCAAACCCTAGCCATCGTCTGGCCTGAAATTACCGATTTCGGCCCATTTTTGTTGGGTGGTACGAAAATCGCCTGAAAAGTGCAGATGAAATCGACGATCGCGAGATCCTTGTAGCATTCTTCTCCTAAATTATTGAATGTGTCTCGGGTTCCGTGTCGGATGTCAAACCCTATCCATCGTCTAGCCCGAAAAATTTCGATTTCTGCCCATTTTTATCGGGTGGTACGAAAATCGCCCTAAAAGTCCAGATGAAATCGACGACCGCGAGATCCTTTTAGCATTCTTCTCCGAAATTTATGACTGTGTCTCGGGTTCCGTGTAGGATTTTAAACCCTAGCCATCGTCTGGCCCGATAATACCGATTTCGGCCCATTTTAGTCGGGTGATACGAAAAACGCCCGAAAAGTCCAGATGAAATCGACGACCGCGATATACTTTTAGCATTCTTCTCCTAAATTTATTACTGTGTCTCGGGTTCCGTGTCGGATTTCAAACCCTAGCCATTGTCTGGCCCGAAAATACCGATTTCGACCCATTTTGGTCGATTGGTACGAATATCGCCCGAAAAGTCCAGATGAAATCGACGACCGCGAGATCCTTGTAGCATTCTTCTCCTAAATTTATGACTGTGTCTCGGGTTCCGTGTAGGATTTCAATCCCTAGCCATCGTCTGGCCCGAAAATACCGATTTCGGCCCATTTTTATCGGGTGGTACAAAAATCATCCGAAAAGTTCAGATGAAATCGACGACCGCGAGATCCTTGTAGCATTCTTCTCCTAAATTTATGACTGTGTCTCGGGTTCCGTGTCGGATTTCAAACCCTAGCCATCGTCTGGCCCGAAAATACCGATTTCGGCCCATTTTTTGCGATTGGTACGAAAATCGCCCAAAAAGTCCAAATGAAATCAACGACCGCGAGATCCTTGTAGCATTCTTCTCCTAAATTTTCTGACTGTGTCTCGGGTTCCCTGTCGGATTTCAAACCCTAGCCATCGTCTGGCCTGAAAATACCGAATTTGTCCCATTTTTGTCGGGTGGTACGAAAATCGCCCGAAAAGTCCAGATGAATTTGACGATCGCGAGATCCTTGTAGCATTCTTCTACTAAATTTATGAATGTGTCTCGGGTTCCGTGTTGGATTTCAAACCCTAGCCATCGTCTGGCCCAAAAATACCAATTTCGGCCCATTTTTGTCGGGTGGTATGAAAATCGCCCGAAAATTCCAGATGAAATCGACGACCGCGAGACCGTTGTAGCTTTCTTCTCCTACATTTATGAATGTGTCTCGGGTTCCGTGTCGGATTTCAATCCCTAGCCATCGTCTGGCCCGAAAATACCGATTTCGGCCCATTTTTGTCGGATAGTACGAAAATCGACCGAAAAGTCCAGATGAAATCAACGACCGCGAGATCCTTCTAGCATTCTTCTCCTAAATTTATTATTGTGTCTCGGGTTCAGTGTCAGATTTCAAACCCTAGCCATTGTCTGGCCCGAAAATAGCGAATTCGGCCCATTTTTGTCGGGTGGTACGAAAATCGCCCGAAAAGTCCAGATGAAATTGACGATCCGGAGAACCTTGTAGCATTCTTCTCCTAAATTTATGACTGTGTCTCGGGTTTCGTGTCGGATTTCAAACCCTAACCATCGTCTGGCCCGAAAATACCGATTTCGGCCCATTTTTGTCGAGTGGTACGAAAATCGCCCGAAGAGTCCAAATGAAATCGACGACCGCGAGATCCTTGTAGCATTCTGCTCCTAAATTTATGACTGTGTCTCGGGTTCCGTGTCGGATTTCAAACCCTAGCCATCGTCTGGCCCGAAAATACCGATTTCGGCCCATTTTTGTCGAGTGGTACGAAAATCGCCCGAAGAGTCCAAATGAAATTTACGACCGCGAGATCCTTGTAGCATTCTGCTCCTAAATTTATGACTGTGTCTCGGGTTCCGTGTCGGATTTCAAACCCTACCATCGTCTGGCCCGAAATTACCGATTTCGGCCCATTTTTGTCGAGTGGTACGAAAATCGCCTGAAAAGTCCAGATGAAATCGACGACCGCGAGATCCTTGTAGCATTCTTCTCCTAAATTTATGATTGTGTCTCGGGTTCCGTGTCGGATTTCAAACCCTAGCCATCGTCTGGCCCGAAAATACCGATTTCGGCCCATTTTTGTCGAGTGGTACGAAAATCGCCCGAAGAGTCCAAATGAAATCGACGACCGCGAAATCCTTGTAGCATTCTGCTCCTAAATTTATGACTGTGTCTCGGGTTCCGTGTCGGATTTCAAACCCTACCATCGTCTAGCCCGAAAAATACCGATTTCGGCCCATTTTTATCGGGTGGAACGAAAATCGCCCGAAAAGTCCAGATGAAATCGACGACCGCTAGATCCTTGTAGCATTCTTCTCCTAAATTTATGATTGTGTCTCGGGTTCAGTGTCAGATTTCAAACCCAGGCCATCATCTGGCCCGAAAATACCGAATTCGGCCCATTTATGTCAGTGGTACGAAAATCGCCGGAAAAGTCCAGATGAAATTGACGATCGCGAGATCCTTGTAGCATTCTTCTCCTAAATTTATGACTGTGTCTCGGGTTCCGTGTCGGATTTCAAACCCTAGCCATCATCTGGCCCGAAAATACCGATTTCGGCCCATTTTTGTCGGGTGGTACGAAAATCCCCCGAAAAGTCCAGATGAAATTGACGATCGCGAGATCCTTGTAGCATTCTTCTCCTAAATTTATGACTGTGTATCGGGTTCTGTGTCGGATTTCAATCCCTAGCCATCGTCTATCCCGAAAATACCAATTTCGGCCCATTTTTGTTGGGCAGTACGAATATCGCCCGAAAAGTCCAGATGAAATCGACGACCGCGAGATCCTTGTAGCATTCTTCTCCTAAATTTATGAATGTGTCTCGGGTTCCTTGTCGGATTTCAAACCCTAGCCATCGTCTGGCTCGAAATTACCGATTTCGGCACATTTTTGTCAGGTGGTACGAAAATCGCCCGAAAAGTCCAGATGAAATCGACGACCGCGAGATCCTTGTAGCATTCTTCTCCTAAATTTATGACTGTGTCTCGGGTTCCGTGTCGGATTTCAAACCCTTGCAATCGTGTAGCCCGAAATTACCGATTTCGGCCCATTTTTGTCGGGTGGTACGAAAATCGCCCGAAAAGTCCAGATGAAATCGACGACCGCGAGATCCTTGTATCATTCTTCTCCTAAATTTATGACTGTGTCTCGGGTTCCGTGTCGGATTTCAAACCCTAGCCATCGTCTGTCCCGAAAATACCGATTTCGACCCATTTTTGTCCGGTGGTACGAAAATCGCCAGAAAAGTCCAGATGAAATCGACGACCGCGAGATCCTTGTAGCATTCTTCTCCTAAATATATGAATGTGTCTCGGGTTCCGTATCAGACTTCACACCCTAGCCATCGTCTGGCCCGAAATCACCGATTTCGGTCCATTTTTGTCGGGTGGTACGAAAATCGCGCGAAAAGTCCAGATGAAATCGACGACCGCGAGATACTTGTAGCATTCTTCTCCTAAATTTAATACTGTGTCTCGGGTTTCGTGTCGGATTTCAAACCCTAGCCATTGTCTGGCCCGAAAATACCGATTTCGGCCCATTTTTGTCGGGTGGTACATAATCGCCCAAAAAGTCCAAATGAAATAGACGACCGCGAGATCCTTGTAGCATTCTTCTCCTAAATTTATGACTGCGTCTCGGGTTCTGTGTCGGATTTCAAACCCTAGCCATCGTCTTGCTCAAAAATACCGATTTCGGCCAATTTTTGTCGGGTGGTACGAAAATCGACCGAAAAGTCCAGATTAAATCAACAACCGCGAGATCCTTGTAGCATTCTTCTCCAAAATTTATGAATGTGTCTCGGGTTCCGTGTCAGATTTCAAACCCTAGCCATCGTCTGGCCCGAAAATACCGATTTCGGCCCATTTTTGTCCGGTGGTACGAAAATCGCCCGAAACGTCCAGATGAAATCGACGACCGCGAGATCCTTGTAGCATTCTTCTCCCAAATTTATGACTGTGTCTCGGGTTCTGTGTCGAATTTCAAACCCTAGCCATCGTCTTGCCAAAAAATACCGATTTCGGCCAATATTTGTCGGGTGGTACGAAAATCGATTGAAAAGTCCAGATGAAATCGACGACCGCGAGATCCTTGTAGCATTCTTTTCCTAAATTTATGACTGTGTCTCGGGTTCCGTGTCGGATTTCAAACCCTAGCCATCGTCTAGCCCGAAAATACCGATTTCGACCCATTTTTGTTGGGTAGTACGAAAATCGACCGAAAAGTCCAGATGAAATCAACAACCGCGAGATCCTTGTAGCATTCTTCTCCTAAATTTATGATTGTGTCTCGGGTTCAGTGTCAGATTTCAAACCCAGGCCATCGTTTGGCCCGAAAATACCGAATTCGGCCCATTTATGTCGGGTGGTACGAAAATCGCCCGAAAAGTCCAGATGAAATTGACCATCGCGAGATCCTTGTAGCATTCTTCTCCAAAATTTATGAATGTGTCTCGGGTTCCGTGTCGGATTTCAAACCCTAGCCATCGTCTGGCCCGAAAATACCGATTTCGGCCCATTTTTGTCGGGTGGTACGAAAATCCCCCGAAAAGTCCAGATGAAATTGATGATCGCGAGATCCTTGTAGCATTCTTCTCCTAAATTTATGACTGTGTATCGGGTTCCGTGTTGGATTTCAAACACTAGCCATCGTCTGGCAGGAAAATACCGATTTCTGCCCATTTTTGTTGGGTGGTACGAAAATCGCCCGAAAAGTCCAGATGAAATCGACGACCGCTAGATCCTTGTAGCATTCTTCTCCTAAATTTATGAATGTGTCTCGGGTTTCGTGTCGGATTTCAAACCCTAGCCATCGTCTGGCCCGAAATTACCGAATTCGGCCCATTTTTGTCGAGTGGTACGAAAATCGCCTGAAAAGTCCAGATGAAATCGACGACCGCGAGATCCTTGTAGCATTCTTCTCCTAAATTTATGACTGTGTCTCGGGTTCCGTGTCGGATTTCAAACCCTAGCCATCGTCTAGCCCGAAAATACCGATTTCGGCCCATTTTTGTCGGGTGGTACGAAAATCGCCCGAAAAGTCCAGATGAAATCGACGACCGCGAGATCCTTTTAGCTTTCTTCTCCTTAATTTATGACTCCGTCTCGGGTTCCTTGTCAGATTTCAAACCGTAGCCATCGTCTGGCCTGAAAATACCGATTTCGGCCCATTTTTGTCGGGTGGTACGAAAATCGCCCGAAAAGTCCAGATGAAATCAACGACCGCGAGATCCTTGTAGCATTCTTCTCCTAAATTTATGACTGTGTCTCGGGTTCCGTGTCGGATTTCAAACCCTAGCCATCGTCTGGCCCGAAAATACTTATTTCGGCCCATTTTTGTCGGGTGGTACGAAAATCGCCCGAAAAGTCCAGATGAAATCAACGACCGCGAGATCCTTGTAGCATTCTTCTCCTAAATTTATGACTGTGTCTCGGGTTCCGTGTCGGATTTCAAACCCTAGCCATCGTCTGGCCCAAAAATACCAATTTCGGCCCATTTTTGTCGGGTGGTACGAAAATCGCCCGAAAAGTCCAGATGAAATCGACGACCGCGAGATCCTTGTAGCATTCTTCTCCTAAATTTATGATTGTGTCTCGGGTTCCGTGTCGGATTTCAAACCCTAGCCATCGTCTGGCCCGAAAATACCGAATTCGTCCCATTTTTGTCGGGTGGTACGAAAATCGCCCGAAAAGTCCAGATGAAATTGACGATCGCAAGATCCTTGTAGCATTCTTCTTCTAAATTTATGAATGTGTCTCGGGTTCCGTGTCGGATTTCAATCCCTAGCCATCGCCTGGCCCGAAAATACCGAATTCGTCCCATTTTTGTCGGGTGGTACGAAAATCGCCCGAAAAGTCCAGATGAAATCGACGACCGCGAGATCCTTGTATCATTCTTCTCCTAAATTTTCTGACTGTGTCTCGGGTTCCCTGTCGGATTTCAAACCCTAGCCATCGTCTGGCCCGAAAATACCGATTTCGGCCCATTTTTGTACGGTGGTACGAAAATCGCCCGAAAAGTCCAGATGAAATCGACGACCGCGAGATCCTTGTAGCATTATTCTCCTAAATTTATGACTGTGTCTCGGGTTCCGTGTCGGATTTCAAACCCTAGCCATCGTATGGCCCAAAAATACCGATTTCGTCCAATTTTTGTCAGGTGGTATGAAAATCGCTTGAAAAGTCCAGATGAAATCGAAGACCGCGAGATCCTTGTAGCATTCTTTTCCTAAATTTATGACTGTGTCTCGGGTTCCGTGTCGGATTTCAAACCCTAGCCATCGTCTAGCCAAAAAATACTGATTTCGGCCCATTTTTGTCGGGTAGAACGAAAATCGACCGAAAAGTCCAGATTAAATCAACAACCGCGAGATCCTTGTATCATTCTTCTCTTAAATTTATTACTGTGTCTCGGGTTCCGTGTCGGATTTCAAACCCTAGCCATCGTCTGGCCCGAAAATACCGATTTCGGCCCATTTTTGTCCGGTGGTACGAAAATCGCCCGAAACGTCCAGATGAAATCGACGACCGCGAGATCCTTGTAGCATTCTTCTGCCAAATTTATGACTGTGTCTCGGGTTCTGTGTCGGATTTCAAACCCTAGCCATCATCTTGCCAAAAAATACCCATTTCGGCCAATTTTTGTCGGGTGGTACGAAAATCGATTGAAAAGTTCAGATGAAATCGACGACCGCGAGATCCTTGTAGCATTCTTCTCCTAAATTTATGAATGTGTCTCGGGTTCCTTGTCGGATTTCAAACCCTAGCCATCGTCTGGCCCGAAATTACCAATTTCGGCCCATTTTTGTCGGGTGGTACGAAAATCGCCTGAAAAGTCCAGATGAAATCGACGATCGCGAGATCCTTGTAGCATTCTTCTCCTAAATTATTGAATGTGTCTCGGGTTCCGTGTCGGATTTCAAACCCTATCCATCGTCTAGCCCGAAAAATTTCGATTTCTGCCCATTTTTATCGGGTGGTACGAAAATCGCCCTAAAAGTCCAGATGAAATCGACGACCGCGAAATCCTTTTAGCATTCTTCTCCGAAATTTATGACTGTGTCTCGGGTTCCGTGTAGGATTTCAAACCCTAGCCATCGTCTGGCCCGATAATACCGATTTCGGCCCATTTTTGTCGGGTGATACGAAAAACGCCCGAAAAGTCCAGATGAAATCGACGACCGCGATATACTTTTAGCATTCTTCTCCTAAATTTATTACTGTGTCTCGGGTTCCGTGTCGGATTTCAAACCCTAGCCATTGTCTGGCCCGAAAATACCGATTTCGACCCATTTTTGTCGATTGGTACGAAAATCGCCCGAAAAGTCCAGATGAAATCGACGACCGCGAGATCCTTGTAGCATTCTTCTCCTAAATTTATGACTGTGTCTCGGGTTCCGTGTAGTATTTCAATCCCTAGCCATCGTCTGGCCCGAAAATACCGATTTCGGCCCATTTTTATCGGGTGGTACGAAAATCGCCCGGAAAGTTCAGATGAAATCGACGACCGCGAGATCCTTGTAGCATTCTTCTCCTAAATTTATGACTGTGTCTCGGGTTCCGTGTCGGATTTCAAACCCTAGCCATCGTCTGGCCCGAAAATACCGATTTCGGCCCATTTTTTGCGATTGGTACGAAAATCGCCCAAAAAGTCCAAATGAAATCAACGACCGCGAGATCCTTGTAGCATTCTTCTCCTAAATTTTCTGACTGTGTCTCGGGTTCCCTGTCGGATTTCAAACCCTAGCCATCGTCTGGCCTGAAAATACCGAATTTGTCCCATTTTTGTCGGGTGGTACGAAAATCGCCCGAAAAGTCCAGATGAAATTGACGATCGCGAGATCCTTGTAGCATTCTTCTACTAAATTTATGAATGTGTCTCGGGTTCCGTGTCGGATTTCAAACCCTAGCCATCGTCTGGCCCAAAAATACCAATTTCGGCCCATTTTTGTCGGGTGGTATGAAAATCGCCCGAAAATTCCAGATGAAATCGACGACCGCGAGACCGTTGTAGCTTTCTTCTCCTTCATTTATGAATGTGTCTCGGGTTCCGTGTCGGATTTCAATCCCTAGCCATCGTCTGGCCCGAAAATACCGATTTCGGCCCATTTTTGTCGGGTAGTACGAAAATCGACCGAAAAGTCCAGATGAAATCAACGACCGCGAGATCCTTCTAGCATTCTTCTCCTAAATTTATTATTGTGTCTCGGGTTCAGTGTCAGATTTCAAACCCTAGCCATTGTCTAGCCCGAAAATACCGAATTCGGCCCATTTTTGTCGGGTGGTACGAAAATCGCCCGAAAAGTCCAGATGAAATTGACGATCCAGAGATCCTTGTAGCATTCTTCTCCTAAATTTATGACTGTGTCTCGGGTTTCGTGTCGGATTTCAAACCCTAACCATCGTCTGGCAAGAAAATAGCGATTTCGGCCCATTTTTGTCGGGTGGTACGAAAATCCCCCGAAAAGTCCAGATGAAATTGATGATCGCGAGATCCTTGTAGCATTCTTCTCCTAAATTTATGATTGTGTATCGGGTTCCGTGTTGGATTTCAAACCCTAGCCATCGTCTGGCAGGAAAATACCGATTTCTGCCCATTTTTGTTGGGTGGTACGAAAATCGCCCGAAAAGTCCAGATGAAATCGACGACCGCTAGATCCTTGTAGCATTCTTCTCCTAAATTTATGAATGTGTCTCGGGTTCCGTGTCGGATTTCAAACCCTAGCCATCGTCTGGCCCGAAATTACCGATTTCGGCCCATTTTTGTCGGGTGGTACGAAAATCGCCTGAAAAGTCCAGATGAAATCGACGATCGCGAGATCCTTGTAGCATTCTTCTCCTAAATTATTGAATGTGTCTCGGGTTCCGTGTCGGATTTCAAACCCTATCCATCGTCTAGCCCGAAAAATTTCGATTTCTGCCCATTTTTATCGGGTGGTACGAAAATCGCCCTAAAAGTCCAGATGAAATCGACGACCGCGAGATCCTTTTAGCATTCTTCTCCGAAATTTATGACTGTGTCTCGGGTTCCGTGTAGGATTTCAAACCCTAGCAATCGTCTGGCCCGATAATACCGATTTCGGCCCATTTTTGTCGGGTGATACGAAAAACGCCCGAAAAGTCCAGATGAAATCGACGACCGCGATATACTTTTAGCATTCTTCTCCTAAATTTATTACTGTGTCTCGGGTTCCGTGTCGGATTTCAAACCCTAGCCATTGTCTGGCCCGAAAATACCGATTTCGACCCATTTTTGTCGATTGGTACGAAAATCGCCCGAAAAGTCCAGATGAAATCGACGACCGCGAGATCCTTGTAGCATTCTTCTCCTAAATTTATGACTGTGTCTCGGGTTCCGTTCTGTGTAGTATTTCAATCCCTAGCCATCGTCTGGCACGAAAATACCGATTTCGGCCCATTTTTATCGGGTGGTACGAAAATCGCCCGAAAAGTTCAGATGAAATCGACGACCGCGAGATCCTTGTAGCATTCTTCTACTAAATTTATGAATGTGTCTCGGGTTCCGTGTCGGATTTCAAACCCTAGCCATCGTCTGGCCCGAAAATACCGATTTCTGCCCATTTTTGTTGGGTGGTACGAAAATCGCCCGTAAAGTTCAGATGAAATCGACGACCGCTAGATCCTTGTAGCATTCTTCTCCTAAATTTATGAATGTGTCTCGGGTTCCGTGTCGGATTTCAAACCCTAGCCATCGTCTGGCCCGAAATTACCGATTTCGGCCCATTTTTGTCGGGTGGTACGAAAATCGCCTGAAAAGTCCAGATGAAATCGACGATCGCGAGATCCTTGTAGCATTCTTCTCCTAAATTATTGAATGTGTCTCGGGTTCCGTGTCGGATTTCAAACCCTATCCATCGTCTATCCCGAAAAATTTCGATTTCTGCCCATTTTTATCGGGTGGTACGAAAATCGCCCTAAAAGTCCAGATGAAATCGACAACCGCGATATACTTTTAGCATTCTTCTCCTAAATTTATTACTGTGTCTCGGGTTCCGTGTCGGATTTCAAACCCTAGCCATTATCTGGCCCGAAAATACCGATTTCGACCCATTTTTGTCGATTGGTACGAAAATCGCCTGAAAAGTCCAGATGAAATCGACGACCGCGAGATCCTTGTAGCATTCTTCTCCTAAATTTATGACTGTGTCTCGGGTTCCGTGTAGTATTTCAATCCCTAGCCATCGTCTGGCCCGTAAATACCGATTTCGGCCCATTTTTATCGGGTGGTACGAAAATCGCCCGAAAAGTTCAGATGAAATCGACGACCGCGAGATCCTTGTAGCATTCTTCTCCTAAATTTATGACTGTGTCTCGGGTTCCGTGTCGGATTTCAAACCCTAGCCATCGTCTGGCCCGAAAATACCGATTTCGGCCCATTTTTGTCGAATGGTACGAAAATCACCCGAAAAGTCCAAATGAAATCGACGACCGCGAGATCCTTGTAGCATTCTTCTCCTAAATTTTCTGACTGTGTCTCGGGTTCCCTGTCGGATTTCAAACCCTAGCCATCGTCTGGCCCGAAAATACCGAATTTGTCCCATTTTTGTCGGGTGGTACGAAAATCGCCCGAAAAGTCCAGATGAAATTGACGATCGCGAGATCCTTGTAGCATTCTTCTTCTAAATTTATGAATGTGTCTCTGGTTCCGTGTCGGATTTTAAACCCTAGCCATCGTCTGGCCCAATAATACCGATTTCGGCCCATTTTTGTCGGGTGGTACGAAAATTCCAGATGAAATCGACGACCGCGAGATCGTTGTAGCTTTCTTCTCCTACATTTATGAATGTGTCTCGGGTTCCGTGTCGGATTTCAATCCCTAGCCATCGTCTGGCCTGAAAATACCGATTTCGGCCCATTTTTGTCATGTAGTACGAAAATCGCCCGAAAATTCCAGATGAAATCAACGACCGCGAGATCCTTCTAGCATTCTTCTCCTAAATTTATTATTGTGTCTCGGGTTCAGTGTCAGATTTCAAACCCTAGCCATTGTCTGGCCCGAAAATACCGAATTCGGCCCATTTTTGTCGGGTGGTACGAAAATCGCCCGAAAAGTCCAGATGAAATTGACGATCCGGAGATCCTGGTAGCATTCTTCCCCTAAATTTATGATTGTGTCTCGGGTTCCCTGTCGGATTTCAAACCCTAGCCATCGTCTGGCCCGAAAATACCGATTTCGGCCCATTTTTGTCGGGTGGTACGAAAATCCCCCGAAAAGTCCAGATGAAATTGATGATCGCGAGATCCTTGTAGCATTCTTCTCCTAAATTTATGACTATGTATCGGGTTCCGTGTTGGACTTCAAACCCTAGCCATCGTCTGGCCCGAAAATACCGATTTCTGCCCATTTTTGTTGGGTGGTACGAAAATCGCCCGAAAAGTCCAGATGAAATCGACGACCGCTAGATCCTTGTAGCATTCTTCTCCTAAATTTATGATTGTGTCTCGGGTTCCCTGTCGGATTTCAAACCCTAGCCATCGTCTGGCCCGAAAATACCGAATTCGTCCCATTTTTGTCAGGTGGTACGAAAATCGCCCGAAAAGTCCAGATGAAATTGACGATCGCGAGATCCTTGTAGCATTCTTCTTCTAAATTTATGAATGTGTCTCGGGTTCCGTGTCGGATTTCAATCCCTAATCATCGTCTGGCCCGAAAATACCGAATTCGTCCCATTTTTGTCGGGTGGTACGAAAATCGCCTGAAAAGTCCAGATGAAATCGACGACCGCGAGATCCTTGTATCATTCTTCTCCTAAATTTATGACTGTGTCTCGGGTTCCGTGTCGGATTTCAAACCCTAGCCATCGTCTGGCCCGAAAATACCGATTTCGGCCCATTTTTGTACGGTGGTACGAAAATCGCCCGAAAAGTCCAGATGAAATCGACGACCGCGAGATCCTTGTAGCATTATTCTCCTAAATTTATGACTGTGTCTCGGGTTCCGTGTCGGATATCAAACCCTAGCCATCGTATGGCCCAAAAATACCGATTTCGTCCAATTTTTGTCAGGTGGTACGAAAATCGCTTGAAAAGTCCAGATGAAATCGAAGACCGCGAGATCCTTGTAGCATTCTTTTCCTAAATTTATGACTGTGTCTCGGGTTCCGTGTCAGATTTCAAACCCTAGCCATCGTCTAGCCAAAAAATACTGATTTCGGCCCATTTTTGTCGGGTGGTACGAAAATCCCCCGAAAAGTCCAGATGAAATCGAAGACCGCGAGATCCTTGTAGCTTTCTTCTCTTACATTTATGACTGTGTCTCGGGTTCCGTGTCGGATTTCAAACCCTAGCCATCGTCTGTCCCGAAAATACCGATTTCGACCCATTTTTGTCCGGTGGTACGAAAATCGCCAGAAAAGTCCAGATGAAATCGACGACCGCGAGATCCTTGTAGCATTCTTCTCCTAAATATATGAATGTGTCTCGGGTTCCGTGTCAGACTTCAAACCCTAGCCATCGTCTGGCCCGAAATCACCGATTTCGGTCCATTTTTGTCGGGTGGTACGAAAATCGCGCGAAAAGTCCAGATGAAATCGACGACCGCGAGATACTTGTAGCATTCTTCTCCTAAATTTAATACTGTGTCTCGGGTTTCGTGTCGGATTTCAAACCCTAGCCATTGTCTGGCCCGAAAATACCGATTTCGGCCCATTTTTGTCGGGTGGTACATAATCGCCCAAAAAGTCCAAATGAAATAGACGACCGCGAGATCCTTGTAGCATTCTTCTCCTAAATTTATGACTGCGTCTCGGGTTCTGTGTCGGATTTCAAACCCTAGCCATCGTCTTGCTCAAAAATACAGATTTCGGCCAATTTTTGTCGAGTGGTACGAAAATCGCTTGAAAAGTCAAGATGAAATCGACGACCGCGAGATCCTTGTAGCATTCTATTCCTAAATTTATGACTGTGTCTCGGGTTCCTTGTCGGATTTCAAACCCTAGCCATTGTCTAGCCCGAAAATACCGATTTCGACCCATTTTTGTTGGGTAGTACGAAAATCGACCGAAAAGTCCAGATGAAATCAACAACCGTGAGATCCTTGTAGCATTCTTCTCCTAAATTTATGATTGTGTATCGGGTTCAGTGTCAGATTTCAAACCCAGACCATCGTTTGGCCCGAAAATACCGAATTCGGCCCATTTATGTTGGGTGGTACGAAAATCGCCCGAAAAGTCCAGATGAAATTGACCATCGCGAGATCCTTGTAGAATTCTTCTCCAAAATTTATTAATGTGTCTCGGGTTCCGTGTCGGATTTCAAACCCTAGCCATCGTCTGGCCCGAAAATACCGATTTCGGCCCATTTTTGTTGGGTGGTACGAATATCGCCCGAAAAGTCCAGATGAAATCGACGACCGCGAGATCCTTGTAGCATTCTTCTCCTAAATTTATGACTGTGTCTCGGGTTCCGTGTCGGATATCAAACCCTACCCATCGTCTGGCCCGAAAATACCGATTTCGGCCTTCGGCCCATTTTTGTTGGGTGGTACGAATATCGCCCGAAAAGTCCAGATGAAATCGACGACCGCGAGATCCTTGTAGCATTCTTCTCCTAAATTTATGACTGTGTCTCGGGTTCCGTGTCGGATTTCAAACCCTAGCAATCGTGTAGCCCGAAAATACCGATTTGGGCCCATTTTTGTCGGGTGGTACGAAAATCGCCCGAAAAGTCCAGATGAAATTGACGACCGCGAGATCCTTGTATCATTCTTCTCTTAAATTTATGACTGTGTATCGGGTTCCGTGTCGGATTTCAAACCCTAGCCATCGTCTGGCCCGAAAACACCGATTTCGGCCCATTTTTGTCGGGTGGTACGAAAATCGCCCGAATAGTCCAAATGAAATCGACGACCGCGAGATCCTTGTAGCATTCTTCTCCTAAATTTATGACTGTGTCTCGGGTTCCGTGTCGGATTTCAAACCCTAGCCATCGTCTGGCCCGAAATTACCGATTTCGGCCCATTTTTGTCGGGTGGTACGAACATCGCCCGAAAAGTCCAGATGAAATTGACGATCCAGAGATCCTTGTAGCATTCTTCTCCTAAATTTATGACTGTGTCTCGGGTTTCGTGTCAGATTTCAAACCCTAGCCATCGTCTGGCCCGAAATTACCGATTTCGGCCCATTTTTGTCGGGTGGTACGAAAATCGACTGAAAAGTCCAGATGAAATCGACGATCGCGAGATCCTTGTAGCATTCTTCTCCTAAATTATTGAATGTGTCTCGGGTTCCGTGTCGGATTTCAAACCCTATCCATCGTCTAGCCCGAAAAATTTCGATTTCTGCCCATTTTTATCGGGTGGTACGAAAATCGCCCTAAAAGTTCAGATGAAATCGACGACCGCGAGATCCTTTTAGCATTCTTCTCTGAAATTTATGACTGTGTCTCGGGTTCCGTGTAGGATTTCAAACCCTAGCCATCGTCTGGCCCGATAATACCGATTTCGGCCCATTTTTGTCGGGTGATACGAAAAACGCCCGAAAAGTCCAGATGAAATCGACGACCGCGATATACTTTTAGCATTCTTCTCCTAAATTTATTACTGTGTCTCGGGTTCCGTGTCGGATTTCAAACCCTAGCCATTGTCTGGCCCGAAAATACCGATTTCGACCCATTTTTGTCGATTGGTACGAAAATCGCCCGAAAAGTCCAGATGAAATCGACGACCGCGAGATCCTTGTAGCATTCTTCTCCTAAATTTATGACTGTGTCTCGGGTTCCGTTCTGTGTAGTATTTCAATCCCTAGCCATCGTCTGGCACGAAAATACCGATTTCGGCCCATTTTTATCGGGTGGTACGAAAATCGCCCGAAAAGTTCAGATGAAATCGACGACCGCGAGATCCTTGTAGCATTCTTCTACTAAATTTATGAATGTGTCTCGGGTTCCGTGTCGGATTTCAAACCCTAGCCATCGTCTGGCCCGAAAATACCGATTTCTGCCCATTTTTGTTGGGTGGTACGAAAATCGCCCGTAAAGTTCAGATGAAATCGACGACCGCTAGATCCTTGTAGCATTCTTCTCCTAAATTTATGAATGTGTCTCGGGTTCCGTGTCGGATTTCAAACCCTAGCCATCGTCTGGCCCGAAATTACCGATTTCGGCCCATTTTTGTCGGGTGGTACGAAAATCGCCTGAAAAGTCCAGATGAAATCGACGATCGCGAGATCCTTGTAGCATTCTTCTCCTAAATTATTGAATGTGTCTCGGGTTCCGTGTCGGATTTCAAACCCTATCCATCGTCTATCCCGAAAAATTTCGATTTCTGCCCATTTTTATCGGGTGGTACGAAAATCGCCCTAAAAGTCCAGATGAAATCGACAACCGCGATATACTTTTAGCATTCTTCTCCTAAATTTATTACTGTGTCTCGGGTTCCGTGTCGGATTTCAAACCCTAGCCATTATCTGGCCCGAAAATACCGATTTCGACCCATTTTTGTCGATTGGTACGAAAATCGCCTGAAAAGTCCAGATGAAATCGACGACCGCGAGATCCTTGTAGCATTCTTCTCCTAAATTTATGACTGTGTCTCGGGTTCCGTGTAGTATTTCAATCCCTAGCCATCGTCTGGCCCGTAAATACCGATTTCGGCCCATTTTTATCGGGTGGTACGAAAATCGCCCGAAAAGTTCAGATGAAATCGACGACCGCGAGATCCTTGTAGCATTCTTCTCCTAAATTTATGACTGTGTCTCGGGTTCCGTGTCGGATTTCAAACCCTAGCCATCGTCTGGCCCGAAAATACCGATTTCGGCCCATTTTTGTACGGTGGTACGAAAATCGCCCGAAAAGTCCAGATGAAATCGACGACCGCGAGATCCTTGTAGCATTATTCTCTTAAATTTATTACTGTGTCTCGGGTTCCGTGTCGGATTTCAAACCCTAGCCATCTTATGGCCCAAAAATACCGATTTCGTCCAATTTTTGTCAGGTGGTACGAAAATCGCTTGAAAAATCCAGATGAAATCGAAGACCGCGAGATCCTTGTAGCATTCTTTTCCTAAATTTATGAGTGTGTCTCGGGTTCCGTGTCGGATTTCTTACCCTAGCCATCGTCTAGCCAAAAAATACTGATTTCGGCCCATTTTTGTCGGGTAGTACGAAAATCGACCGAAAAGTCCAGATTAAATCAACAACCGCGAGATCCTTGTAGCATTCTTCTCCTAAATTTATGATTGTGTCTCGGGTTCAGTGTCAGATTTCAAACCCAGGCCATCGTCTGGCCCGAAAATACCGAATTCGGCCCATTTATGTCAGTGGTACGAAAATCGCCCGAAAAGTCCAGATTAAATTGACGATCGCGAGATCCTTGTAGCATTCTTCTCCTAAATTTATGACTGTGTCTCGGGTTCCGTGTCGGATTTCAAACCCTAGTCATCATCTGGCCCGAAAATACCGATTTCGGCCCATTTTTGTCGGGTGGTACGAAAATCCCCCGAAAAGTCCAGATGAAATTGACGATCGCGAGATCCTTGTAGCATTCTTCTCCTAAATTTATGACTGTGTATCGGGTTCCGTGTCGGATTTCAAACCCTAGCCATCGTCTATCCCGAAAATACCGATTTCGGCCCATTTTTGTTGGGCAGTACGAATATCGCCCGAAGAGTCCAGATGAAATCGACGACCGCGAGATCCTTGTAGCATTCTTCTCCTAAATTTATGAATGTGTCTCGGGTTCCGTGTCGGATTTCAAACCCTAGCCATCGTCTGGCTCGAAATTACCGATTTCGGCCCATTTTTGTTAGGTTGTACGAAAATCACCCGAAAAGTCCAGATGAAATCGACGACCGCGAGATCCTTGTAGCATTCTTCTCCTAAATTTATGACTGTGTCTCGGGTTCCGTGTCGGATTTCAAACCCTAGCAATCGTGTAGCCCGAAAATACCGATTTCGGCCCATTTTTGTCGGGTGGTACGAAAATCGCCCGAAAAGTCCAGATGAAATCGACGACCGCGAGATCCTTGTATCATTCTTCTCCTAAATTTATGACTGTGTCTCGGGTTCCGTGTCGGATTTCAAACCCTAGCCATCGTCTGGCCCGAAAATACCGATTTCGGCCCATTTTTGTACGGTGGTACGAAAATCGCCCGAAAAGTCCAGATGAAATCGACGACCGCGAGATCCTTGTAGCATTATTCTCCTAAATTTATGACTGTGTCTCGGGTTCGGTGTCGGATTTCAAACCCTAGCCATCGTATGGCCCAAAAATACCGATTTCGTCCAATTTTTGTCAGGTGGTACGAAAATCGCTTGAAAAGTCCAGATGAAATCGAAGACCGCGAGATCCTTGTAGCATTCTTTTCCTAAATTTATGACTGTGTCTCGGGTTCCGTGTCGGATTTCAAACCCTAGCCATCGTCTAGCCAAAAAATACTGATTTCGGCCCATTTTTGTCGGGTAGAACGAAAATCGACCGAAAAGTCCAGATTAAATCAACAACCGCGAGATCCTTGTATCATTCTTCTCCTAAATTTATTACTGTGTCTCGGGTTCCGTGTCGGATTTCAAACCCTAGCCATCGTCTGGCCCGAAAATACCGATTTCGGCCCATTTTTGTCCGGTGGTACGAAAATCGCCCGAAACGTCCAGATGAAATCGACGACCGCGAGATCCTTGTAGCATTCTTCTCCCAAATTTATGACTGTGTCTCGGGTTCTGTGTCGAATTTCAAACCCTAGCCATCGTCTTGCCAAAAAATACCGATTTCGGCCAATATTTGTCGGGTGGTACGAAAATCGATTGAAAAGTCCAGATGAAATCGACGACCGCGAGATCCTTGTAGCATTCTTTTCCTAAATTTATGACTGTGTCTCGGGTTCCGTGTCGGATTTCAAACCCTAGCCATCGTCTAGCCCGAAAATACCGATTTCGACCCATTTTTGTTGGGTAGTACGAAAATCGACCGAAAAGTCCAGATGAAATCAACAACCGCGAGATCCTTGTAGCATTCTTCTCCTAAATTTATGATTGTGTCTCGGGTTCAGTGTCAGATTTCAAACCCAGGCCATCGTTTGGCCCGAAAATACCGAATTCGGCCCATTTATGTCGGGTGGTACGAAAATCGCCCGAAAAGTCCAGATGAAATTGACCATCGCGAGATCCTTTTAGCATTCTTCTCCAAAATTTATGAATGTGTCTCGGGTTCCGTGTCGGATTTCAAACCCTAGCCATCGTCTGGCCCGAAAATACCGATTTCGGCCCATTTTTGTTGGGTGGTACGAATATCGCCCGAAAAGTCCAGATGAAATCGACGACCGCGAGATCCTTGTAGCATTCTTCTCCTAAATTTATGACTGTGTCTCGGGTTCCGTGTCGGATTTCAAACCCTAGCAATCGTGTAGCCCGAAAATACCGATTTCGGCCCATTTTTGTGAGGTGGTACGAAAATTGCCCGAAAAGTCCAGATGAAATCGACGACCGCGAGATCCTTGTATCATTCTTCTCCTAAATTTATGACTGTGTCTCGGGTTCCGTGTCGGATTTCAAACCCTAGCCATCGTCTGGCCCGAAAATACCGATTTCGGCCCATTTTTGTACGGTGGTACGAAAATCGCCCGAAAAGTCCAGATGAAATCGACGACCGCGAGATCCTTGTATCATTCTTCTCCTAAATTTTCTGACTGTGTCTCGGGTTCCCTGTCGGATTTCAAACCCTAGCCATCGTCTGGCCCGAAAATACCGATTTCGGCCCATTTTTGTACGGTGGTACGAAAATCGCCCGAAAAGTCCATATGAAATCGAAGACCGCGAGATCCTTGTAGCATTCTTTTCCTAAATTTATGACTGTGTCTCGGGTTCCGTGTCGGATTTCAAACCCTAGCCATCGTCTAGCCAAAAAATACTGATTTCGGCCCATTTTTGTCGGGTAGTACGAAAATCGACCGAAAAGTCCAGATTAAATCAACAACCGCGAGATCCTTGTAGCATTCTTCTCCTAAATTTATGATTGTGTCTCGGGTTCAGTGTCAGATTTCAAACCCAGGCCATCGTCTGGCCCGAAAATACCGAATTCGGCCCATTTATGTCAGTGGTACGAAAATCGCCCGAAAAGTCCAGATTAAATTGACGATCGCGAGATCCTTGTAGCATTCTTCTCCTAAATTTATGACTGTGTCTCGGGTTCCGTGTCGGATTTCAAACCCTAGTCATCATCTGGCCCGAAAATACCGATTTCGGCCCATTTTTGTCGGGTGGTACGAAAATCCCCCGAAAAGTCCAGATGAAATTGACGATCGCGAGATCCTTGTAGCATTCTTCTCCTAAATTTATGACTGTGTATCGGGTTCCGTGTCGGATTTCAAACCCTACCCATCGTCTATCCCAAAAATACCGATTTCGGCCCATTTTTGTTGGGCAGTACGAATATCGCCCGAAGAGTCCAGATGAAATCGACGACCGCGAGATCCTTGTAGCATTCTTCTCCTAAATTTATGAATGTGTCTCGGGTTCCGTGTCGGATTTCAAACCCTAGCCATCGTCTGGCTCGAAATTACCGATTTCGGCCCATTTTTGTTAGGTGGTACGAAAATCACCCGAAAAGTCCAGATGAAATCGACGACCGCGAGATCCTTGTAGCATTCTTCTCCTAAATTTATGACTGTGTCTCGGGTTTCGTGTCGGATTTCAAACCCTTTCCATCGTCTAGCCCGAAAAATTCCGATTTCGGCCCATTTTTATCGGGTGGTACGAAAATCGCCCGAAAAGTCCAGATGAAATCGACGACCGCGAGATCCTTGTAGCATTCTTCTCCTAAATATATGAATGTATCTCGGGTTCCGTGTCAGACTTCAAACCCTAGCCATCGTCTGGCCCGAAAATACCGATTTCGATCCATTTTTGTCGGATGGTACGAAAATCGCGCGAAAAGTCCAGATGAAATCGACGACCGCGAGATCCTTGTAGCATTCTTCTCCTAAATTTATTACTGTGTCTCGGGTTTCGTGTCGGATTTCAAACCCTAGCCATTGTCTGGCCAGAAAATACCGATTTCGGCCCATTTTTGTCGGGTGGTACATAATCGCCCAAAAAGTCCAAATGAAATAGACGACCGCGAGATCCTTGTAGCATTCTTCTCCTAAATTTATGACTGCGTCTCGGGTTCTGTGTCGGATTTCAAACCCTAGCCATCGTCTTGCCAAAAAATACCGATTTCGGCCAATTTTTGTCGGGTGGTACGAAAATCGCTTGAAAAGTCCAGATGAAATCGACGACCGCGAGATCCTTGTAGCATTCTTTTCCTAAATTTATGACTGTGTCTCGGGTTCCGTGTCGGATTTCAAACCCTAGCCATCGTCTAGCCCGAAAATACCGATTTCGACCCATTTTTGTTGGGTAGTACGAAAATCGACCGAAAAGTCCAGATGAAATCAACAACCGCGAGATCCTTGTAGCATTCTTCTCCTAAATTTATGATTGTGTCTCGGGTTCAGTGTCAGATTTCAAACCCAGGCCATCGTTTGGCCCGAAAATACCGAATTCGGCCCATTTATGTCGGGTGGTACGAAAATCGCCCGAAAAGTCCAGATGAAATTGACCATCGCGAGATCCTTGTAGCATTCTTCTCCAAAATTTATGAATGTGTCTCGGGTTCTGTGTCGGATTTCAAACCCTAGCCATCGTCTGGCCCGAAAATACCGATTTCGGCCCTTTTTGTTGGGTGGTACGAATATCGCCCGAAAAGTACAGATGAAATCGACGACCGCGAGATCCTTGTAGCATTCTTCTCCTAAATTTTTGACTGTGTCTCGGGTTCCGTGTCGGATTTCAAACCCTAGCCATCGTCTGGCCCGAAAATACCGATTTCGGCCCATTTTTGTTGGGTGGTACGAATATCGCCCGAAAAGTCCAGATGAAATCGACGACCGCGAGATCCTTGTAGCATTCTTCTCCTAAATTTATGACTGTCTCTCGGGTTCCGTGTCGGATTTCAAACCCTAGCAATCGTGTAGCCCGAAAATACCGATTTGGGCCCATTTTTGTCGGGTGGTACGAAAATCGCCCGAAAAGTCTAGATGAAATTGACGACCGCGAGATCCTTGTATCATTCTTCTCTTAAATTTATGACTGTGTATCGGGTTCCGTGTCGGATTTCAAACCCTAGCCATCGTCTGGCCCGAAAACACCGATTTCGGCCCATTTTTGTCGGGTGGTACGAAAATCGCCCGAAGAGTCCAAATGAAATCGACGACCGCGAGATCCTTGTAGCATTCTTCTCCTAAATTTATGACTGTGTCTCGGGTTCCGTGTCGGATTTCAAACCCTAGCCATCGTCTGGCCCGAAAATACCGATTTCGGCCCATTTTTGTTGGGTGGTACGAATATCGCCCGAAAAGTCCAGATGAAATCAACGACCGCGAGATCCTTGTAGCATTCTTCTCCTAAATTTATGAATGTGTCTCGGGTTCCGTGTCGGATTTCAAACCCTAGCAATCGTGTAGCCCGAAAATACCGATTTCGGCCCATTTTTGTCGGGTGGTACGAAAATCGCCCGAAAAGTCCAGATGAAATCGACGACCGCGAGATCCTTGTAGCATTCTTCTCCTAAATTATTGACTGTGTCTCGGGTTCCGTGTTGGATTTCAAACCCTATCCATCGTCTAGCCCGAAAAATTTCGATTTCTGCCCATTTTTATCGGGTGGTACGAAAATCGCCCTTAAAGTCCAGATGAAATCGACGACCGCGAGATCCTTTTAGCATTCTTCTCCGAAATTTATGACTGTGTCTCGGGTTCCGTGTAGGATTTTAAACCGTAGCCATCGTCTGGCCCGAAAATACCGATTTCGGCCCATTTTTGTCGGGTGATACGAAAAACGCCCGAAAAGTCCAGATGAAATCGACGACCGCGATATACTTTTAGCATTCTTCTCCTAAATTTATTACTGTGTCTCGGGTTCCGTGTCGGATTTCAAACCCTAGCCATCGTCTGGCCCGAAAATACCGATATCGGCCCATTTTTATCAGGTGGTACGAAAATCGCCCGAAAAGTTCAGATGAAATCGACGACCGCGAGATCCTTGTAGCATTCTTCTCCTAAATTTATGACTGTGTCTCGGGTTCCGTGTCGGATTTCAAACCCTAGCCATCGTCTGGCCCGAAAATACCGATTTCGGCCCATTTTTGTCGAATGGTACGAAAATCACCCGAAAAGTCCAAATGAAATCGACGACCGCGAGATCCTTGTAGCATTCTTCTCCTAAATTTTCTGACTGTGTCTCGGGTTCCCTGTCGGATTTCAAACCCTAGCCATCGTCTGGCCCGAAAATACCGAATTTGTCCCATTTTTGTCGGGTGGTACGAAAATCGCCCGAAAAGTCCAGATGAAATTGACGATCGCGAGATCCTTGTAGCATTCTTCTTCTAAATTTATGAATGTGTCTCGGGTTCCGTGTCGGATTTCAAACCCTAGCCATCGTCTGGCCCAAAAATACCGATTTCGGCCCATTTTTGTCAAGTGGTACGAAAATCGCCCGAAAATTCCAGATGAAATCGACGACCGCGAGATCGTTGTAGCTTTCTTCTCCTACATTTATGAATGTGTCTCGGGTTCCGTGTCGGATTTCAATCCCTAGCCATCGTCTGGCCCGAAAATACCGATTTCGGCCCATTTTTGTCATGTAGTACGAAAATCGACCGAAAAGTCCAGATGAAATAAACGACCGCGAGATCCTTCTAGCATTCTTCTCCTAAATTTATTATTGTGTCTCGGGTTCAGTGTCAGATTTCAAACCCTAGCCATTGTCTGACCCGAAAATACCGAATTCGGCCCATTTTTGTCGGGTGGTACGAAAATCGCCCGAAAAGTCCAGATGAAATTGACGATCCGGAGATCCTGGTAGCATTCTTCCCCTAAATTTATGATTGTGTCTCGGGTTCCCTGTCGGATTTCAAACCCTAGCCATTGTCTGGCCCGAAAATACCGATTTCGGCCCATTTTTGTCGGGTGGTACAAAAATCCCCCGAAAAGTCCAGATGAAATTGATGATCGCGAGATCCTTGTAGCATTCTTCTCCTAAATTTATGACTGTGTATCGGGTTCCGTGTTGGACTTCAAACCCTAGCCATCGTCTGGCCCGAAAATACCGATTTCTGCCCATTTTTGTTGGGTGGTACGAAAATCGCCCGAAAAGTCCAGATGAAATCGACGACCGCTAAATCCTTGTAGCATTCTTCTCCTCAATTTATGATTGTGTCTCGGGTTCCCTGTCGGATTTCAAACCCTAGCCATCGTCTGGCCCGAAAATACCGAATCCGTCCCATTTTTGTCGGGTGGTACGAAAATCGCCCGAAAAGTCCAGATGAAATTGACGATCGCGAGATCCTTGTAGCATTCTTCTTCTAAATTTATGAATGTGTCTCGGGTTCCGTGTCGGATTTCAAACCCTAGCCATCGTCTGGCCCGAAAATACCGATTTCGGCCCATTTTTGTCGGGTAGTACGAAAATCGACCGAAAATTCCAGATGAAATCAACGACCGCGAGATCCTTCTAGCATTCTTCTCCTAAATTTATGATTGTGTCTCGGGTTCAGTGTCAGATTTCAAACCCTAGCCATCGTCTGGCCCGAAAATACCGATTTCGACCCATTTTTGTTGGGTGGTACGAAAATCGCCCGAAAAAACCAGATGAAATCGAAGACCGCTAGATCCTTGTAGCATTCTTCTCCTAAATTTACTAATATGTCTCGGGTTCCGTGTCGGATTTTAAACCCTAGCCATCGTCTGGCCCGAAATTACCGATTTCGGCTCATTTTTGTCGGGTGGGACAAAAATCGCCCGAAAAGTCCAGATGAAATCGACGACCGCGAGATCCTTGTAGCATTCTTCTCCTAAATTTATGACTGTGTCTCGGGTTCCGTGTCGGATTTCAAACCCTAGCAATCGTGTAGCCCGAAAATACCGATTTGGGCCCATTTTTGTCGGGTGATACGAAAATCGCCCGAAAAGTCCAGATGAAATTGACGACCGTGAGATCCTTGTATCATTCTTCTCTTAAATTTATGACTGTGTATCGGGTTCCGTGTCGGATTTCAAACCCTAGCCATCGTCTGGCCCAAAAATACCGATTTCGGCCCATTTTTGTCGGGTGGTACGAAAATCGCCCGAAAATTCCCGATGAAATCGACGACAGCGAGATCCTTGTAGCTTTCTTCTCTTACATTTATGACTGTGTCTCGGGTTCCGTGTCGGATTTCAATCCCTAGCCATCGTCTGGCCCAAAAATACCGATTTCGGCCCATTTTTGTTGGGTAGTACGAAAATCGCCCGAAAAGTCCAGATGAAATCGACGATTGCGAGATCCTTGTAGCATTCTTCTCCTAAATTTATGACAGTGTCTCGGGTTCCGTGTCGGACTTCAAACCCTAGCCATCGTCTGGCCCGAAAATACCGAATTCGTCCCATTTTTGTCGGGTGGTACGAAAATCGCCCGAAAAGTCCAGATGAAATTGAAGATCGCGAGATCCTTGTAGCATTCTTCTTCTAAATTTATGAATGTGTCTCGGGTTCCGTGTCGGATTTCAAACCCTAGCCATCGTCTGGCCCGAAAATACCGATTTCGGCCCATTTTTGTCGGGTAGTACGAAAATCGACCGAAAATTCCAGATGAAATCAACGACCGCGAGATCCTTCTAGCATTCTTCTCCTAAATTTATGATTGTGTCTCGGGTTCAGTGTCAGATTTCAAACCCTAGCCATCGTCTGGCCCGAAAATACCGATTTCGACCCATTTTTGTTGGGTGGTACGAAAATCGATCGAAAAGTCCAGATGAAATCGACGACCGCAAGATCCTTGTAGCATTCTTCTCCTAAATTTATGAATGTGTCTCGGGTTCCGTGTCGGATTTCAAACCCTAGCAATCGTGTAGCCCGAAAATACCGATTTCGGCCCATTTTTGCCGGGTGGTACGAAAATCGCCCGAAAAGTCCAGATGAAATCGACGACCGCGAGATCCTTGTAGCATTCTTCTCCTAAATTATTGACTGTGTCTCGGGTTCCGTGTTGGATTTCAAACCCTATCCATCGTCTAGCCCGAAAAATTTCGATTTCTGCCCATTTTTATCGGGTGGTACGAAAATCGCCCTTAAAGTCCAGATGAAATCGACGACCGCGAGATCCTTTTAGCATTCTTCTCCGAAATTTATGACTGTGTCTCGGGTTCCGTGTAGGATTTTAAACCGTAGCCATCGTCTGGCCCGAAAATACCGATTTCGGCCCATTTTTGTCGGGTGATACGAAAAACGCCCGAAAAGTCCAGATGAAATCGACGACCGCGATATACTTTTAGCATTCTTCTCCTAAATTTATTACTGTGTCTCGGGTTCCGTGTCGGATTTCAAACCCTAGCCATCGTCTGGCCCGAAAATACCGATTTCGGCCCATTTTTATCAGGTGGTACGAAAATCGCCCGAAAAGTTCAGATGAAATCGACGACCGCGAGATCCTTGTAGCATTCTTCTCCTAAATTTATGACTGTGTCTCGGGTTCCGTGTCGGATTTCAAACCCTAGCCATCGTCTGGCCCGAAAATACCGATTTCGGCCCATTTTTGTCGATTGGTACGAAAATCGCCCGAAAAGTCCAAATGAAATCGACGACCGCGAGATCCTTGTAGCATTCTTCTCCTAAATTTTCTGACTGTGTCTCGGGTTCCCTGTCGGATTTCAAACCCTAGCCATCGTCTGGCCCGAAAATACCGAATTTGTCCCATTTTTGTCGGGTTGTACGAAAATCGCCCGAAAAGTCCAGATGAAATTGACGATCGCGAGATCCTTGTAGCATTCTTCTTCTAAATTTATGAATGTGTCTCGGGTTCCGTCTCGGATTTCAAACCCTAGCCATCGTCTGGCCCAAAAATACCGATTTCGGCCCATTTTTGTCGGGTGGTACGAAAATCGCCCGAAAATTCCAGATGAAATCGAAGACCGCGAGATCGTTGTAGCTTTCTTCTCCTACATTTATGAATGTGTCTCGGGTTCCGTGTCGGATTTCAATCCCTAGCCATCGTTTGGCCCGAAAATACCGATTTCGGCCCATTTTTGTCGGGTAGTACGAAAATCGACCGAAAAGTCCAGATGAAATCGACGACCGCTAGATCCTTGTAGCATTCTTCTCCTAAATTTACTAATGTGTCTCGGGTTCCGTGTCGGATTTTAAACCCTAGCCATCGTCTGGCCCGAAATTACGGATTTCGGCTCATTTTTGTCGCGTGGTACGAAAATCGCCCGAAAAGTCCAGATGAAATTGACCATCGCGAGATCCTTGTAGCATTCTTCTCCAAAATTTATGAATGTGTCTCGGGTTCCGTGTCGGATTTCAAAACCTAGCAATCGTGTAGCCCGAAAATACCGATTTGGGCCCATTTTTGTCGGGTGATACGAAAATCGCCCGAAAAGTCCAGATGAAATTGACGACCGCGAGATCCTTGTATCATTCTTCTCTTAAATTTATGACTGTGTATCGGGTTCCGTGTCGGATTTCAAACCCTAGCCATCGTCTGGCCCAAAAATACCGATTTCGGCCCATTTTTGTCGGGTGGTACGAAAATCGCCCGAAAATTCCCGATGAAATCGACGACAGCGAGATCCTTGTAGCTTTCTTCTCTTACATTTATGACTGTGTCTCGGGTTCCGTGTCGGATTTCAATCCCTAGCCATCGTCTGGCCCAAAAATACCGATTTCGGCCCATTTTTGTTGGGTAGTACGAAAATCGCCCGAAAAGTCCAGATGAAATCGACGATTGCGAGATCCTTGTAGCATTCTTCTCCTAAATTTATGACAGTGTCTCGGGTTCCGTGTCGGACTTCAAACCCTAGCCATCGTCTGGCCCGAAAATACCGAATTCGTCCCATTTTTGTCGGGTGGTACGAAAATCGCCCGAAAAGTCCAGATGAAATTGACGATCGCGAGATCCTTGTAGCATTCTTCTTCTAAATTTATGAATGTGTCTCGGGTTTCGTGTCGGATTTCAAACCCTAGCCATCGTCTGGCCCGAAAATACCGATTTCGACCCATTTTTGTTGGGTGGTACGAAAATCGCCCGAAAAAACCAGATGAAATCGACGACCGCTAGATCCTTGTAGCATTCTTCTCCTAAATTTACTAATATGTCTCGGGTTCCGTGTCGGATTTTAAACCCTAGCCATCGTCTGGCCCGAAATTACCGATTTCGGCTCATTTTTGTCGGGTGGGACAAAAATCGCCCGAAAAGTCCAGATGAAATCGACGACCGCGAGATCCTTGTAGCATTCTTCTCCTAAATTTATGACTGTGTCTCGGGTTCCGTGTCGGATTTCAAACCCTAGCAATCGTGTAGCCCGAAAATACCGATTTGGGCCCATTTTTGTCGGGTGATACGAAAATCGCCCGAAAAGTCCAGATGAAATTGACGACCGCGAGATCCTTGTATCATTCTTCTCTTAAATTTATGACTGTGTATCGGGTTCCGTGTCGGATTTCAAACCCTAGCCATCGTCTGGCCCAAAAATACCGATTTCGGCCCATTTTTGTCGGGTGGTACGAAAATCGCCCGAAAATTCCCGATGAAATCGACGACAGCGAGATCCTTGTAGCTTTCTTCTCTTACATTTATGACTGTGTCTCGGGTTCCGTGTCGGATTTCAATCCCTAGCCATCGTCTGGCCCAAAAATACCGATTTCGGCCCATTTTTGTTGGGTAGTACGAAAATCGCCCGAAAAGTCCAGATGAAATCGACGATTGCGTGATCCTTGTAGCATTCTTCTCCTAAATTTATGACAGTGTCTCTGGTTCCGTGTCGGACTTCAAACCCTAGCCATCGTCTGGCCCGAAAATACCGAATTCGCCCATTTTTGTCGGGTGGTACGAACATCGCTCGAAAAGTCCAGATGAAATTGACGATCGCGAGATCCTTGTAGCATTCTTCTTCTAAATTTATGAATGTGTCTCGGGTTCCGTGTCGGATTTCAAACCCTAGCCATCGTCTGGCCCGAAAATACCGATTTCGGCCCATTTTTGTCGGGTAGTACGAAAATCGACCGAAAATTCCAGATGAAATCAACGACCGCGAGATCCTTCTAGCATTCTTCTCCTAAATTTATGATTGTGTCTTGGGTTCAGTGTCAGATTTCAAACCCTAGCCATCGTCTGGCCCGAAAATACCGATTTCGACCCATTTTTGTTGGGTGGTACGAAAATCGCCCGAAAAAACCAGATGAAATCGACGACCGCTAGATGCTTGTAGCATTCTTCTCCTAAATTTACTAATATGTCTCGGGTTCCGTGTCGGATTTTAAACCCTAGCCATCGTCTGGCCCGAAATTACCGATTTCGGCTCATTTTTGTCGGGTGGGACAAAAATCGCCCGAAAAGTCCAGATGAAATCGACGACCGCGAGATCCTTGTAGCATTCTTCTCCTAAATTTATGACTGTGTCTCGGGTTCCGTGTCGGATTTCAAACCCTAGCAATCGTGTAGCCCGAAAATACCGATTTGGGCCCATTTTTGTCGGGTGATACGAAAATCGCCCGAAAAGTCCAGATGAAATTGACGATTGCGAGATCCTTGTATCATTCTTCTCTTAAATTTATGACTGTGTATCGGGTTCCGTGTCGGATTTCAAACCCTAGCCATCGTCTGGACCGAAAACACCAATTTCGACCCATTTTTGTCGGGTGGTACGAAAATCACCCGAAGAGTCCAAATGAAAACGACGACCGCGAGATCCTTGTAGCATTCTTCTCCTAAATTTATGACTGTGTCTCGGGTTCCGTGTCGGATTTCAAACCCTACCATCGTCTAGCCCGAAAAATACCGATTTCGGCCAATTTTTATCGGGTGGTACGAAAATCGCCCGAAAAGTCCAGATGAAATCGACGACCGCGAGATCCTTGTAGCATTCTTCTCCTAAATTTATGACAGTGTCTCGGGTTCCGTGTCGGACTTCAAACCCTAGCCATCGTCTGGCCCGGAAATACCGAATTCGTCCCATTTTTGTCGGGTGGTACGAAAATCGCCCGAAAAGTCCAGATGAAATTAACGATCGCGAGATCCTTGTAGCATTCTTCTTCTAAATTTATGAATGTTTCTCGGGTTCCGTGTCGGATTTCAAACCCTAGCCATCGTCTGGCCCAAAAATACCGATTTCGGCCCATTTTTGTCGGGTGGTACGAAAATCGCCCGAAAATTCCAGATGAAATCGACGACAGCGAGATCCTTGTAGCTTTCTTCTCTTACATTTATGACTGTGTCTCGGGTTCCGTGTCGGATTTCAATCCCTAGCCATCGTCTGGCCCAAAAATACCAATTTCGGCCCATTTTTGTCGGGTAGTACGAAAATCGCCCGAAAAGTCCAGATGAAATCGACGACCGCGAGATCCTTGTAGCATTCTTCTCCTAAATTTATGACAGTGTCTCGGGTTCCGTGTCGGACTTCAAACCCTAGCCATCGTCTGGCCCGAAAATACCGAATTCGTCCCATTTTTGTCGGGTGGTACGAAAATCGCCCGAAAAGTCCAGATGAAATTGACGATCGCGAGATCCTTGTAGCATTCTTCTTCTAAATTTATGAATGTGTCTCGGGTTTCGTGTCGGATTTCGAACCCTAGCCATCGTCTGGCCCGAAAATACCGATTTCGACCCATTTTTGTTGGGTGGTACGAAAATCGCCCGAAAAAACCAGATGAAATCGACGACCGCTAGATCCTTGTAGCATTCTTCTCCTAAATTTACTAATATGTCTCGGGTTCCGTGTCGGATTTTAAACCCTAGCCATCGTCTGGCCCGAAATTACCGATTTCGGCTCATTTTTGTCGGGTGGGACAAAAATCGCCCGAAAAGTCCAGATGAAATCGACGACCGCGAGATCCTTGTAGCATTCTTCTCCTAAATTTATGACTGTGTCTCGGGTTCCGTGTCGGATTTCAAACCCTAGCAATCGTGTAGCCAAAAAATACCGATTTGGGCCCATTTTTGTCGGGTGATACGAAAATCGCCCGAAAAGTCCAGATGAAATTGACGACCGCGAGATCCTTGTATCATTCTTCTCTTAAATTTATGACTGTGTATCGGGTTCCGTGTCGGATTTCAAACCCTAGCCATCGTCTGGCCCAAAAATACCGATTTCGGCCCATTTTTGTCGGGTGGTACGAAAATCGCCCGAAAATTCCCGATGAAATCGACGACAGCGAGATCCTTGTAGCTTTCTTCTCTTACATTTATGACTGTGTCTCGGGTTCCGTGTCGGATTTCAATCCCTAGCCATCGTCTGGCCCAAAAATACCGATTTCGGCCCATTTTTGTTGGGTAGTACGAAAATCGCCCGAAAAGTCCAGATGAAATCGACGATTGCGTGATCCTTGTAGCATTCTTCTCCTAAATTTATGACAGTGTCTCTGGTTCCGTGTCGGACTTCAAACCCTAGCCATCGTCTGGCCCGAAAATACCGAATTCGCCCATTTTTGTCGGGTGGTACGAACATCGCTCGAAAAGTCCAGATGAAATTGACGATCGCGAGATCCTTGTAGCATTCTTCTTCTAAATTTATGAATGTGTCTCGGGTTCCGTGTCGGATTTCAAACCCTAGCCATCGTCTGGCCCGAAAATACCGATTTCGGCCCATTTTTGTCGGGTAGTACGAAAATCGACCGAAAATTCCAGATGAAATCAACGACCGCGAGATCCTTCTAGCATTCTTCTCCTAAATTTATGATTGTGTCTCGGGTTCAGTGTCAGATTTCAAACCCTAGCCATCGTCTGGCCCGAAAATACCGATTTCGACCCATTTTTGTTGGGTGGTACGAAAATCGATCGAAAAGTCCAGATGAAATCGACGACCGCAAGATCCTTGTAGCATTCTTCTCCTAAATTTATGAATGTGTCTCGGGTTCCGTGTCGGATTTCAAACCCTAGCAATCGTGTAGCCCGAAAATACCGATTTCGGCCCATTTTTGCCGGGTGGTACGAAAATCGCCCGAAAAGTCCAGATGAAATCGACGACCGCGAGATCCTTGTAGCATTCTTCTCCTAAATTATTGACTGTGTCTCGGGTTCCGTGTTGGATTTCAAACCCTATCCATCGTCTAGCCCGAAAAATTTCGATTTCTGCCCATTTTTATCGGGTGGTACGAAAATCGCCCTTAAAGTCCAGATGAAATCGACGACCGCGAGATCCTTTTAGCATTCTTCTCCGAAATTTATGACTGTGTCTCGGGTTCCGTGTAGGATTTTAAACCGTAGCCATCGTCTGGCCCGAAAATACCGATTTCGGCCCATTTTTGTCGGGTGATACGAAAAACGCCCGAAAAGTCCAGATGAAATCGACGACCGCGATATACTTTTAGCATTCTTCTCCTAAATTTATTACTGTGTCTCGGGTTCCGTGTCGGATTTCAAACCCTAGCCATCGTCTGGCCCGAAAATACCGATATCGGCCCATTTTTATCAGGTGGTACGAAAATCGCCCGAAAAGTTCAGATGAAATCGACGACCGCGAGATCCTTGTAGCATTCTTCTCCTAAATTTATGACTGTGTCTCGGGTTCCGTGTCGGATTTCAAACCCTAGCCATCGTCTGGCCCGAAAATACCGATTTCGGCCCATTTTTGTCGATTGGTACGAAAATCGCCCGAAAAGTCCAAATGAAATCGACGACCGCGAGATCCTTGTAGCATTCTTCTCCTAAATTTTCTGACTGTGTCTCGGGTTCCCTGTCGGATTTCAAACCCTAGCCATCGTCTGGCCCGAAAATACCGAATTTGTCCCATTTTTGTCGGGTTGTACGAAAATCGCCCGAAAAGTCCAGATGAAATTGACGATCGCGAGATCCTTGTAGCATTCTTCTTCTAAATTTATGAATGTGTCTCGGGTTCCGTCTCGGATTTCAAACCCTAGCCATCGTCTGGCCCAAAAATACCGATTTCGGCCCATTTTTGTCGGGTGGTACGAAAATCGCCCGAAAATTCCAGATGAAATCGAAGACCGCGAGATCGTTGTAGCTTTCTTCTCCTACATTTATGAATGTGTCTCGGGTTCCGTGTCGGATTTCAATCCCTAGCCATCGTTTGGCCCGAAAATACCGATTTCGGCCCATTTTTGTCGGGTAGTACGAAAATCGACCGAAAAGTCCAGATGAAATCGACGACCGCTAGATCCTTGTAGCATTCTTCTCCTAAATTTACTAATGTGTCTCGGGTTCCGTGTCGGATTTTAAACCCTAGCCATCGTCTGGCCCGAAATTACGGATTTCGGCTCATTTTTGTCGCGTGGTACGAAAATCGCCCGAAAAGTCCAGATGAAATTGACCATCGCGAGATCCTTGTAGCATTCTTCTCCAAAATTTATGAATGTGTCTCGGGTTCCGTGTCGGATTTCAAAACCTAGCAATCGTGTAGCCCGAAAATACCGATTTGGGCCCATTTTTGTCGGGTGATACGAAAATCGCCCGAAAAGTCCAGATGAAATTGACGACCGCGAGATCCTTGTATCATTCTTCTCTTAAATTTATGACTGTGTATCGGGTTCCGTGTCGGATTTCAAACCCTAGCCATCGTCTGGCCCGAAAATACCGATTTCTGCCCATTTTTGTTGGGTGGTACGAAAATCGCCCGAAAAGTCCAGATGAAATCGACGACCGCTAGATCCTTGTAGCATTCTTCTCCTAAATTTATGAATGTGTTTCGGGTTCCGTGTCGGATTTCAAACCCTAGCCATCGTCTGGCCCGAAATTACCGATTTCGGCCAATTTTTGTCGGGTGGTACGAAAATCGCCTGAAAAGTCCAGATGAAATTGACGTTCGCGAGATCCTTGTAGCATTCTTCTTCTAAATTTATGAATGTGTCTCGGGTTCCGTGTCGGATTTCAAACCCTAGCCATCGTCTGGCCCAAAAATACCGATTTCGGCCCATTTTTGTCGGGTGGTACGAAAATCGCCCGAAAATTCCAGATGAAATCGACGACCGCGAGATCCTTGTAGCTTTCTTCTCCTACATTTATGAATGTGTCTCGGGTTCCGTGTCGGATTTCAATCCCTAGCCGTCGTCTGGCCCGAAAATACCGATTTCGGCCCATTTTTGTCGGGTAGTATGAAAATCGACCGAAATGTCCAGATGAAATCAACGACCTCGAGATCCTTCTAGCATTCTTCTCCTAAATTTATGATTGTGTCTCGGGTTCAGTGTCAGATTTCAAACCCTAGCCATCGTCTGGCCCGAAAATACCGATTTCGACCCATTTTTGTTGGGTGGTACGAAAAACGCCCGAAAAGTCCAGATGAAATCGACGACCGCTAGATCCTTGTAGCATTCTTCTCCTAAATTTATGAATGTGTCTCGGGTTCCGTGTCGGATTTTAAACCCTAGCCATCGTCTGGCCCGAAATTACCGATTTCGGCTCATTTTTGTCGGGTGGTACGACAATCGCCCGAAAAGTCCAGATGAAATCGACGACCGCGAGATCCTTGTAGCATTCTTCTCCTAAATTTATGACTGTGTCTCGGGTTCCGTGTCGGATTTCAAACCCTAGCAATCGTGTAGCCCGAAAATACCGATTTGGGCCCATTTTTGTCGGGTGGTACGAAAATCGCCCGAAAAGTCTAGATGAAATTGACGACCGCGAGATCCTTGTATCATTCTTCTCTTAAATTTATGACTGTGTATCGGGTTCCGTGTCGGATTTGAAACCCTAGCCATCGTCTGGCCCGAAAACACCGATTTCGGCCCATTTTTGTCGGGTGGTACGAAAATCGCCCGAAGAGTCCAAATGAAATCGACGACCACGAGATCCTTGTAGCATTCTTCTCCTAAATTTATGACTGTGTCTCGGGTTCCGTGTCGGATTTCAAACCCTAGCCATCGTCTGGCCCGAAAATACCGATTTCGGCCCATTTTTGTTGGGTGGTACGAATATCGCCCGAAAAGTCCAGATGAAATCGACGACCGCGAGATCCTTGTAGCATTCTTCTCCTAAATTTATGACTACGTCTCGGGTTCTGTGTCGGATTTCAAACCCTAGCCATCGTCTTGCCAAAAAATACCGATTTCGGCCAATTTTTGTCGGGTGGTACGAAAATCGCTTGAAAAGTCCAGATGAAATCGACGACCGCGAGATCCTTGTAGCATTCTTTTCCTAAATTTATGAGTGTGTCTCGGGTTCCGTGTCGGATTTCTTACCCTAGCCATCGTCTAGCCAAAAAATACTGATTTCGGCCCATTTTTGTCGGGTAGTACGAAAATCGACCGAAAAGTCCAGATTAAATCAACAACCGCGAGATCCTTGTAGCATTCTTCTCCTAAATTTATGATTGTGTCTCGGGTTCAGTGTCAGATTTCAAACCCAGGCCATCGTCTGGCCCGAAAATACCGAATTCGGCCCATTTATGTCAGTGGTACGAAAATCGCCCGAAAAGTCCAGATTAAATTGACGATCGCGAGATCCTTGTAGCATTCTTCTCCTAAATTTATGACTGTGTCTCGGGTTCCGTGTCGGATTTCAAACCCTAGTCATCATCTGGCCCGAAAATACCGATTTCGGCCCATTTTTGTCGGGTGGTACGAAAATCCCCCGAAAAGTCCAGATGAAATTGACGATCGCGAGATCCTTGTAGCATTCTTCTCCTAAATTTATGACTGTGTATCGGGTTCCGTGTCGGATTTCAAACCCTAGCCATCGTCTATCCCGAAAATACCGATTTCGGCCCATTTTTGTTGGGCAGTACGAATATCGCCCGAAGAGTCCAGATGAAATCGACGACCGCGAGATCCTTGTAGCATTCTTCTCCTAAATTTATGAATGTGTCTCGGGTTCCGTGTCGGATTTCAAACCCTAGCCATCGTCTGGCTCGAAATTACCGATTTCGGCCCATTTTTGTTAGGTTGTACGAAAATCACCCGAAAAGTCCAGATGAAATCGACGACCGCGAGATCCTTGTAGCATTCTTCTCCTAAATTTATGACTGTGTCTCGGGTTCCGTGTCGGATTTCAAACCCTAGCAATCGTGTAGCCCGAAAATACCGATTTCGGCCCATTTTTGTCGGGTGGTACGAAAATCGCCCGAAAAGTCCAGATGAAATCGACGACCGCGAGATCCTTGTATCATTCTTCTCCTAAATTTATGACTGTGTCTCGGGTTCCGTGTCGGATTTCAAACCCTAGCCATCGTCTGGCCCGAAAATACCGATTTCGGCCCATTTTTGTCGGGTGGTACGAAAATCGCCCGAAAAGTGCAGATGAAATCGACAACCGCGAGATTCTTGTAGCATTCTTCTCCTAAATTTATGACTTTGTCTCGGGTTTCGTGTCGCATTTTAAACCCTAGCCATCGTCTGGCCCGAAAATACCGATTTCGGCCAATTTTTGTCGGGTGGTACGAAAATCGCCCGAAAAGTCCAGATGAAATCGACGACCGCGAGATCCTTGTAGCATTCTTCTCCTAAATTTATGACTGTGTCTCGGGTTCCGTGTCGGATTTCAAACCCTAGCAATCGTGTAGCCCGAAAATACCGATTTGGGCCCATTTTTGTCGGGTGATACGAAAATCGCCCGAAAAGTCCAGATGAAATTGACGATTGCGAGATCCTTGTATCATTCTTCTCTTAAATTTATGACTGTGTATCGGGTTCCGTGTCGGATTTCAAACCCTAGCCATCGTCTGGACCGAAAACACCAATTTCGACCCATTTTTGTCGGGTGGTACGAAAATCACCCGAAGAGTCCAAATGAAAACGACGACCGCGAGATCCTTGTAGCATTCTTCTCCTAAATTTATGACTGTGTCTCGGGTTCCGTGTCGGATTTCAAACCCTACCATCGTCTAGCCCGAAAAATACCGATTTCGGCCAATTTTTATCGGGTGGTACGAAAATCGCCCGAAAAGTCCAGATGAAATCGACGACCGCGAGATCCTTGTAGCATTCTTCTCCTAAATTTATGACAGTGTCTCGGGTTCCGTGTCGGACTTCAAACCCTAGCCATCGTCTGGCCCGGAAATACCGAATTCGTCCCATTTTTGTCGGGTGGTACGAAAATCGCCCGAAAAGTCCAGATGAAATTAACGATCGCGAGATCCTTGTAGCATTCTTCTTCTAAATTTATGAATGTTTCTCGGGTTCGGTGTCGGATTTCAAACCCTAGCCATCGTCTGGCCCAAAAATACCGATTTCGGCCCATTTTTGTCGGGTGGTACGAAAATCGCCCGAAAATTCCAGATGAAATCGACGACAGCGAGATCCTTGTAGCTTTCTTCTCTTACATTTATGACTGTGTCTCGGGTTCCGTGTCGGATTTCAATCCCTAGCCATCGTCTGGCCCAAAAATACCAATTTCGGCCCATTTTTGTCGGGTAGTACGAAAATCGCCCGAAAAGTCCAGATGAAATCGACGACCGCGAGATCCTTGTAGCATTCTTCTCCTAAATTTATGACAGTGTCTCGGGTTCCGTGTCGGACTTCAAACCCTAGCCATCGTCTGGCCCGAAAATACCGAATTCGTCCCATTTTTGTCGGGTGGTACGAAAATCGCCCGAAAAGTCCAGATGAAATTGACGATCGCGAGATCCTTGTAGCATTCTTCTTCTAAATTTATGAATGTGTCTCGGGTTCCGTGTCGGATTTCAAACCCTAGCCATCGTCTGGCCCGAAAATACCGATTTCGGCCCATTTTTGTCGGGTAGTACGAAAATCGACCGAAAATTCCAGATGAAATCAACGACCGCGAGATCCTTCTAGCATTCTTCTCCTAAATTTATGATTGTGTCTCGGGTTCAGTGTCAGATTTCAAACCCTAGCCATCGTCTGGCCCGAAAATACCGATTTCGACCCATTTTTGTTGGGTGGTACGAAAATCGATCGAAAAGTCCAGATGAAATCGACGACCGCTAGATCCTTGTAGCATTCTTCTCCTAAATTTACTAATGTGTCTCGGGTTCCGTGTCGGATTTTAAACCCTAGCCATCGTCTGGCCCGAAATTACCGATTTCGGCTCATTTTTGTCGGGTGGTACGAAAATCGCCCGAAAAGTCCAGATGAAATCGACGACCGCGAGATCCTTGTAGCATTCTTCTCCTAAATTTATGATTGTGTCTCGGGTTCCGTGTCGGATTTCAAACCCTATCAATCGTGTAGCCCGAAAATACCGATTTGGGCCCATTTTTGTCGGGTGATACGAAAATCGCCCGAAAAGTCCAGATGAAATTGACGACCGCGGGATCCTTGTATCATTCTTCTCTTAAATTTATGACTGTGTATCGGGTTCCGTGTCGGATTTCAAACCCTAGCCATCGTCTGGCCCGAAAACACCGATTTCGGCCCATTTTTGTCGGGTAGTACGAAAATCGCCCGAAGAGTCCAGATGAAATCGACGACCACGAGATCCTTGTAGCATTCTTCTCCTAAATTTATGACTGTGTCTCGGGTTCCGTGTCGGATT
>JBBPBP010009779.1:62636615-62650961 GCA_037974735.1 Cicer chorassanicum | reverse complement strand
GACGACCGCGAGATCCTTGTAGCATTCTTCTCCTAAATTTATGACTGCGTCTCGGGTTCTGTGTCGGATTTCAAACCCTAGCCATCGTCTTGCCAAAAAATACCGATTTCGGCCAATTTTTGTCGGGTGGTACGAAAATCGCTTGAAAAGTCCAGATGAAATCGACGACCGCGAGATCCTTGTAGCATTCTTTTCCTATATTTATGACTGTGTCTCGGGTTCCGTGTCGGATTTCAAACCCTAGCCATCGTCTAGCCCGAAAATACCGATTTCGACCCATTTTTGTTGGGTAGTACGAAAATCGACCGAAAAGTCCAGATGAAATCAACAACCGCGAGATCCTTGTAGCATTCTTCTCCTAAATTTATGATTGTGTCTCGGGTTCAGTGTCAGATTTCAAACCCAGGCCATCGTTTGGCCCGAAAATACCGAATTCGGCCCATTTATGTCGGGTGGTACGAAAATCGCCCGAAAAGTCCAGATGAAATTGACCATCGCGAGATCCTTTTAGCATTCTTCTCCAAAATTTATGAATGTGTCTCGGGTTCCGTGTCGGATTTCAAACCCTAGCCATCGTCTGGCCCGAAAATACCGATTTCGGCCCATTTTTGTTGGGTGGTACGAATATCGCCCGAAAAGTCCAGATGAAATCGACGACCGCGAGATCCTTGTAGCATTCTTCTCCTAAATTTATGACTACGTCTCGGGTTCTGTGTCGGATTTCAAACCCTAGCCATCGTCTTGCCAAAAAATACCGATTTCGGCCAATTTTTGTCGGGTGGTACGAAAATCGCTTGAAAAGTCCAGATGAAATCGACGACCGCGAGATCCTTGTAGCATTCTTTTCCTAAATTTATGAGTGTGTCTCGGGTTCCGTGTCGGATTTCTTACCCTAGCCATCGTCTAGCCAAAAAATACTGATTTCGGCCCATTTTTGTCGGGTAGTACGAAAATCGACCGAAAAGTCCAGATTAAATCAACAACCGCGAGATCCTTGTAGCATTCTTCTCCTAAATTTATGATTGTGTCTCGGGTTCAGTGTCAGATTTCAAACCCAGGCCATCGTCTGGCCCGAAAATACCGAATTCGGCCCATTTATGTCAGTGGTACGAAAATCGCCCGAAAAGTCCAGATTAAATTGACGATCGCGAGATCCTTGTAGCATTCTTCTCCTAAATTTATGACTGTGTCTCGGGTTCCGTGTCGGATTTCAAACCCTAGTCATCATCTGGCCCGAAAATACCGATTTCGGCCCATTTTTGTCGGGTGGTACGAAAATCCCCCGAAAAGTCCAGATGAAATTGACGATCGCGAGATCCTTGTAGCATTCTTCTCCTAAATTTATGACTGTGTATCGGGTTCCGTGTCGAATTTCAAACCCTACCCATCGTCTATCCCGAAAATACCGATTTCGGCCCATTTTTGTTGGGCAGTACGAATATCGCCCGAAGAGTCCAGATGAAATCGACGACCGCGAGATCCTTGTAGCATTCTTCTCTTAAATTTATGACTGTGTCTCGACTTCCGTGTCGGATTTCAAACCCTAGCAATCGTGTAGCTCGAAAATACCGATTTCGGCCAATTTTTGTCGGGTGGTACGAAAATCGCCCGAAGAGTCCAAATGAAATCGACGACCACGAGATCCTTGTAGCATTCTTCTCCTAAATTTATGAATGTGTCTCGGGTTCCGTGTCGGATTTCAAACCCTAGCCATCGTCTGGCCCGAAAATACCGATTTCGGCCCATTTTTGTTGGGTGGTACGAATATCGCCCGAAAAGTCCAGATGAAATCGAAGACCGCGAGATCCTTGTAGCATTCTTCTCCTAAATTTATGATTGTGTCTCGGGTTCCGTGTCGGATTTCAAACCCTAGCAATCGTGTAGCCCGAAAAATTTCGATTTCTGCCCATTTTTATCGGGTGGTACGAAAATCGCCCTAAAAGTCCAGATGAAATCGACAACCGCGATATACTTTTAGCATTCTTCTCCTAAATTTATTACTGTGTCTCGGGTTCCGTGTCGGATTTCAAACCCTAGCCATTGTCTGGCCCGAAAATACCGATTTCGACCCATTTTTGTCGATTGGTACGAAAATCGCCCGAAAAGTCCAGATGAAATCGACGACCGCGAGATCCTTGTAGCATTCTTCTCCTAAATTTATGACTGTGTCTCGGGTTCCGTGTAGTATTTCAATCCCTAGCCATCGTCTGGCCCGAAAATACCGATTTCGGCCCATTTTTATCGGGTGGTACGAAAATCGCCCGAAAAGTTCAGATGAAATCGACGACCGCGAGATCCTTGTAGCATTCTTCTCCTAAATTTATGACTGTGTCTCGGGTTCCGTGTCGGATTTCAAACCCTAGCCATCGTCTGGCCCGAAAATACCGATTTCGGCCCATTTTTGTTGGGTGGTACGAATATCGCCCGAAAAGTCCAGATGAAATCGACGACCGCGAGATCCTTGTAGCATTCTTCTCCTAAATTTATGATTGTGTCTCGGGTTCCGTGTCGGATTTCAAACCCTAGCAATCGTGTAGCCCGAAAATACCGATTTGGGCCCATTTTGGTCGGGTGGTACGAAAATCGCCCGAAAAGTCTAGATGAAATTGACGACCGCGAGATCCTTGTATCATTCTTCTCTTAAATTTAAGACTGTGTATCGGGTTCCGTGTCGGATTTGAAACCCTAGCCATCGTCTGGCCCGAAAACACCGATTTCGGCCCATTTTTGTCGGGTGGTACGAAAATCGCCCGAAGAGTCCAAATGAAATCGACGACCACGAGATCCTTGTAGCATTCTTCTCCTAAATTTATGACTGTGTCTCGGGTTCCGTGTCGGATTTCAAACCCTAGCCATCGTCTGGCCCGAAAATACCGATTTCGGCCCATTTTTGTTGGGTGGTACGAATATCGCCCGAAAAGTCCAGATGAAATCGACGACCGCGAGATCCTTGTAGCATTCTTCTCCTAAATTTATGAATGTGTCTCGGGTTCCGTGTCGGATTTCAAACCCTAGCCATCGTCTGGCCCGAAAATACCGATTTCGGCCCATTTTTGTTGGGTGGTACGAATATCGCCCGAAAAGTCCAGATGAAATCGAAGACCGCGAGATCCTTGTAGCATTCTTCTCCTAAATTTATGATTGTGTCTCGGGTTCCGTGTCGGATTTCAAACCCTAGCAATCGTGTAGCCCGAAAAATTTCGATTTCTGCCCATTTTTATCGGGTGGTACGAAAATCGCCCTAAAAGTCCAGATGAAATCGACAACCGCGATATACTTTTAGCATTCTTCTCCTAAATTTATTACTGTGTCTCGGGTTCCGTGTCGGATTTCAAACCCTAGCCATTGTCTGGCCCGAAAATACCGATTTCGACCCATTTTTGTCGATTGGTACGAAAATCGCCCGAAAAGTCCAGATGAAATCGACGACCGCGAGATCCTTGTAGCATTCTTCTCCTAAATTTATGACTGTGTCTCGGGTTCCGTGTAGTATTTCAATCCCTAGCCATCGTCTGGCCCGAAAATACCGATTTCGGCCCATTTTTATCGGGTGGTACGAAAATCGCCCGAAAAGTTCAGATGAAATCGACGACCGCGAGATCCTTGTAGCATTCTTCTCCTAAATTTATGACTGTGTCTCGGGTTCCGTGTCGGATTTCAAACCCTAGCCATCGTCTGGCCCGAAAATACCGATTTCGGCCCATTTTTGTACGGTGGTACGAAAATCGCCCGAAAAGTCCAGATGAAATCGACGACCGCGAGATCCTTGTAGCATTATTCTCTTAAATTTATTACTGTGTCTCGGGTTCCGTGTCGGATTTCAAACCCTAGCCATCTTATGGCCCAAAAATACCGATTTCGTCCAATTTTTGTCAGGTGGTACGAAAATCGCTTGAAAAATCCAGATGAAATCGAAGACCGCGAGATCCTTGTAGCATTCTTTTCCTAAATTTATGAGTGTGTCTCGGGTTCCGTGTCGGATTTCTTACCCTAGCCATCGTCTAGCCAAAAAATACTGATTTCGGCCCATTTTTGTCGGGTAGTACGAAAATCGACCGAAAAGTCCAGATTAAATCAACAACCGCGAGATCCTTGTAGCATTCTTCTCCTAAATTTATGATTGTGTCTCGGGTTCAGTGTCAGATTTCAAACCCAGGCCATCGTCTGGCCCGAAAATACCGAATTCGGCCCATTTATGTCAGTGGTACGAAAATCGCCCGAAAAGTCCAGATTAAATTGACGATCGCGAGATCCTTGTAGCATTCTTCTCCTAAATTTATGACTGTGTCTCGGGTTCCGTGTCGGATTTCAAACCCTAGTCATCATCTGGCCCGAAAATACCGATTTCGGCCCATTTTTGTCGGGTGGTACGAAAATCCCCCGAAAAGTCCAGATGAAATTGACGATCGCGAGATCCTTGTAGCATTCTTCTCCTAAATTTATGACTGTGTATCGGGTTCCGTGTCGGATTTCAAACCCTAGCCATCGTCTATCCCGAAAATACCGATTTCGGCCCATTTTTGTTGGGCAGTACGAATATCGCCCGAAGAGTCCAGATGAAATCGACGACCGCGAGATCCTTGTAGCATTCTTCTCCTAAATTTATGAATGTGTCTCGGGTTCCGTGTCGGATTTCAAACCCTAGCCATCGTCTGGCTCGAAATTACCGATTTCGGCCCATTTTTGTTAGGTGGTACGAAAATCACCCGAAAAGTCCAGATGAAATCGACGACCGCGAGATCCTTGTAGCATTCTTCTCCTAAATTTATGACTGTGTCTCGGGTTTCGTGTCGGATTTCAAACCCTTTCCATCGTCTAGCCCGAAAAATTCCGATTTCGGCCCATTTTTATCGGGTGGTACGAAAATCGCCCGAAAAGTCCAGATGAAATCGACGACCGCGAGATCCTTGTAGCATTCTTCTCCTAAATATATGAATGTATCTCGGGTTCCGTGTCAGACTTCAAACCCTAGCCATCGTCTGGCCCGAAAATACCGATTTCGATCCATTTTTGTCGGATGGTACGAAAATCGCGCGAAAAGTCCAGATGAAATCGACGACCGCGAGATCCTTGTAGCATTCTTCTCCTAAATTTATTACTGTGTCTCGGGTTTCGTGTCGGATTTCAAACCCTAGCCATTGTCTGGCCAGAAAATACCGATTTCGGCCCATTTTTGTCGGGTGGTACATAATCGCCCAAAAAGTCCAAATGAAATAGACGACCGCGAGATCCTTGTAGCATTCTTCTCCTAAATTTATGACTGCGTCTCGGGTTCTGTGTCGGATTTCAAACCCTAGCCATCGTCTTGCCAAAAAATACCGATTTCGGCCAATTTTTGTCGGGTGGTACGAAAATCGCTTGAAAAGTCCAGATGAAATCGACGACCGCGAGATCCTTGTAGCATTCTTTTCCTAAATTTATGACTGTGTCTCGGGTTCCGTGTCGGATTTCAAACCCTAGCCATCGTCTAGCCCGAAAATACCGATTTCGACCCATTTTTGTTGGGTAGTACGAAAATCGACCGAAAAGTCCAGATGAAATCAACAACCGCGAGATCCTTGTAGCATTCTTCTCCTAAATTTATGATTGTGTCTCGGGTTCAGTGTCAGATTTCAAACCCAGGCCATCGTTTGGCCCGAAAATACCGAATTCGGCCCATTTATGTCGGGTGGTACGAAAATCGCCCGAAAAGTCCAGATGAAATTGACCATCGCGAGATCCTTTTAGCATTCTTCTCCAAAATTTATGAATGTGTCTCGGGTTCCGTGTCGGATTTCAAACCCTAGCCATCGTCTGGCCCGAAAATACCGATTTCGGCCCATTTTTGTTGGGTGGTACGAATATCGCCCGAAAAGTCCAGATGAAATCGACGACCGCGAGATCCTTGTAGCATTCTTCTCCTAAATTTATGACTACGTCTCGGGTTCTGTGTCGGATTTCAAACCCTAGCCATCGTCTTGCCAAAAAATACCGATTTCGGCCAATTTTTGTCGGGTGGTACGAAAATCGCTTGAAAAGTCCAGATGAAATCGACGACCGCGAGATCCTTGTAGCATTCTTTTCCTAAATTTATGAGTGTGTCTCGGGTTCCGTGTCGGATTTCTTACCCTAGCCATCGTCTAGCCAAAAAATACTGATTTCGGCCCATTTTTGTCGGGTAGTACGAAAATCGACCGAAAAGTCCAGATTAAATCAACAACCGCGAGATCCTTGTAGCATTCTTCTCCTAAATTTATGATTGTGTCTCGGGTTCAGTGTCAGATTTCAAACCCAGGCCATCGTCTGGCCCGAAAATACCGAATTCGGCCCATTTATGTCAGTGGTACGAAAATCGCCCGAAAAGTCCAGATTAAATTGACGATCGCGAGATCCTTGTAGCATTCTTCTCCTAAATTTATGACTGTGTCTCGGGTTCCGTGTCGGATTTCAAACCCTAGTCATCATCTGGCCCGAAAATACCGATTTCGGCCCATTTTTGTCGGGTGGTACGAAAATCCCCCGAAAAGTCCAGATGAAATTGACGATCGCGAGATCCTTGTAGCATTCTTCTCCTAAATTTATGACTGTGTATCGGGTTCCGTGTCGGATTTCAAACCCTACCCATCGTCTATCCCAAAAATACCGATTTCGGCCCATTTTTGTTGGGCAGTACGAATATCGCCCGAAGAGTCCAGATGAAATCGACGACCGCGAGATCCTTGTAGCATTCTTCTCCTAAATTTATGAATGTGTCTCGGGTTCCGTGTCGGATTTCAAACCCTAGCCATCGTCTGGCTCGAAATTACCGATTTCGGCCCATTTTTGTTAGGTGGTACGAAAATCACCCGAAAAGTCCAGATGAAATCGACGACCGCGAGATCCTTGTAGCATTCTTCTCCTAAATTTATGACTGTGTCTCGGGTTTCGTGTCGGATTTCAAACCCTTTCCATCGTCTAGCCCGAAAAATTCCGATTTCGGCCCATTTTTATCGGGTGGTACGAAAATCGCCCGAAAAGTCCAGATGAAATCGACGACCGCGAGATCCTTGTAGCATTCTTCTCCTAAATATATGAATGTATCTCGGGTTCCGTGTCAGACTTCAAACCCTAGCCATCGTCTGGCCCGAAAATACCGATTTCGATCCATTTTTGTCGGATGGTACGAAAATCGCGCGAAAAGTCCAGATGAAATCGACGACCGCGAGATCCTTGTAGCATTCTTCTCCTAAATTTATTACTGTGTCTCGGGTTTCGTGTCGGATTTCAAACCCTAGCCATTGTCTGGCCAGAAAATACCGATTTCGGCCCATTTTTGTCGGGTGGTACATAATCGCCCAAAAAGTCCAAATGAAATAGACGACCGCGAGATCCTTGTAGCATTCTTCTCCTAAATTTATGACTGCGTCTCGGGTTCTGTGTCGGATTTCAAACCCTAGCCATCGTCTTGCCAAAAAATACCGATTTCGGCCAATTTTTGTCGGGTGGTACGAAAATCGCTTGAAAAGTCCAGATGAAATCGACGACCGCGAGATCCTTGTAGCATTCTTTTCCTAAATTTATGAGTGTGTCTCGGGTTCCGTGTCGGATTTCTTACCCTAGCCATCGTCTAGCCAAAAAATACTGATTTCGGCCCATTTTTGTCGGGTAGTACGAAAATCGACCGAAAAGTCCAGATTTAATCAACAACCGCGAGATCCTTGTAGCATTCTTCTCCTAAATTTATGATTGTGTCTCGGGTTCAGTGTCAGATTTCAAACCCAGGCCATCGTCTGTCCCGAAAATACCGAATTCGGCCCATTTATGTCAGTGGTACGAAAATCGCCCGAAAAGTCCAGATTAAATTGACGATCGCGAGATCCTTGTAGCATTCTTCTCCTAAATTTATGACTGTGTCTCGGGTTCCGTGTCGGATTTCAAACCCTAGTCATCATCTGGCCCGAAAATACCGATTTCGGCCCATTTTTGTCGGGTGGTACGAAAATCCCCCGAAAAGTCCAGATGAAATTGACGATCGCGAGATCCTTGTAGCATTCTTCTCCTAAATTTATGACTGTGTATCGGGTTCCGTGTCGAATTTCAAACCCTACCCATCGTCTATCCCGAAAATACCGATTTCGGCCCATTTTTGTTGGGCAGTACGAATATCGCCCGAAGAGTCCAGATGAAATCGACGACCGCGAGATCCTTGTAGCATTCTTCTCTTAAATTTATGACTGTGTCTCGACTTCCGTGTCGGATTTCAAACCCTAGCAATCGTGTAGCTCGAAAATACCGATTTCGGCCAATTTTTGTCGGGTGGTACGAAAATCGCCCGAAGAGTCCAAATGAAATCGACGACCACGAGATCCTTGTAGCATTCTTCTCCTAAATTTATGAATGTGTCTCGGGTTCCGTGTCGGATTTCAAACCCTAGCCATCGTCTGGCCCGAAAATACCGATTTCGGCCCATTTTTGTTGGGTGGTACGAATATCGCCCGAAAAGTCCAGATGAAATCGAAGACCGCGAGATCCTTGTAGCATTCTTCTCCTAAATTTATGATTGTGTCTCGGGTTCCGTGTCGGATTTCAAACCCTAGCAATCGTGTAGCCCGAAAAATTTCGATTTCTGCCCATTTTTATCGGGTGGTACGAAAATCGCCCTAAAAGTCCAGATGAAATCGACAACCGCGATATACTTTTAGCATTCTTCTCCTAAATTTATTACTGTGTCTCGGGTTCCGTGTCGGATTTCAAACCCTAGCCATTGTCTGGCCCGAAAATACCGATTTCGACCCATTTTTGTCGATTGGTACGAAAATCGCCCGAAAAGTCCAGATGAAATCGACGACCGCGAGATCCTTGTAGCATTCTTCTCCTAAATTTATGACTGTGTCTCGGGTTCCGTGTAGTATTTCAATCCCTAGCCATCGTCTGGCCCGAAAATACCGATTTCGGCCCATTTTTATCGGGTGGTACGAAAATCGCCCGGAAAGTTCAGATGAAATCGACGACCGCGAGATCCTTGTAGCATTCTTCTCCTAAATTTATGACTGTGTCTCGGGTTCCGTGTCGGATTTCAAACCCTAGCCATCGTCTGGCCCGAAAATACCGATTTCGGCCCATTTTTGTTGGGTGGTACGAATATCGCCCGAAAAGTCCAGATGAAATCGACGACCGCGAGATCCTTGTAGCATTCTTCTCCTAAATTTATGATTGTGTCTCGGGTTCCGTGTCGGATTTCAAACCCTAGCAATCGTGTAGCCCGAAAATACCGATTTGGGCCCATTTTGGTCGGGTGGTACGAAAATCGCCCGAAAAGTCTAGATGAAATTGACGACCGCGAGATCCTTGTATCATTCTTCTCTTAAATTTAAGACTGTGTATCGGGTTCCGTGTCGGATTTGAAACCCTAGCCATCGTCTGGCCCGAAAACACCGATTTCGGCCCATTTTTGTCGGGTGGTACGAAAATCGCCCGAAGAGTCCAAATGAAATCGACGACCACGAGATCCTTGTAGCATTCTTCTCCTAAATTTATGACTGTGTCTCGGGTTCCGTGTCGGATTTCAAACCCTAGCCATCGTCTGGCCCGAAAATACCGATTTCGGCCCATTTTTGTTGGGTGGTACGAATATCGCCCGAAAAGTCCAGATGAAATCGACGACCGCGAGATCCTTGTAGCATTCTTCTCCTAAATTTATGAATGTGTCTCGGGTTTCGTGTCGGATTTCAAACCCTAGCCATCGTCTGGCCCGAAATTACCGATTTCGGCCCATTTTTGTCGGGTGGTACGAAAATCGCCCGAAAAGTCCAGATGAAATTGACGATCCGGAGATCCTTGTAGCATTCTTCTCCTAAATTTATGACTGTGTCTCGGGTTTCGTGTCAGATTTCAAACCCTAGCCATCGTCTGGCCCGAAAATACCGATTTCGGCCCATTTTTGTCGGGTGGTACGAAAATCCCCCGAAAAGTCCAGATGAAATTGATGATCGCGAGATCCTTGTAGCATTCTTCTCCTAAATTTATGACTGTGTATCGGGTTCCGTGTTGGATTTCAAACCCTAGCCATCGTCTGGCCCGAAAATACCGATTTCTGCCCATTTTTGTTGGGTGGTACGAAAATCGCCCGTAAAGTCCAGATGAAATCGACGACCGCTAGATCCTTGTAGCATTCTTCTCCTAAATTTATTACTGTGTCTCGGGTTCCGTGTCGGATTTCAAACCCTAGCCATTGTCTGGCCCGAAAATACCGATTTCGACCCATTTTTGTCGATTGGTACGAAAATCGCCCGAAAAGTCCAGATGAAATCGACGACCGCGAGATCCTTGTAGCATTCTTCTCCTAAATTTATGACTGTGTCTCGGGTTCCGTTCTGTGTAGTATTTCAATCCCTAGCCATCGTCTGGCACGAAAATACCGATTTCGGCCCATTTTTATCGGGTGGTACGAAAATCGCCCGAAAAGTTCAGATGAAATCGACGACCGCGAGATCCTTGTAGCATTCTTCTACTAAATTTATGAATGTGTCTCGGGTTCCGTGTCGGATTTCAAACCCTAGCCATCGTCTGGCCCGAAAATACCGATTTCTGCCCATTTTTGTTGGGTGGTACGAAAATCGCCCGTAAAGTTCAGATGAAATCGACGACCGCTAGATCCTTGTAGCATTCTTCTCCTAAATTTATGAATGTGTCTCGGGTTCCGTGTCGGATTTCAAACCCTAGCCATCGTCTGGCCCGAAATTACCGATTTCGGCCCATTTTTGTCGGGTGGTACGAAAATCGCCTGAAAAGTCCAGATGAAATCGACGATCGCGAGATCCTTGTAGCATTCTTCTCCTAAATTATTGAATGTGTCTCGGGTTCCGTGTCGGATTTCAAACCCTATCCATCGTCTATCCCGAAAAATTTCGATTTCTGCCCATTTTTATCGGGTGGTACGAAAATCGCCCTAAAAGTCCAGATGAAATCGACAACCGCGATATACTTTTAGCATTCTTCTCCTAAATTTATTACTGTGTCTCGGGTTCCGTGTCGGATTTCAAACCCTAGCCATTATCTGGCCCGAAAATACCGATTTCGACCCATTTTTGTCGATTGGTACGAAAATCGCCTGAAAAGTCCAGATGAAATCGACGACCGCGAGATCCTTGTAGCATTCTTCTCCTAAATTTATGACTGTGTCTCGGGTTCCGTGTAGTATTTCAATCCCTAGCCATCGTCTGGCCCGTAAATACCGATTTCGGCCCATTTTTATCGGGTGGTACGAAAATCGCCCGAAAAGTTCAGATGAAATCGACGACCGCGAGATCCTTGTAGCATTCTTCTCCTAAATTTATGACTGTGTCTCGGGTTCCGTGTCGGATTTCAAACCCTAGCCATCGTCTGGCCCGAAAATACCGATTTCGGCCCATTTTTGTCGATTGGTACGAAAATCGCCCGAAAAGTCCAAATGAAATTGACGACCGCGAGATCCTTGTAGCATTCTTCTCCTAAATTTTCTGACTGTGTCTCGGGTTCCCTGTCGGATTTCAAACCCTAGCCATCGTCTGGCCCGAAAATACCGAATTTGTCCCATTTTTGTCGGGTTGTACGAAAATCGCCCGAAAAGTCCAGATGAAATTGACGATCGCGAGATCCTTGTAGCATTCTTCTTCTAAATTTATGAATGTGTCTCGGGTTCCGTCTCGGATTTCAAACCCTAGCCATCGTCTGGCCCAAAAATACCGATTTCGGCCCATTTTTGTCGGGTGGTACGAAAATCGCCCGAAAATTCCAGATGAAATCGAAGACCGCGAGATCGTTGTAGCTTTCTTCTCCTACATTTATGAATGTGTCTCGGGTTCCGTGTCGGATTTCAATCCCTAGCCATCGTTTGGCCCGAAAATACCGATTTCGGCCCATTTTTGTCGGGTAGTACGAAAATCGACCGAAAAGTCCAGATGAAATCGACGACCGCTAGATCCTTGTAGCATTCTTCTCCTAAATTTACTAATGTGTCTCGGGTTCCGTGTCGGATTTTAAACCCTAGCCATCGTCTGGCCCGAAATTACGGATTTCGGCTCATTTTTGTCGCGTGGTACGAAAATCGCCCGAAAAGTCCAGATGAAATTGACCATCGCGAGATCCTTGTAGCATTCTTCTCCAAAATTTATGAATGTGTCTCGGGTTCCGTGTCGGATTTCAAAACCTAGCAATCGTGTAGCCCGAAAATACCGATTTGGGCCCATTTTTGTCGGGTGATACGAAAATCGCCCGAAAAGTCCAGATGAAATTGACGACCGCGAGATCCTTGTATCATTCTTCTCTTAAATTTATGACTGTGTATCGGGTTCCGTGTCGGATTTCAAACCCTAGCCATCGTCTGGCCCGAAAATACCGATTTCTGCCCATTTTTGTTGGGTGGTACGAAAATCGCCCGAAAAGTCCAGATGAAATCGACGACCGCTAGATCCTTGTAGCATTCTTCTCCTAAATTTATGAATGTGTTTCGGGTTCCGTGTCGGATTTCAAACCCTAGCCATCGTCTGGCCCGAAATTACCGATTTCGGCCAATTTTTGTCGGGTGGTACGAAAATCGCCTGAAAAGTCCAGATGAAATTGACGTTCGCGAGATCCTTGTAGCATTCTTCTTCTAAATTTATGAATGTGTCTCGGGTTCCGTGTCGGATTTCAAACCCTAGCCATCGTCTGGCCCAAAAATACCGATTTCGGCCCATTTTTGTCGGGTGGTACGAAAATCGCCCGAAAATTCCAGATGAAATCGACGACCGCGAGATCCTTGTAGCTTTCTTCTCCTACATTTATGAATGTGTCTCGGGTTCCGTGTCGGATTTCAATCCCTAGCCGTCGTCTGGCCCGAAAATACCGATTTCGGCCCATTTTTGTCGGGTAGTATGAAAATCGACCGAAATGTCCAGATGAAATCAACGACCTCGAGATCCTTCTAGCATTCTTCTCCTAAATTTATGATTGTGTCTCGGGTTCAGTGTCAGATTTCAAACCCTAGCCATCGTCTGGCCCGAAAATACCGATTTCGACCCATTTTTGTTGGGTGGTACGAAAAACGCCCGAAAAGTCCAGATGAAATCGACGACCGCTAGATCCTTGTAGCATTCTTCTCCTAAATTTATGAATGTGTCTCGGGTTCCGTGTCGGATTTTAAACCCTAGCCATCGTCTGGCCCGAAATTACCGATTTCGGCTCATTTTTGTCGGGTGGTACGACAATCGCCCGAAAAGTCCAGATGAAATCGACGACCGCGAGATCCTTGTAGCATTCTTCTCCTAAATTTATGACTGTGTCTCGGGTTCCGTGTCGGATTTCAAACCCTAGCAATCGTGTAGCCCGAAAATACCGATTTGGGCCCATTTTTGTCGGGTGGTACGAAAATCGCCCGAAAAGTCTAGATGAAATTGACGACCGCGAGATCCTTGTATCATTCTTCTCTTAAATTTATGACTGTGTATCGGGTTCCGTGTCGGATTTCAAACCCTAGCCATCGTCTGGCCCGAAAACACCGATTTCGGCCCATTTTTGTCGGGTGGTACGAAAATCGCCCGAAGAGTCCAAATGAAATCGACGACCGCGAGATCCTTGTAGCATTCTTCTCCTAAATTTATGACTGTGTCTCGGGTTCCGTGTCGGATTTCAAACCCTAGCCATCGTCTGGCCCGAAAATACCGATTTCGGCCCATTTTTGTTGGGTGGTACGAATATCGCCCGAAAAGTCCAGATGAAATTGACGATCCGGAGATCCTTGTAGCATTCTTCTCCTAAATTTATGACTGTCTCGGGTTTCGTGTCGGATTTCAAACCCTAGCCATCGTCTGGCCCGAAAATACCGATTTCGGCCCATTTTTGTCGGGTGGTACGAAAATCCCCCGAAAAGTCCAGATGAAATTGATGATCGCGAGATCCTTGTAGCATTCTTCTCCTAAATTTATGACTGTGTATCGGGTTCCGTGTTGGATTTCAAACCCTAGCCATCGTCTGGCAGGAAAATACCGATTTCTGCCCATTTTTGTTGGGTGGTACGAAAATCGCCCGAAAAGTCCAGATGAAATCGACGACCGCTAGATCCTTGTAGCATTCTTCTCCTAAATTTATGAATGTGTCTCGGGTTCCGTGTCGGATTTCAAACCCTAGCCATCGTCTGGCCCGAAATTACCGATTTCGGCCCATTTTTGTCGAGTGGTACGAAAATCGCATGAAAAGTCCAGATGAAATCGACGACCGCGAGATCCTTGTAGCATTCTGCTCCTAAATTTAATACTGTGTCTCGGGTTCGTGTCGGATTTCAAACCCTACCATCGTCTAGCCCGAAAAATACCGATTTCGGCCCATTTTTATCGGGTGGAACGAAAATCGCCCGAAACGTCCAGATGAAAT
>JBBPBP010009779.1:62623469-62636500 GCA_037974735.1 Cicer chorassanicum | reverse complement strand
GTCTGGCCCGAAAATACCGAATTTGTCCCATTTTTGTCAGGTGGTACGAAAATCGCCCGAAAAGTCCAGATGAAATTGACGATCGCGAGATCCTTGTAGCATTCTTCTCCTAAATTTATGACTGTGTATCGGGTTCCGTGTTGGATTTCAAACCCTAGCCATCGTCTGGCAGGAAAATACCGATTTCTGCCCATTTTTGTTGGGTGGTACGAAAATCGCCCGAAAAGTCCAGATGAAATCGACGACCGCTAGATCCTTGTAGCATTCTTCTCCTAAATTTATGAATGTGTCTCGGGTTCCGTGTCGGATTTCAAACCCTAGCCATCGTCTGGCCCGAAATTACCGATTTCGGCCCATTTTTGTCGAGTGGTACGAAAATCGCCTGAAAAGTCCAGATGAAATCGACGACCGCGAGATCCTTGTAGCATTCTGCTCCTAAATTTAATACTGTGTCTCGGGTTCGTGTCGGATTTCAAACCCTACCATCGTCTAGCCCGAAAAATACCGATTTCGGCCCATTTTTATCGGGTGGAACGAAAATCGCCCGAAACGTCCAGATGAAATCGACGACAGCGAGATCCTTGTAGCATTCTTCTCCTAAATTTATGATTGTGTCTCGGGTTCCGTGTCGGATTTCAAACCCTAGCCATCGTCTGGCCCGAAAATACCGAATTTGTCCCATTTTTGTCGGGTGGTACGAAAATCGCCCGAAAAGTCCAGATGAAATTGACGATCGCAAGATCCTTGTAGCATTCTTCTCCTAAATTTATGAATGTGTCTCGGGTTCCTTGTCGGATTTCAAACACTATCCATCGTCTGGCCCGAAAATACCGATTTCGGCCCATTTTTGTTGGGTGGTACGAATATCGCCCGAAAAGTCCAGATGAAATCGACGACCGCGAGATCCTTGTAGCATTCTTCTCCTAAATTTTCTGACTGTGTCTCGGGTTCCCTGTCGGATTTCAAACCCTAGCCATCGTCTGGCCCGAAAATACCGAATTTGTCCCATTTTTGTCGGGTGGTACGAAAATCGCCCGAAAAGTCCAGATGAAATTGACGATCGCGAGATCCTTGTAGCATTCTTCTTCTAAATTTATGAATGTGTCTCTGGTTCCGTGTCGGATTTTAAACCCTAGCCATCGTCTGGCCCAATAATACCGATTTCGGCCCATTTTTGTCGGGTGGTACGAAAATTCCAGATGAAATCGACGACCGCGAGATCGTTGTAGCTTTCTTCTCCTACATTTATGAATGTGTCTCGGGTTCCGTGTCGGATTTCAATCCCTAGCCATCGTCTGGCCTGAAAATACCGATTTCGGCCCATTTTTGTCATGTAGTACGAAAATCGCCCGAAAATTCCAGATGAAATCAACGACCGCGAGATCCTTCTAGCATTCTTCTCCTAAATTTATTATTGTGTCTCGGGTTCAGTGTCAGATTTCAAACCCTAGCCATTGTCTGGCCCGAAAATACCGAATTCGGCCCATTTTTGTCGGGTGGTACGAAAATCGCCCGAAAAGTCCAGATGAAATTGACGATCCGGAGATCCTTGTAGCATTCTTCTCCTAAATTTATGACTGTGTCTCGGGTTTCGTGTCGGATTTCAAACCCTAGCCATCGTCTGGCCCGAAAATACCGATTTCGGCCCATTTTTGTCGGGTGGTACGAAAATCCCACGAAAAGTCCAGATGAAATTGATGATCGCGAGATCCTTGTAGCATTCTTCTCCTAAATTTATGACTGTGTATCGGGTTCCGTGTTGGATTTCAAACCCTAGCCATCGTCTGGCAGGAAAATACCGATTTCTGCCCATTTTTGTTGGGTGGTACGAAAATCGCCCGAAAAGTCCAGATGAAATCGACGACCGCTAGATCCTTGTAGCATTCTTCTCCTAAATTTATGAATGTGTCTCGGGTTCCGTGTCGGATTTCAAACCCTAGCCATCGTCTGGCCCGAAATTACCGATTTCGGCCCATTTTTGTCGAGTGGTACGAAAATCGCCTGAAAAGTCCAGATGAAATCGACGACCGCGAGATCCTTGTAGCATTCTTCTCCTAAATTTATGACTGTGTCTCGGGTTCCGTGTCGGATTTCAAACCCTAGCCCTCGTCTGGCCCGAAAATACCGATTTCGGCCCATTTTTGTCGGGTAGTACGAAAATCGACCGAAAAGTCTAGATGAAATCAACAACCGCGAGATCCTTGTAGCATTCTTCTCCTAAATTTATGATTGTGTCTCGGGTTCAGTGTCAGATTTCAAACCCAGGCCATCGTCTGGCCCGAAAATACCGAATTCGGCCCATTTATGTCAGTGGTACGAAAATCGCCCGAAAAGTCCAGATGAAATTGACGATCGCGAGATCCTTGTAGCATTCTTCTCCTAAATTTATGATTGTGTCTCGGGTTCCGTGTCGGATTTCAAACCCTAGCCATCGTCTGGCCCGAAAATACCGATTTCGGCCCATTTTTGTCGGGTGGTACGAAAATCGCCCGAAAAGTCCAGATGAAATCGACGACCGCGAGCTCCTTGTAGCATTCTTCTCCTAAATTTATGACTGTGTCTCGGGTTCCGTGTCGGATTTCAAACCCTAGCCATCGTCTGGCCCGAAAATACCGATTTCGGCCCATTTTTGTCGGGTGGTACGAAAATCGCCCGAAGAGTCCAAATGAAATCGACGACCACGAGATCCTTGTAGCATTCTTCTCCTAAATTTATGACTGTGTCTCGGGTTCCGTGTCGGATTTCAAACCCTAGCCATCGTCTGGCCCGAAAATACCGATTTCGGCCCATTTTTGTCGGGTGGTACGAAATTCGCCCGAAAAGTGCAGATGAAATCGACGACCGCGATATCCTTATAGCATTCTTCTCCTAAATTTATGAATGTGTCTCGGGTTCCGTGTCGGATTTCAAACCCTAGCCATCGTCTAGCCCGAAAATACCGATTTCGGCCCATTTTTGTCGGGTGGTACGAAAATCGCCCGAAAAGTGCAGATGAAATCGACGACCGCGAGATCCTTGTAGCATTCTTCTCTTAAATTTATGACTGTGTCTCGGGTTCCATGTCGGATTTCAAACCCTAGCCATCGTCTGGCCCGAAAATACCGATTTCGGCCCATTTTTGTCGGGTGGTACGAAAATCGCCCGAAAAGTGTAGATGAAATCGACGACCGCGAGATCCTTGTAGCATTCTTCTCCTAAATTTATGAATGTGTCTCGGGTTCCGTGTCGGATTTCAAACCCTAGCCATCGTCTGGCCCGAAAATACCGATTTCGGCCCATTTTTGTTGGGTGGTACGAATATCGCCCGAAAAGTCCAGATGAAATCGACGACCGCGAGATCCTTGTAGCATTCTTCTCCTAAATTTATGACTGTGTCTCGGGTTCCGTGTCGGATTTCAAACCCTAGCAATCGTGTAGCCCGAAAATACCGATTTGGGCCCATTTTTGTCGGGTGGTACGAATATCGCCCGAAAAGTCCAGATGAAATCGACGACCGCGAGATCCTTGTAACATTCTTCTCCTAAATTTATGAATGTGTCTCGGGTTCCGTGTCGGATTTCAAACCCTAGCCATCGTCTGGCCCGAAATTACCGATTTCGGCCCATTTTTGTTGGGTGGTACGAAAATCGCCCGAAAAGTCCAGATGAAATTGACGATCCGGAGATCCTTGTAGCATTCTTCTCCTAAATTTATGACAGTGTCTCGGGTTTCGTGTCAGATTTCAAACCCTAGCCATCGTCTGGCCCGAAAATACCGATTTCGGCCCATTTTTGTCGGGTGGTACGAAAATCCCCCGAAAAGTCCAGATGAAATTGATGATCGCGAGATCCTTGTAGCATTCTTCTCCTAAATTTATGACTGTGTATCGGGTTCCGTGTTGGATTTCAAACCCTAGCCATCGTCTGGCCCGAAAATACCGATTTCTGCCCATTTTTGTTGGGTGGTACGAAAATCGCCCGTAAAGTCCAGATGAAATCGACGACCGCTAGATCCTTGTAGCATTCTTCTCCTAAATTTATGAATGTGTCTCGGGTTCCGTGTCGGATTTCAAACCCTAGCCATCGTCTGGCCCGAAAATACCGATTTCGGCCCATTTTTGTCGGGTGGTACGAAAATCGCCCGAAAAGTGCAGATGAAATCGACGATCGCGAGATCCTTGTAGCATTCTTCTCCTAAAATTATGACTGTGTCTCGGGTTCCGTATCAGATTTCAAACCCTAGCCATCGTCTGGCCCAAAAATACCGATTTCGGCCCATTTTTGTCGGGTGGTACGAAAATCGCCCGAAAAGTGCAGATGAAATCGACGATCGCGAGATCCTTGTAGCATTCTTCTCCTAAATTTATGACTGTGTCTCGGGTTCCGTGTCGGATTTCAAACCCTAGCCATCGTCTGGCCCGAAAATACCGATTTCGCCCATTTTTTTCGGGTGGTACGAAAATCGCCCCAAAAGTGCAGATGAAATCGACTACCGCGAGATCCTTGTAGCATTCTTCTCCTAAATTTATGACTGTGTCTCGGGTTCCGTGTCGGATTTCAAACCCTAGCCATCGTCTGGCCCGAAAATACCGATTACGTCCATTTTTGTCGGGTGGTACGAAAATCGCCCCAAAAGTGCAAATGAAATCGACGACCGCGAGATCCTTGTAGCATTCTTCTCCTAAATTTATGACTGTGTCTCGGGTTCCGTGTCGGATTTCAAACCCTAGCCATCGTCTGGCCAGAAAATACCGATTTCGGCCCATTTTTGTTGGGTGGTACGAATATCGCCCGAAAAGTCCAGATGAAATCGACGACCGCGAGATCCTTGTAGCATTATTCTCCTAAATTTATGACTGTGTCTCGGGTTCCGTGTCGGATTTCAAACCCTAGCCATCGTATGGCCCAAAAATACCGATTTCGTCCAATTTTTGTCAGGTGGTACGAAAATCGCTTGAAAAGTCCAGATGAAATCGAAGACCGCGAGATCCTTGTAGCATTCTTTTCCTAAATTTATGACTGTGTCTCGGGTTCCGTGTCGGATTTCAAACCCTATCCATCGTCTAGCCAAAAAATACTGATTTCGGCCCATTTTTGTCGGGTAGTACGAAAATCGACCGAAAAGTCCAGATTAAATCAACAACCGCGAGATCCTTGTAGCATTCTTCTCCTAAATTTATGATTGTGTCTCGGGTTCAGTGTCAGATTTCAAACCCAGGCCATCGTCTGGCCCGAAAATACCGAATTCGGCCCATTTATGTAAGTGGTACGAAAATCGCCCGAAAAGTCCAGATGAAATTGACGATCGCGAGATCCTTGTAGCATTCTTCTCCTAAATTTATGAATGTGTCTCGGGTTCCTTGTCGGATTTCAAACCCTATCCATCGTCTGGCCCGAAAATACCGATTTCGGCCAATTTTTGTTGGGTGGTACGAATATCGCCCGAAAAGTCCAGATGAAATCGACGACAGCGAGATCCTTGTAGCATTCTTCTCCTAAATTTATGATTGTGTCTCGGGTTCCGTGTCGGATTTCAAACCCTAGCAATCGTGTAGCCCGAAAATACCGATTTGGGCCCATTTTGGTCGGGTGGTACGAAAATCGCCCGAAAAGTCTAGATGAAATTGACGACCGCGAGATCCTTGTATCATTCTTCTCTTAAATTTAAGACTGTGTATCGGGTTCCGTGTCGGATTTGAAACCCTAGCCATCGTCTGGCCCGAAAACACCGATTTCGGCCCATTTTTGTCGGGTGGTACGAAAATCGCCCGAAGAGTCCAAATGAAATCGACGACCACGAGATCCTTGTAGCATTCTTCTCCTAAATTTATGACTGTGTCTCGGGTTCCGTGTCGGATTTCAAACACTAGCCATCGTCTGGCCCGAAAATACCGATTTCGGCCCATTTTTGTTGGGTGGTACGAAAATCGCCCGAAAAGTCCAGATGAAATCGACGACCGCGAGATCCTTGTAGCATTCTTCTCCTAAATTTATGACTGTGTCTCGGGTTCTGTGTCGGATTTCAAACCCTAGCCATCGTCTGGCCCGAAAATACCGATTTCGGCCCATTTTTATCGGGTGGTACGAAAATCGCCCAAAAAGTGTAGATGAAATCGACGATCGCGAGATCCTTGTAGAATTCTTCTCCTAAATTTATGACTGTGTCTCGGGTTCCGTGTCGTATTTCAAACCCTAGCCATCGTCTGGCCCGAAAATACCGATTTCGGCCCATTTTTGTCGGGTGGTACGAAAATCGCCCGAAAAGTGCAGATGAAATCGACGATCGCGAGATCCTTGTAGCATTCTTCTCCTAAATTTATGACTGTGTCTCGGGTTCCGTGTCGGATTTCAAACCCTAGCCATCGTCTGGCCCGAAAATACCGATTTCGCCCATTTTTTTCGGGTGGTACGAAAATCGCCCCAAAAGTGCAGATGAAATCGACTACCGCGAGATCCTTGTAGCATTCTTCTCCTAAATTTATGACTGTGTCTCGGGTTCCGTGTCGGATTTCAAACCCTAGCCATCGTCTGGCCCGAAAATACCGATTACGTCCATTTTTGTCGGGTGGTACGAAAATCGCCCCAAAAGTGCAAATGAAATCGACGACCGCGAGATCCTTGTAGCATTCTTCTCCTAAATTTATGACTGTGTCTCGGGTTCCGTGTCGGATTTCAAACCCTAGCCATCGTCTGGCCAGAAAATACCGATTTCGGCCCATTTTTGTTGGGTGGTACGAATATCGCCCGAAAAGTCCAGATGAAATCGACGACCGCGAGATCCTTGTAGCATTCTTCTCCTAAATTTATGCATGTGTCTCGGGTTCCGTGTCGGATTTCAAACCCTAGCAATCGTGTAGCCCGAAAATACCGATTTGGGCCCATTTTTGTCGGGTGGTACGAAAATCGCCCGAAAAGTCTAGATGAAATTGACGACCGCGAGATCCTTGTATCATTCTTCTCTTAAATTTATGACTGTGTATCGGGTTCCGTGTCGGATTTGAAACCCTAGCCATCGTCTGGCCCGAAAACACCGATTTCGGCCCATTTTTGTCGGGTGGTACAAAAATCGCCCGAAGAGTCCAAATGAAATCGACGACCACGAGATCCTTGTAGCATTCTTCTCCTAAATTTATGACTGTCTCGGGTTCCGTGTCGGATTTCAAACCCTAGCCATCGTCTGGCCCGAAAATACCGATTTCGGCCCATTTTTGTTGGGTGGTACGAATATCGCCCGAAAAGTCCAGATGAAATCGACGACCGCGAGATCCTTGTAGCATTCTTCTCCTAAATTTATGAATGTGTCTCGGGTTCCGTGTCGGATTTCAAACCCTAGCCATCGTCTGGCCCGAGATTACCGATTTCGGCCCATTTTTGTCGGGTGGTACGAAAATCGCCCGAAAAGTCCAGATGAAATTGACGATCCGGAGATCCTTGTAGCATTCTTCTCCTAAATTTATGACTGCGTCTCGGGTTTCATGTCAGATTTCAAACCCTAGCCATCGTCTGGCCCGAAAATACCGATTTCGGCCCATTTTTGTCGGGTGGTACGAAAATCCCCCGAAAAGTCCAGATGAAATTGATGATCGCGAGATCCTTGTAGCATTCTTCTCCTAAATTTATGACTGTGTATCGGGTTCCGTGTTGGATTTCAAACCCTAGCCATCGTCTGGCCCGAAAATACCGATTTCTGCCCATTTTTGTTGGGTGGTACGAAAATCGCCCGTAAAGTCCAGATGAAATCGACGACCGCTAGATCCTTGTAGCATTCTTCTCCTAAATTTATGAATGTGTCTCGGGTTCCGTGTCGGATTTCAAACCCTAGCCATCGTCTGGCCCGAAAATACCGATTTCGGCCCATTTTTGTTGGGTGGTACGAATATCGCCCGAAAAGTCCAGATGAAATCGACGACCGCGAGATCCTTGTAGCATTCTTCTCCTAAATTTATGACTGTCTCTCGGGTTCCGTGTCGGATTTCAAACCCTAGCAATCGTGTAGCCCGAAAATACCGATTTGGGCCCATTTTTGTCGGGTGGTACGAAAATCGCCCGAAAAGTCTAGATGAAATTGACGACCGCGAGATCCTTGTATCATCCTTCTCTTAAATTTATGACTGTGTATCGGGTTCCGTGTCGGATTTCAAACCCTAGCCATCGTCTGGCCCGAAAACACCGATTTCGGCCCATTTTTGTCGGGTGGTACGAAAATCGCCCGAAGAGTCCAAATGAAATCGACGACCGCGAGATCCTTGTAGCATTCTTCTCCTAAATTTATGACTGTGTCTCGGGTTCCGTGTCGGATTTCAAACCCTAGCCATCGTCTGGCCCGAAAATACCGATTTCGGCCCATTTTTGTTGGGTGGTACGAATATCGCCCGAAAAGTCCAGATGAAATCGACGACCGCGAGATCCTTGTAGCATTCTTCTCCTAAATTTATGATTGTGTCTCGGGTTCCGTGTCGGATTTCAAACCCTAGCAATCGTGTAGCCCGAAAATACCGATTTGGGCCCATTTTGGTCGGGTGGTACGAAAATCGCCCGAAAAGTCTAGATGAAATTGACGACCGCGAGATCCTTGTATCATTCTTCTCTTAAATTTATGACTGTGTATCGGGTTCCGTGTCGGATTTGAAACACTAGCCATCGTCTGGCCCGAAAACACCGATTTCGGCCCATTTTTGTCGGGTGGTACGAAAATCGCCCGAAGAGTCCAAATGAAATCGACGACCACGAGATCCTTGTAGCATTCTTCTCCTAAATTTATGACTGTGTCTCGGGTTCCGTGTCGGATTTCAAACCCTAGCCATCGTCTGGCCCGAAAATAACGATTTCGGCCCATTTTTGTTGGGTGGTACGAATATCGCCCGAAAAGTCCAGATGAAATCGACGACCGCGAGATCCTTGTAGCATTCTTCTCCTAAATTTATGAATGTGTCTCGGGTTCCGTGTCGGATTTCAAACCCTAGCCATCGTCTGGCCCGAGATTACCGATTTCGGCCCATTTTTGTCGGGTGGTACGAAAATCGCCCGAAAAGTCCAGATGAAATTGACGATCCGGAGATCCTTGTAGCATTCTTCTCCTAAATTTATGACTGCGTCTCGGGTTTCATGTCAGATTTCAAACCCTAGCCATCGTCTGGCCCGAAAATACCGATTTCGGCCCATTTTTGTCGGGTGGTACGAAAATCCCCCGAAAAGTCCAGATGAAATTGATGATCGCGAGATCCTTGTAGCATTCTTCTCCTAAATTTATGACTGTGTATCGGGTTCCGTGTTGGATTTCAAACCCTAGCCATCGTCTGGCCCGAAAATACCGATTTCTGCCCATTTTTGTTGGGTGGTACGAAAATCGCCCGTAAAGTCCAGATGAAATCGACGACCGCTAGATCCTTGTAGCATTCTTCTCCTAAATTTATTACTGTGTCTCGGGTTCCGTGTCGGATTTCAAACCCTAGCCATTGTCTGGCCCGAAAATACCGATTTCGACCCATTTTTGTCGATTGGTACGAAAATCGCCCGAAAAGTCCAGATGAAATCGACGACCGCGAGATCCTTGTAGCATTCTTCTCCTAAATTTATGACTGTGTCTCGGGTTCCGTTCTGTGTAGTATTTCAATCCCTAGCCATCGTCTGGCACGAAAATACCGATTTCGGCCCATTTTTATCGGGTGGTACGAAAATCGCCCGAAAAGTTCAGATGAAATCGACGACCGCGAGATCCTTGTAGCATTCTTCTACTAAATTTATGAATGTGTCTCGGGTTCCGTGTCGGATTTCAAACCCTAGCCATCGTCTGGCCCGAAAATACCGATTTCTGCCCATTTTTGTTGGGTGGTACGAAAATCGCCCGTAAAGTTCAGATGAAATCGACGACCGCTAGATCCTTGTAGCATTCTTCTCCTAAATTTATGAATGTGTCTCGGGTTCCGTGTCGGATTTCAAACCCTAGCCATCGTCTGGCCCGAAATTACCGATTTCGGCCCATTTTTGTCGGGTGGTACGAAAATCGCCTGAAAAGTCCAGATGAAATCGACGATCGCGAGATCCTTGTAGCATTCTTCTCCTAAATTATTGAATGTGTCTCGGGTTCCGTGTCGGATTTCAAACCCTATCCATCGTCTATCCCGAAAAATTTCGATTTCTGCCCATTTTTATCGGGTGGTACGAAAATCGCCCTAAAAGTCCAGATGAAATCGACAACCGCGATATACTTTTAGCATTCTTCTCCTAAATTTATTACTGTGTCTCGGGTTCCGTGTCGGATTTCAAACCCTAGCCATTATCTGGCCCGAAAATACCGATTTCGACCCATTTTTGTCGATTGGTACGAAAATCGCCTGAAAAGTCCAGATGAAATCGACGACCGCGAGATCCTTGTAGCATTCTTCTCCTAAATTTATGACTGTGTCTCGGGTTCCGTGTAGTATTTCAATCCCTAGCCATCGTCTGGCCCGTAAATACCGATTTCGGCCCATTTTTATCGGGTGGTACGAAAATCGCCCGAAAAGTTCAGATGAAATCGACGACCGCGAGATCCTTGTAGCATTCTTCTCCTAAATTTATGACTGTGTCTCGGGTTCCGTGTCGGATTTCAAACCCTAGCCATCGTCTGGCCCGAAAATACCGATTTCGGCCCATTTTTGTTGGGTGGTACGAATATCGCCCGAAAAGTCCTGATGAAATCGACGACCGCGAGATCCTTGTAGCATTCTTCTCCTAAATTTATGACTGTCTCTCGGGTACCGTGTCGGATTTCAAACCCTAGCAATCGTGTAGCCCGAAAATACCGATTTGGGCCCATTTTTGTCGGGTGGTACGAAAATCGCCCGAAAAGTCTAGATGAAATTGACGACCGCGAGATCCTTGTATCATTCTTCTCTTAAATTTATGACTGTGTATCGGGTTCCGTGTCGGATTTGAAACCCTAGCCATCGTCTGGCCCGAAAACACCGATTTCGGCCCATTTTTGTCGGGTGGTACAAAAATCGCCCGAAGAGTCCAAATGAAATCGACGACCACGAGATCCTTGTAGCATTCTTCTCCTAAATTTATGACTGTCTCGGGTTCCGTGTCGGATTTCAAACCCTAGCCATCGTCTGGCCCGAAAATACCGATTTCGGCCCATTTTTGTTGGGTGGTACGAATATCGCCCGAAAAGTCCAGATGAAATCGACGACCGCGAGATCCTTGTAGCATTCTTCTCCTAAATTTATGAATGTGTCTCGGGTTCCGTGTCGGATTTCAAACCCTAGCCATCGTCTGACCCGAAATTACCGATTTCGGCCCATTTTTGTCGAGTGGTACAAAAATCGCCTGAAAAGTCTAGATGAAATTGACGACCGCGAGATCCTTGTATCATTCTTCTCTTAAATTTATGACTGTGTATCGGGTTCCGTGTCGGATTTCAAACCCTAGCCATCGTCTGGCCCGAAAACACCGATTTCGGCCCATTTTTGTCGAGTGGTACGAAAATCGCTCGAAAAGTCAGATGAAATTGACGATCCGGAGATCCTTGTAGCATTCTTCTCCTAAATTTATGACTGTGTCTCGGGTTTCGTGTCGGATTTCAAACCCTAACCATCGTCTGGCCCAAAAATACCGATTTCGGCTCATTTTTGTCGGGTGGTACGAAAATCCCCCGAAAAGTCCAGATGAAATTGATGATCACGAGATCCTTGTAGCATTCTTCTCCTAAATTTATGACTGTGTCTCGGGTTCCGTGTCGGATTTCAAACCCTAGCCATCGTCTGGCCCAAAAATACCGATTTCGGCCCATTTTTGTTGGGTGGTACGAATATCGCCCGAAAAGTCCAGATGAAATCGATGACCGCGAGATCCTTGTAGCATTCTTCTCCTAAATTTATGAATGTGTCTCGGGTTCCGTGTCGGATTTCAAACCCTAGCCATCGTCTGGCCCGAAATTACCGATTTCGGCCCATTTTTGTCGGGTGGTACGAAAATCGCCCGAAAAGTCCAGATGAAATTGACGATCCGGAGATCCTTGTAGCATTCTTCTCCTAAATTTATGACTGTGTCTCGGGTTTCGTGTCAGATTTCAAACCCTAGCCATCGTCTGGCCCGAAAATACCGATTTCGGCCCATTTTTGTCGGGTGGTACGAAAATCCCCCGAAAAGTCCAGATGGAATTGATGATCGCGAGATCCTTGTAGCATTCTTCTCCTAAATTTATGACTGTGTATCGGGTTCCGTGTTGGATTTCAAACCCTAGCCATCGTCTGGCCCGAAAATACCGATTTCTGCCCATTTTTGTTGGGTGGTACGAAAATCGCCCGTAAAGTCCAGATGAAATCGACGACCGCTAGATCCTTGTAGCATTCTTCTCCTAAATTTATGAATGTGTCTCGGGTTCCGTGTCGGATTTCAAACCCTAGCCATCGTCTGGCCCGAAATTACCGATTTCGGCCCATTTTTGTCGGGTGGTACGAAAATCGCCTGAAAAGTCCAGATGAAATCGACGATCGCGAGATCCTTGTAGCATTCTTCTCCTAAATTATTGAATGTGTCTCGGGTTCCGTGTCGGATTCCAAACCCTATCCATCGTCTAGCCCGAAAAATTTCGATTTCTGCCCATTTTTATCGGGTGGTACGAAAATCGCCCTAAAAGTCCAGATGAAATCGACAACCGCGATATACTTTTAGCATTCTTCTCCTAAATTTATTACTGTGTCTCGGGTTCCGTGTCGGATTTCAAACCCTAGCCATTGTCTGGCCCGAAAATACCGATTTCGACCCATTTTTTTCGATTGGTACGAAAATCACCCGAAAAGTCCAGATGAAATTGACGACCGCGAGATCCTTGTAGCATTCTTCTCCTAAATTTATGACTGTGTCTCGGGTTCCGTGTAGTATTTCAATCCCTAGCCGTCGTCTGGCCCGAAAATACCGATTTCGGCCCATTTTTATCGGGTGATACGAAGATCGCCCGAAAAGTTCAGATGAAATCGACGACCGCGAGATCCTTGTAGCATTCTTCTCCTAAATTTATGACTGTGTCTCGGGTTCCGTGTCGGATTTCAAACCCTAGCCATCGTCTGG
>JBBPBP010009779.1:62523502-62603710 GCA_037974735.1 Cicer chorassanicum | reverse complement strand
GCTAGGGTTTGAAATCCTACACGGAACCCGAGACACAGTCATAAATTTCGGAGAAGAATGCTAAAAGGATCTCGCGGTCGTCGATTTCATCTGGACTTTTAGGGCGATTTTCGTACCACCCGATAAAAATGGGCAGAAATCGAAATTTTTCGGGCTAGACGATGGATAGGGTTTGAAATCCGACACGGAACGCGAGACACATTCAATAATTTAGGAGAAGAATGCTACAAGGATCTCGCGATCGTCGATTTCATCTAGACTTTTCAGGCGATTTTCGTACCACCCGACAAAAGTGGGCCGAAATCGGTAATTTCGGGCCAGACGATGGCTAGGGTTTGAAATCCGACACGGAACCCGAGACACATTCATAAATTTAGGAGAAGAAAGCTACAACGATCTAGCGGTCGTCGATTTCATCTGGACTTTACGGGCGATTTTCGTACCACCCAACAAAAATGGGCAGAAATCGGTATTTTCGGGCCAGACGATGGCTAGGGTTTGAAATCCAACACGGAACCCGATACACAGTCATAAATTTAGGAGAAGAATGCTACAAGGATCTCGCGATCATCAATTTCATCTGGACTTTTCGGGGGATTTTCGTACCACCCGACAAAAATGGGCCGAAATCGGTATTTTCGGGCCAGACGATGGCTAGGGTTTGAAATCTGACATGAAACCCGAGACGCAGTCATAAATTTAGGAGAAGAATGCTACAAGGATCTCCGGATCGTCAATTTCATCTGGACTTTTCGGGCGATTTTCGTACCACCCGACAAAAATGGGCCGAAATCGGTAATCTCGGGCCAGACGATGGCTAGGGTTTGAAATCCGACACGGAACCCGAGACACATTCATAAATTTAGGAGAAGAATGCTACAAGGATCTCGCGGTCGTCGATTTCATCTGGACTTTTCGGGCGATATTCGTACCACCCAACAAAAATGGGCCGAAATCGGTATTTTCGGGCCAGACGATGGCTAGGGTTTGAAATCCGACACGGAACCCGAGACACAGTCATAAATTTAGGAGAAGAATGCTACAAGGATCTCGCGGTCGTCGATTTCATCTGAACTTTTCGGGCGATTTTCGTACCACCCGATAAAAATGGGCCGAAATCGGTATTTACGGGCCAGACGATGGCTAGGGATTGAAATACTACACGGAACCCGAGACACAGTCATAAATTTAGGAGAAGAATGCTACAAGGATCTCGCGGTCGTCGATTTCATCTGGACTTTTCAGGCGATTTTCGTACCAATCGACAAAAATGGGTCGAAATCGGTATTTTCGGGCCAGATAATGGCTAGGGTTTGAAATCCGACACGGAACCCGAGACACAGTAATAAATTTAGGAGAAGAATGCTAAAAGTATATCGCGGTTGTCGATTTCATCTGGACTTTTAGGGCGATTTTCGTACCACCCGATAAAAATGGGCAGAAATCGAAATTTTTCGGGATAGACGATGGATAGGGTTTGAAATCCGACACGGAACCCGAGACACATTCAATAATTTAGGAGAAGAATGCTACAAGGATCTCGCGATCGTCGATTTCATCTGGACTTTTCAGGCGATTTTCGTACCACCCGACAAAAATGGGCCGAAATCGGTAATTTCGGGCCAGACGATGGCTAGGGTTTGAAATCCGACACGGAACCCGAGACACATTCATAAATTTAGGAGAAGAATGCTACAAGGATCTAGCGGTCGTCGATTTCATCTGAACTTTACGGGCGATTTTCGTACCACCCAACAAAAATGGGCAGAAATCGGTATTTTCGGGCCAGACGATGGCTAGGGTTTGAAATCCGACACGGAACCCGAGACACATTCATAAATTTAGTAGAAGAATGCTACAAGGATCTCGCGGTCGTCGATTTCATCTGAACTTTTCGGGCGATTTTCGTACCACCCGATAAAAATGGGCCGAAATCGGTATTTTCGTGCCAGACGATGGCTAGGGATTGAAATACTACACAGAACGGAACCCGAGACACAGTCATAAATTTAGGAGAAGAATGCTACAAGGATCTCGCGGTCGTCGATTTCATCTGGACTTTTCGGGCGATTTTCGTACCAATCGACAAAAATGGGTCGAAATCGGTATTTTCGGGCCAGACAATGGCTAGGGTTTGAAATCCGACACGGAACCCGAGACACAGTAATAAATTTAGGAGAAGAATGCTACAAGGATCTAGCGGTCGTCGATTTCATCTGGACTTTACGGGCGATTTTCGTACCACCCAACAAAAATGGGCAGAAATCGGTATTTTCGGGCCAGACGATGGCTAGGGTTTGAAATCCAACACGGAACCCGATACACAGTCATAAATTTAGGAGAAGAATGCTACAAGGATCTCGCGATCATCAATTTCATCTGGACTTTTCGGGGGATTTTCGTACCACCCGACAAAAATGGGCCGAAATCGGTATTTTCGGGCCACACGATGGCTAGGGTTTGAAATCTGATACGAAACCCGAGACACAGTCATAAATTTAGGAGAAGAATGCTACAAGGATCTCGCGGTCGTCGATTTCATCTGGACTTTTGGGGCGATTTTCGTACCACCCGACAAAAATGTGCCGAAATCGGTATTTTCGGGCCAGACGATGGCTAGGGTTTGAAATCCGACACGAAACCCGAGACACAGTCATAAATTTAGGAGAAGAATGCTACAAGGATCTCCGGATCGTCAATTTCATCTGGACTTTTCGGGCGATTTTCGTACCACCCGACAAAAATGGGCCGAATTCGGTATTTTCGGGCCAGACAATGGCTAGGGTTTGAAATCTGACACTGAACCCGAGACACAATAATAAATTTAGTAGAAGAATGCTAGAAGGATCTCGCGGTCGTGGATTTCATCTGGACTTTTCGGTCGATTTTCGTACTACCCGACAAAAATGGGCCGAAATCGGTATTTTCGGGCCAGACGATGGCTTGGGATTGAAATCCGACACAGAACCCGAGACACATTCATAAATGTAGGAGAAGAAAGCTACAACGATCTAGCGGTCGTCGATTTCATCTGGACTTTACGGGCGATTTTCGTACCACCCAACAAAAATGGGCAGAAATCGGTATTTTCGGGCCAGACGATGGCTAGGGTTTGAAATCCAACACGGAACCCGATACACAGTCATAAATTTAGGAGAAGAATGCTACAAGGATCTCGCGATCATCAATTTCATCTGGACTTTTCGGGGGATTTTCGTACCACCCGACAAAAATGGGCCGAAATCGGTATTTTCGGGCCAGACGATGGCTAGGGTTTGAAATCTGACATGAAACCCGAGACGCAGTCATAAATTTAGGAGAAGAATGCTACAAGGATCTCCGGATCGTCAATTTCATCTGGACTTTTCGGGCGATTTTCGTACCACCCGACAAAAATGGGCCGAAATCGGTAATCTCGGGCCAGACGATGGCTAGGGTTTGAAATCCGACACGGAACCCGAGACACATTCATAAATTTAGGAGAAGAATGCTACAAGGATCTCGCGGTCGTCGATTTCATCTGGACTTTTCGGGCGATATTCGTACCACCCAACAAAAATGGGCCGAAATCGGTATTTTCGGGCCAGACGATGGCTAGGGTTTGAAATCCGACACGGAACCCGAGACACAGTCATAAATTTAGGAGAAGAATGCTACAAGGATCTCGCGGTCGTCGATTTCATCTGAACTTTTCGGGCGATTTTCGTACCACCCGATAAAAATGGGCCGAAATCGGTATTTACGGGCCAGACGATGGCTAGGGATTGAAATACTACACGGAACCCGAGACACAGTCATAAATTTAGGAGAAGAATGCTACAAGGATCTCGCGGTCGTCGATTTCATCTGGACTTTTCAGGCGATTTTCGTACCAATCGACAAAAATGGGTCGAAATCGGTATTTTCGGGCCAGATAATGGCTAGGGTTTGAAATCCGACACGGAACCCGAGACACAGTAATAAATTTAGGAGAAGAATGCTAAAAGTATATCGCGGTTGTCGATTTCATCTGGACTTTTAGGGCGATTTTCGTACCACCCGATAAAAATGGGCAGAAATCGAAATTTTTCGGGATAGACGATGGATAGGGTTTGAAATCCGACACGGAACCCGAGACACATTCAATAATTTAGGAGAAGAATGCTACAAGGATCTCGCGATCGTCGATTTCATCTGGACTTTTCAGGCGATTTTCGTACCACCCGACAAAAATGGGCCGAAATCGGTAATTTCGGGCCAGACGATGGCTAGGGTTTGAAATCCGACACGGAACCCGAGACACATTCATAAATTTAGGAGAAGAATGCTACAAGGATCTAGCGGTCGTCGATTTCATCTGAACTTTACGGGCGATTTTCGTACCACCCAACAAAAATGGGCAGAAATCGGTATTTTCGGGCCAGACGATGGCTAGGGTTTGAAATCCGACACGGAACCCGAGACACATTCATAAATTTAGTAGAAGAATGCTACAAGGATCTCGCGGTCGTCGATTTCATCTGAACTTTTCGGGCGATTTTCGTACCACCCGATAAAAATGGGCCGAAATCGGTATTTTCGTGCCAGACGATGGCTAGGGATTGAAATACTACACAGAACGGAACCCGAGACACAGTCATAAATTTAGGAGAAGAATGCTACAAGGATCTCGCGGTCGTCGATTTCATCTGGACTTTTCGGGCGATTTTCGTACCAATCGACAAAAATGGGTCGAAATCGGTATTTTCGGGCCAGACAATGGCTAGGGTTTGAAATCCGACACGGAACCCGAGACACAGTAATAAATTTAGGAGAAGAATGCTACAAGGATCTAGCGGTCGTCGATTTCATCTGGACTTTACGGGCGATTTTCGTACCACCCAACAAAAATGGGCAGAAATCGGTATTTTCGGGCCAGACGATGGCTAGGGTTTGAAATCCAACACGGAACCCGATACACAGTCATAAATTTAGGAGAAGAATGCTACAAGGATCTCGCGATCATCAATTTCATCTGGACTTTTCGGGGGATTTTCGTACCACCCGACAAAAATGGGCCGAAATCGGTATTTTCGGGCCACACGATGGCTAGGGTTTGAAATCCGACACGGAACCCGAGACACATTCATAAATTTAGGAGAAGAATGCTTCAAGGATCTAGCGGTCGTCGATTTCATCTGGACTTTTCTGGCGATTTTCGTACCACCCAACAAAAATGGGCAGAAATCGGTATTTTCCTGCCAGACGATGGCTAGGGTTTGAAATCCAACACGGAACCCGATACACAGTCATAAATTTAGGAGAAGAATGCTACAAGGATCTCGCGATCATCAATTTCATCTGGACTTTTCGGGGGATTTTCGTACCACCCGACAAAAATGGGCCGAAATCGGTATTTTCGGGCCAGACGATGGCTTGGGATTGAAATCCGACACAGAACCCGAGACACATTCATAAATGTAGGAGAAGAAAGCTACAACGATCTAGCGGTCGTCGATTTCATCTGGACTTTACGGGCGATTTTCGTACCACCCAACAAAAATGGGCAGAAATCGGTATTTTCGGGCCAGACGATGGCTAGGGTTTGAAATCCAACACGGAACCCGAGACACATTCATAAATTTAGTAGAAGAATGCTACAAGGATCTCGCGATCGTCAATTTCATCTGGACTTTTCGGGCGATTTTCGTACCACCCGACAAAAATGGGACAAATTCGGTATTTTCAGGCCAGACGATGGCTAGGGTTTGAAATCCGACAGGGAACCCGAGACACAGTCAGAAAATTTAGGAGAAGAATGCTACAAGGATCTCGCGGTCGTCGATTTCATCTGGACTTTTCGGGCGATATTCGTACCACCCAACAAAAATGGGCCGAAATCGGTATTTTCGGGCCAGACGAGGGCTAGGGTTTGAAATCCGACACGGAACCCGAGACACAGACATAAATTTAGGAGAAGAATGCTACAAGGATCTCGCGGTCGTCGATTTCATCTGGACTTTTTAGGCGATTTTCGTACCACTCGACAAAAATGGGCCGAAATCGGTAATTTCGGGCCAGACGATGGCTAGGGTTTCAAATCCGACACGGAACCCGAGACACATTCATAAATTTAGTAGAAGAATGCTACAAGGATCTCGCGGTCGTCAATTTCATCTGGACTTTTCGGGCGATTTTCGTACCACCCGACAAAAATGGGACAAATTCGGTATTTTCAGGCCAGACGATGGCTAGGGTTTGAAATCCGACAGGGAACCCGAGACACAGTCAGAAAATTTAGGAGAAGAATGCTACAAGGATCTCGCGGTCGTCGATTTCATTTGGACTTTTCGGGCGATATTCGTACCACCCAACAAAAATGGGCCGAAATCGGTATTTTCGGGCCAGACGAGGGCTAGGGTTTGAAATCCAACACGGAACCCGAGACACAGACATAAATTTAGGAGAAGAATGCTACAAGGATCTCGCGGTCGTCGATTTCATCTGGACTTTTTAGGCGATTTTCGTACCACTCGACAAAAATGGGCCGAAATCGGTATTTTCGGGCCAGACGATGGCTATGGTTTGAAATCCAACACGGAACCCGAGACACATTCATAAATTTAGTAGAAGAATGCTACAAGGATCTCGCGATCGTCAATTTCATCTGGACTTTTCGGGCGATTTTCGTACCACCCGACAAAAATGGGACAAATTCGGTATTTTCAGGCCAGACGATGGCTAGGGTTTGAAATCCGACAGGGAACCCGAGACACAGTCAGAAAATTTAGGAGAAGAATGCTACAAGGATCTCGCGGTCGTTGATTTCATTTGGACTTTTTGGGCGATTTTCGTACCAATCGCAAAAAATGGGCCGAAATCGGTATTTTCGGGCCAGACGATGGCTAGGGTTTGAAATCCGACACGGAACCCGAGACACAGTCATAAATTTAGGAGAAGAATGCTACAAGGATCTCGCGGTCGTCGATTTCATCTGAACTTTTCGGGCGATTTTCGTACCACCCGACAAAAATGGGCCGAAATCGGTATTTTCGGGCCAGACGATGGCTAGGGTTTGAAATCCGACACGGAACCCGAGACACAGTCATAAATTTTGGAGAAGAATGCTAAAAGGATCTCGCGGTCGTCGATTTCATCTGCACTTTTCGGGCGATTTTCGTACCACCCGACAAAAATGGGCCGAAATCGGTATTTTCGGGCCAGACGATGGCTAGGGTTTGAAATCCGACACGGAACCCGAGACACATTCATAAATTTTGGAGAAGAATGCTACAAGGATCTCGCGATGGTCAATTTCATCTGGACTTTTCGGGCGATTTTCGTACCACCCGACATAAATGGGCCGAATTCGGTATTTTCGGGCCAAACGATGGCCTGGGTTTGAAATCTGACACTGAACCCGAGACACAATCATAAATTTAGGAGAAGAATGCTACAAGGATCTCGCGGTTGTTGATTTCATCTGGACTTTTCGGTCGATTTTCGTACTACCCAACAAAAATGGGTCGAAATCGGTATTTTCGGGCTAGACGATGGCTAGGGTTTGAAATCCGACACGGAACCCGAGACACAGTCATAAATTTAGGAAAAGAATGCTACAAGGATCTCGCGGTCGTCGATTTCATCTGGACTTTTCAATCGATTTTCGTACCACCCGACAAATATTGGCCGAAATCGGTATTTTTTGGCAAGACGATGGCTAGGGTTTGAAATTCGACACAGAACCCGAGACACAGTCATAAATTTGGGAGAAGAATGCTACAAGGATCTCGCGGTCGTCGATTTCATCTGGACGTTTCGGGCGATTTTCGTACCACCGGACAAAAATGGGCCGAAATCGGTATTTTCGGGCCAGACGATGGCTAGGGTTTGAAATCCGACACGGAACCCGAGACACAGTAATAAATGTAGGAGAAGAAAGCTACAACGATCTAGCGGTCGTCGATTTCATCTGGACTTTACGGGCGATTTTCGTACCACCCAACAAAAATGGGCAGAAATCGGTATTTTCGGGCCAGACGATGGCTAGGGTTTGAAATCCAACACGGAACCCGATACACAGTCATAAATTTAGGAGAAGAATGCTACAAGGATCTCGCGATCATCAATTTCATCTGGACTTTTCGGGGGATTTTCGTACCACCCGACAAAAATGGGCCGAAATCGGTATTTTCGGGCCACACGATGGCTAGGGTTTGAAATCTGATACGAAACCCGAGACACAGTCATAAATTTAGGAGAAGAATGCTACAAGGATCTCGCGGTCGTCGATTTCATCTGGACTTTTGGGGCGATTTTCGTACCACCCGACAAAAATGTGCCGAAATCGGTATTTTCGGGCCAGACGATGGCTAGGGTTTGAAATCCGACACGAAACCCGAGACACAGTCATAAATTTAGGAGAAGAATGCTACAAGGATCTCCGGATCGTCAATTTCATCTGGACTTTTCGGGCGATTTTCGTACCACCCGACAAAAATGGGCCGAATTCGGTATTTTCGGGCCAGACAATGGCTAGGGTTTGAAATCTGACACTGAACCCGAGACACAATAATAAATTTAGGAGAAGAATGCTAGAAGGATCTCGCGGTCGTTGATTTCATCTGGACTTTTCGGTCGATTTTCGTACTACCCGACAAAAATGGGCCGAAATCGGTATTTTCGGGCCAGACGATGGCTTGGGATTGAAATCCGACACAGAACCCGAGACACATTCATAAATGTAGGAGAAGAAAGCTACAACGATCTAGCGGTCGTCGATTTCATCTGGACTTTACGGGCGATTTTCGTACCACCCAACAAAAATGGGCAGAAATCGGTATTTTCGGGCCAGACGATGGCTAGGGTTTGAAATCCAACACGGAACCCGAGACACATTCATAAATTTAGTAGAAGAATGCTACAAGGATCTCGCGATCGTCAATTTCATCTGGACTTTTCGGGCGATTTTCGTACCACCCGACAAAAATGGGACAAATTCGGTATTTTCAGGCCAGACGATGGCTAGGGTTTGAAATCCGACAGGGAACCCGAGACACAGTCAGAAAATTTAGGAGAAGAATGCTACAAGGATCTCGCGGTCGTCGATTTCATTTGGACTTTTCGGGCGATTTTCGTACCAATCGCAAAAAATGGGCCGAAATCGGTATTTTCGGGCCAGACGATGGCTAGGGTTTGAAATCCGACACGGAACCCGAGACACAGTCATAAATTTAGGAGAAGAATGCTACAAGGATCTCGCGGTCGTCGATTTCATCTGAACTTTTCGGACGATTTTCGTACCACTCGATAAAAATGGGCCGAAATCGGTATTTTCGGGCCAGACGATGGCTAGGGATTGAAATCCTACACGGAACCCGAGACACAGTCATAAATTTAGGAGAAGAATGCTACAAGGATCTCGCGGTCGTCGATTTCATCTGGACTTTTCGGGCGATTTTCGTACCAATCGACAAAAATGGGTCGAAATCGGTATTTTCGGGCCAGACAATGGTTAGGGTTTGAAATCCGACACGGAACCCGAGACACAGTAATAAATTTAGGAGAAGAATGCTAAAAGTATATCGCGGTCGTCGATTTCATCTGGACTTTTCGGGCGTTTTTCGTATCACCCGACAAAAATGGGCCGAAATCGGTATTATCGGGCCAGACGATGGCTAGGGTTTGAAATCCTACACGGAACCCGAGACACAGTCATAAATTTCGGAGAAGAATGCTAAAAGGATTTCGCGGTCGTCGATTTCATCTGGACTTTTAGGGCGATTTTCGTACCACCCGATAAAAATGGGCAGAAATCGAAATTTTTCGGGCTAGACGATGGATAGGGTTTGAAATCCGACACGGAACCCGAGACACATTCAATAATTTAGGAGAAGAATGCTACAAGGATCTCGCGATCGTCGATTTCATCTGGACTTTTCAGGCGATTTTCGTACCACCCGACAAAAATGGGCCGAAATTGGTAATTTCGGGCCAGACGATGGCTAGGGTTTGAAATCCGACAAGGAACCCGAGACACATTCATAAATTTAGGAGAAGAATGCTACAAGGATCTCGCGGTCGTCGATTTCATCTGAACTTTTCAATCGATTTTCGTACCACCCGACAAAAATTGGCCGAAATGGGTATTTTTTGGCAAGATGATGGCTAGGGTTTGAAATCCGACACAGAACCCGAGACACAGTCATAAATTTGGCAGAAGAATGCTACAAGGATCTCGCGGTCGTCGATTTCATCTGGACGTTTCGGGCGATTTTCGTACCACCGGACAAAAATGGGCCGAAATCGGTATTTTCGGGCCAGACGATGGCTAGGGTTTGAAATCCGACACGGAACCCGAGACACAGTAATAAATTTAAGAGAAGAATGATACAAGGATCTCGCGGTTGTTGATTTAATCTGGACTTTTCGGTCGATTTTCGTTCTACCCGACAAAAATGGGCCGAAATCAGTATTTTTTGGCTAGACGATGGCTAGGGTTTGAAATCCGACACGGAACCCGAGACACAGTCATAAATTTAGGAAAAGAATGCTACAAGGATCTCGCGGTCTTCGATTTCATCTGGACTTTTCAAGCGATTTTCGTACCACCTGACAAAAATTGGACGAAATCGGTATTTTTGGGCCATACGATGGCTAGGGTTTGAAATCCGACACCGAACCCGAGACACAGTCATAAATTTAGGAGAATAATGCTACAAGGATCTCGCGGTCGTCGATTTCATCTGGACTTTTCGGGCGATTTTCGTACCACCGTACAAAAATGGGCCGAAATCGGTATTTTCGGGCCAGACGATGGCTAGGGTTTGAAATCCGACACGGAACCCGAGACACAGTCATAAATTTAGGAGAAGAATGATACAAGGATCTCGCGGTCGTCGATTTCATCTGGACTTTTCGGGCGATTTTCGTACCACCCGACAAAAATGGGCCGAAATCGGTATTTTCGGGCTACACGATTGCTAGGGTTTGAAATCCGACACGGAACCCGAGACACAGTCATAAATTTAGGAGAAGAATGCTACAAGGATCTCGCGGTCGTCGATTTCATCTAGACTTTTCGGGCGATTTTCGTACCACCCGACAAAAATGGGCCGAAATCGGTATTTTCGGGCCAGACGATGGCTAGGGTTTGAAATCCGACACGAAACCCGAGACACAGTCATAAATTTAGGAGAAGAATGCTACAAGGATCTCCGGATCGTCAATTTCATCTGGACTTTTCGGGCGATTTTCGTACCACCCGACAAAAATGGGCCGAATTCGGTATTTTCGGGCCAGACAATGGCTAGGGTTTGAAATCTGACACTGAACCCGAGACACAATAATAAATTTAGGAGAAGAATGCTAGAAGGATCTCGCGGTCGTTGATTTCATCTGGACTTTTCGGTCGATTTTCGTACTACCCGACAAAAATGGGCCGAAATCGGTATTTTCGGGCCAGACGATGGCTTGGGATTGAAATCCGACACAGAACCCGAGACACATTCATAAATGTAGGAGAAGAAAGCTACAACGATCTAGCGGTCGTCGATTTCATCTGGACTTTACGGGCGATTTTCGTACCACCCAACAAAAATGGGCAGAAATCGGTATTTTCGGGCCAGACGATGGCTAGGGTTTGAAATCCAACACGGAACCCGATACACAGTCATAAATTTAGGAGAAGAATGCTACAAGGATCTCGCTATCATCAATTTCATCTGGACTTTTCGGGGGATTTTCGTACCACCCGACAAAAATGGGCCGAAATCGGTATTTTCGGGCCACACGATGGCTAGGGTTTGAAATCTGATACGAAACCCGAGACACAGTCATAAATTTAGGAGAAGAATGCTACAAGGATCTCCGGATCGTCAATTTCATCTGGACTTTTCGGGCGATTTTCGTACCACCCGACAAAAATGGGCCGAAATCGGTAATTTCGGGCCAGACGATGGCTAGGGTTTGAAATCCGACACGAAACCCGAGACACATTCATAAATTTAGGAGAAGAATGCTACAAGGATCTCGCGGTCGTCGATTTCATCTGGACTTTTCGGGCGATATTCGTACCACCCAACAAAAATGGGCCGAAATCGGTATTTTCGGGCCAGACGATGGCTAGGGTTTGAAATCCGACACGGAACCCGAGACACAGTCATAAATTTAGGAGAAGAATGCTACAAGGATCTCGCGGTCGTCGATTTCATTTGGACTCTTCGGGCGATTTTCGTACCACCCGACAAAAATGGGCCGAAATCGGTGTTTTCGGGCCAGACGATGGCTAGGGTTTGAAATCCGACACGGAACCCGATACACAGTCATAAATTTTGGAGAAGAAAGCTACAACGATCTAGCGGTCGTCGATTTCATCTGGACTTTACGGGCGATTTTCGTACCACCCAACAAAAATGGGCAGAAATCGGTATTTTCGGGCCAGACGATGGCTAGGGTTTGAAATCCAACACGGAACCCGATACACAGTCATAAATTTAGGAGAAGAATGCTACAAGGATCTCGCGATCATCAATTTCATCTGGACTTTTCGGGGGATTTTCGTACCACCCGACAAAAATGGGCCGAAATCGGTATTTTCGGGCCACACGATGGCTAGGGTTTGAAATCCGACACGGAACCCGAGACACATTCATAAATTTAGGAGAAGAATGCTTCAAGGATCTAGCGGTCGTCGATTGCATCTGGACTTTTCTGGCGATTTTCGTACCACCCAACAAAAATGGGCAGAAATCGGTATTTTCCTGCCAGACGATGGCTAGGGTTTGAAATCCAACACGGAACCCGATACACAGTCATAAATTTAGGAGAAGAATGCTACAAGGATCTCGCGATCATCAATTTCATCTGGACTTTTCGTGGGATTTTCGTACCACCCGACAAAAATGGGCCGAAATCGGTATTTTCGGGCCAGACGATGGCTAGGGTTTGAAATCCGACACGAAACCCGAGACACAGTCATAAATTTAGGAGAAGAATGCTACAAGGATCTCCGGATCGTCAATTTCATATGGACTTTTCGGGCGATTTTCGTACCACCCGACAAAAATGGGCCGAATTCGGTATTTTCGGGCCAGACAATGGCTAGGGTTTGAAATCTGACACTGAACCCGAGACACAATAATAAATTTAGGAGAAGAATGCTAGAAGTATCTCGCGGTCGTTGATTTCATCTGGACTTTTCGGTCGATTTTCGTACTACCCGACAAAAATGGGCCGAAATCGGTATTTTCGGGCCAGACGATGGCTAGGGATTGAAATCCGACACGGAACCCGAGACACATTCATAAATGTAGGAGAAGAAAGCTACAACGATCTCGCGGTCGTCGATTTCATCTGGAATTTTCGGGCGATTTTCAAACCACCCAACAAAAATGGGCCGAAATTGGTATTTTTGGGCCAGACGATGGCTAGGGTTTGAAATCCAACACGGAACCCGAGACACATTCATAAATTTAGTAGAAGAATGCTACAAGGATCTCGCGATCGTCAATTTCATCTGGACTTTTCGGGCGATTTTCGTACCACCCGACAAAAATGGGACAAATTCGGTATTTTCAGGCCAGACGATGGCTAGGGTTTGAAATCCGACAGGGAACCCGAGACACAGTCAGAAAATTTAGGAGAAGAATGCTACAAGGATCTCGCGGTCGTCGATTTCATTTGGACTTTTCGGGCGATTTTCGTACCAATCGCAAAAAATGGGCCGAAATCGGTATTTTCGGGCCAGACGATGGCTAGGGTTTGAAATCCGACACGGAACCCGAGACACAGTCATAAATTTAGGAGAAGAATGCTACAAGGATCTCGCGGTCGTCGATTTCATCTGAACTTTTCGGACGATTTTCGTACCACTCGATAAAAATGGGCCGAAATCGGTATTTTCGGGCCAGACGATGGCTAGGGATTGAAATCCTACACGGAACCCGAGACACAGTCATAAATTTAGGAGAAGAATGCTACAAGGATCTCGCGGTCGTCGATTTCATCTGGACTTTTCGGGCGATTTTCGTACCAATCGACAAAAATGGGTCGAAATCGGTATTTTCGGGCCAGACAATGGTTAGGGTTTGAAATCCGACACGGAACCCGAGACACAGTAATAAATTTAGGAGAAGAATGCTAAAAGTATATCGCGGTCGTCGATTTCATCTGGACTTTTCGGGCGTTTTTCGTATCACCCGACAAAAATGGGCCGAAATCGGTATTATCGGGCCAGACGATGGCTAGGGTTTGAAATCCTACACGGAACCCGAGACACAGTCATAAATTTCAGAGAAGAATGCTAAAAGGATCTCGCGGTCGTCGATTTCATCTGGACTTTTAGGGCGATTTTCGTACCACCCGATAAAAATGGGCAGAAATCGAAATTTTTCGGGCTAGACGATGGATAGGGTTTGAAATCCGACACGGAACGCGAGACACATTCAATAATTTAGGAGAAGAATGCTACAAGGATCTCGCGATCGTCGATTTCATCTAGACTTTTCAGGCGATTTTCGTACCACCTGACAAAAATGGGCCGAAATCGGTAATTTCGGGCCAGACGATGGCTAGGGTTTGAAATCCGACACGGAACCCGAGACACATTCATAAATTTAGGAGAAGAAAGCTACAACGATCTAGCGGTCGTCGATTTCATCTGGACTTTACGGGCGATTTTCGTACCACCCAACAAAAATGGGCAGAAATCGGTATTTTCGGGCCAGACGATGGCTAGGGTTTGAAATCTAACACGGAACCCGATACACAGTCATAAATTTAGGAGAAGAATGCTACAAGGATCTCGCGATCATCAATTTCATCTGGACTTTTCGGGGGATTTTCGTACCACCCGACAAAAATGGGCCGAAATCGGTATTTTCGGGCCACACGATGGCTAGGGTTTGAAATCTGATACGAAACCCGAGACACAGTCATAAATTTAGGAGAAGAATGCTACAAGGATCTCGCGGTCGTCGATTTCATCTGGACTTTTGGGGCGATTTTCGTACCACCCGACAAAAATGTGCCGAAATCGGTATTTTCGGGCCAGACGATGGCTAGGGTTTGAAATCCGACACGGAACCCGAGACACAGTAATAAATGTAGGAGAAGAAAGCTACAACGATCTAGCGGTCGTCGATTTCATCTGGACTTTACGGGCGATTTTCGTACCACCCAACAAAAATGGGCAGAAATCGGTATTTTCGGGCCAGACGATGGCTAGGGTTTGAAATCCAACACGGAACCCGATACACAGTCATAAATTTAGGAGAAGAATGCTACAAGGATCTCGCGATCATCAATTTCATCTGGACTTTTCGGGGGATTTTCGTACCACCCGACAAAAATGGGCCGAAATCGGTATTTTCGGGCCACACGATGGCTAGGGTTTGAAATCTGATACGAAACCCGAGACACAGTCATAAATTTAGGAGAAGAATGCTACAAGGATCTCCGGATCGTCCATTTCATCTGGACTTTTCGGGCGATTTTCGTACCACCCGACAAAAATGGGCCGAAATCGGTAATTTCGGGTCAGACGATGGCTAGGTTTTGAAATCCGACACGGAACCCGAGACACATTCATAAATTTAGGAGAAGAATGCTACAAGGATCTCGCGGTCGTCGATTTCATCTGGACTTTTCGGGCGATATTCGTACCACCCAACAAAAATGGGCCGAAATCGGTATTTTCGGGCCAGACGATGGCTAGGGTTTGAAATCCGACACGGAACCCGAGACAGTCATAAATTTAGGAGAAGAATGCTACAAGGATCTCGTGGTCGTCGATTTCATTTGGACTCTTCGGGCGATTTTTGTACCACCCGACAAAAATGGGCCGAAATCGGTGTTTTCGGGCCAGACGATGGCTAGGGTTTCAAATCCGACACGGAACCCGATACACAGTCATAAATTTAAGAGAAGAATGATACAAGGATCTCGCGGTCGTCAATTTCATCTAGACTTTTCGGGCGATTTTCGTACCACCCGACAAAAATGGGCCCAAATCGGTATTTTCGGGCTACACGATTGCTAGGGTTTGAAATCCGACACGGAACCCGAGACACAGTCATAAATTTAGGAGAAGAATGCTACAAGGATCTCGCGGTCGTCGATTTCATCTGGACTTTTCGGGCGATTGTCGTACCACCCGACAAAAATGAGCCGAAATCGGTAATTTCGGGCCAGACGATGGCTAGGGTTTAAAATCCGACACGGAACCCGAGACACATTCATAAATTTAGGAGAAGAATGCTACAAGGATCTAGCGGTCGTCGATTTCATCTGGACTTTTCGGGCGTTTTTCGTACCACCCAACAAAAATGGGTCGAAATCGGTATTTTCGGGCCAGACGATGGCTAGGGTTTGAAATCTGACACTGAACCCGAGACACAATCATAAATTTAGGAGAAGAATGCTAGAAGGATCTCGAGGTCGTTGATTTCATCTGGACATTTCGGTCGATTTTCATACTACCCGACAAAAATGGGCCGAAATCGGTATTTTCGGGCCAGACGACGGCTAGGGATTGAAATCCGACACGGAACCCGAGACACATTCATAAATGTAGGAGAAGAAAGCTACAAGGATCTCGCGGTCGTCGATTTCATCTGGAATTTTCGGGCGATTTTCGTACCACCCGACAAAAATGGGCCGAAATCGGTATTTTTGGGCCAGACGATGGCTAGGGTTTGAAATCCGACACGGAACCCGAGACACATTCATAAATTTAGTAGAAGAATGCTACAAGGATCTCGCGATCGTCAATTTCATCTGGACTTTTCGGGCGATTTTCGTACCACCCGACAAAAATGGGACAAATTCGGTATTTTCAGGCCAGACGATGGCTAGGGTTTGAAATCCGACAGGGAACCCGAGACACAGTCAGAAAATTTAGGAGAAGAATGCTACAAGGATCTCGCGGTCGTCGATTTCATTTGGACTTTTCGGGCGATTTTCGTACCAATCGCAAAAAATGGGCCGAAATCGGTATTTTCGGGCCAGACGATGGCTAGGGTTTGAAATCCGACACGGAACCCGAGACACAGTCATAAATTTAGGAGAAGAATGCTACAAGGATCTCGCGGTCGTCGATTTCATCTGAACTTTTCGGACGATTTTCGTACCACTCGATAAAAATGGGCCGAAATCGGTATTTTCGGGCCAGACGATGGCTAGGGATTGAAATCCTACACGGAACCCGAGACACAGTCATAAATTTAGGAGAAGAATGCTACAAGGATCTCGCGGTCGTCGATTTCATCTGGACTTTTCGGGCGATTTTCGTACCAATCGACAAAAATGGGTCGAAATCGGTATTTTCGGGCCAGACAATGGCTAGGGTTTGAAATCCGACACGGAACCCGAGACACAGTAATAAATTTAGGAGAAGAATGCTAAAAGTATATCGCGGTTGTCGATTTCATCTGGACTTTTAGGGCGATTTTCGTACCACCCGATAAAAATGGGCAGAAATCGAAATTTTTCGGGCTAGACGATGGATAAGGTTTGAAATCCGACACGGAACCCGAGACACATTCAATAATTTAGGAGAAGAATGCTACAAGGATCTCGCGATCGTCGATTTCATATGGACTTTTCAGGCGATTTTCGTACCACCCGACAAAAATGGGCCGAAATCGGTAATTTCAGGCCAGACGATGGCTAGGGTTTGAAATCCGACACGGAACCCGAGACACATTCATAAATTTAGGAGAAGAATGCTACAAGGATCTAGTGGTCGTCGATTTCGTCTGGACTTTACGGGCGATTTTCGTACCACCCAACAAAAATGGGCAGAAATCGGTATTTTCGGGCCAGACGATGGCTAGGGTTTGAAATCCAACACGGAACCCGATACACAGTCATAAATTTAGGAGAAGAATGCTACAAGGATCTCGCGATCATCAATTTCATCTGGACTTTTCGGGGGATTTTCGTACCACCCGACAAAAATGGGCCGAAATCGGTATTTTCGGGCCACACGATGGCTAGGGTTTGAAATCCGACACGGAACCCGAGACACATTCATAAATTTAGGAGAAGAATGCTTCAAGGATCTAGCGGTCGTCGATTTCATCTGGACTTTTCTGGCGATTTTCGTACCACCCAACAAAAATGGGCAGAAATCGGTATTTTCCTGCCAGACGATGGCTAGGGTTTGAAATCCAACACGGAACCCGATACACAGTCATAAATTTAGGAGAAGAATGCTACAAGGATCTCGCGATCATCAATTTCATCTGGACTTTTCGTGGGATTTTCGTACCACCCGACAAAAATGGGCCGAAATCGGTATTTTCGGGCCAGACGATGGCTAGGGTTTGAAATCCGACACGAAACCCGAGACACAGTCATAAATTTAGGAGAAGAATGCTACAAGGATCTCCGGATCGTCAATTTCATATGGACTTTTCGGGCGATTTTCGTACCACCCGACAAAAATGGGCCGAATTCGGTATTTTCGGGCCAGACAATGGCTAGGGTTTGAAATCTGACACTGAACCCGAGACACAATAATAAATTTAGGAGAAGAATGCTAGAAGTATCTCGCGGTCGTTGATTTCATCTGGACTTTTCGGTCGATTTTCGTACTACCCGACAAAAATGGGCCGAAATCGGTATTTTCGGGCCAGACGATGGCTAGGGATTGAAATCCGACACGGAACCCGAGACACATTCATAAATGTAGGAGAAGAAAGCTACAACGATCTCGCGGTCGTCGATTTCATCTGGAATTTTCGGGCGATTTTCAAACCACCCGACAAAAATGGGCCGAAATTGGTATTTTTGGGCCAGACGATGGCTATGGTTTGAAATCCAACACGGAACCCGAGACACATTCATAAATTTAGTAGAAGAATGCTACAAGGATCTCGCGATCGTCAATTTCATCTGGACTTTTCGGGCGATTTTCGTACCACCCGACAAAAATGGGACAAATTCGGTATTTTCAGGCCAGACGATGGCTAGGGTTTGAAATCCGACAGGGAACCCGAGACACAGTCAGAAAATTTAGGAGAAGAATGCTACAAGGATCTCGCGGTCGTCGATTTCATCTGGACTTTTCGGGCGATATTCGTACCACCCAACAAAAATGGGCCGAAATCGGTATTTTCGGGCCAGACGAGGGCTAGGGTTTGAAATCCGACACGGAACCCGAGACACAGACATAAATTTAGGAGAAGAATGCTACAAGGATCTCGCGGTCGTCGATTTCATCTGGACTTTTCAGGCGATTTTCGTACCACTCGACAAAAATGGGCCGAAATCGGTAATTTCGGGCCAGACGATGGCTAGGGTTTCAAATCCGACACGGAACCAGAGACACATTCATAAATTTAGTAGAAGAATGCTACAAGGATCTCGCGATCGTCAATTTCATCTGGACTTTTCGGGCGATTTTCGTACCACCCGACAAAAATGGGACAAATTCGGTATTTTCAGGCCAGACGATGGCTAGGGTTTGAAATCCGACAGGGAACCTGAGACACAGTCAGAAAATTTAGGAGAAGAATGCTACAAGGATCTCGCGGTCGTCGATTTCATTTGGACTTTTCGGGCGATTTTCGTACCAATCGCAAAAAATGGGCCGAAATCGGTATTTTCGGGCCAGACGATGGCTAGGGTTTGAAATCCGACCCGGAACCCGAGACAAAGTCATAAATTTAGGAGAAGAATGCTACAAGGATCTCGCGGTCGTCGATTTCATCTGAACTTTTCGGACGATTTTCGTACCACCCGATAAAAATGGGCCGAAATCGGTATTTTCGGGCCAGACGATGGCTAGGGATTGAAATCCTACACGGAACCCGAGACACAGTCATAAATTTAGGAGAAGAATGCTACAAGGATCTCGCGGTCGTCGATTTCATCTGGACTTTTCGGGCGATTTTCGTACCAATCGACAAAAATGGGTCGCTATCGGTATTTTCGGGCCAGACAATGGCTAGGGTTTGAAATCTGACACTGAACCCGAGACACAATAATAAATTTAGGAGAAGAATGCTAGAAGGATCTCGCGGTCGTGGATTTCATCTGGACTTTTCGGTCGATTTTTGTACTACCCGACAAAAATGGGCCGAAATCGGTATTTTCGGGCCAGACGATGGCTTGGGATTGAAATCCGACACAGAACCCGAGACACATTCATAAATGTAGGAGAAGAAAGCTACAACGATCTAGCGGTCGTCGATTTCATCTGGACTTTACGGGCGATTTTCGTACCACCCAACAAAAATGGGCAGAAATCGGTATTTTCGGGCCAGACGATGGCTAGGGTTTGAAATCCAACACGGAACCCGATACATAGTCATAAATTTAGGAGAAGAATGCTACAAGGATCTCGCGATCATCAATTTCATCTGGACTATTCGGGGGATTTTCGTACCACCCGACAAAAATGGGCCGAAATCGGTATTTTCGGGCCAGACGATGGCTAGGGTTTGAAATCCGACACGAAACCCGAGACACAGTCATAAATTTAGGAGAAGAATGCTACAAGGATCTCCGGATCGTCAATTTCATCTGGACTTTTCGGGCGATTTTCGTACCACCCGACAAAAATGGGCCGAATTCGGTATTTTCGGGCCAAACAATGGCTAGGGTTTGAAATCTGACACTGAACCCGAGACACAATAATAAATTTAGGAGAAGAATGCTAGAAGGATCTCGCGGTCGTTGATTTCATCTGGACTTTTCGGTCGATTTTCGTACTACCCGACAAAAATGGGCCGAAATCGGTATTTTCGGGCCAGACGAGGGCTAGGGTTTGAAATCCGACACGGAACCCGAGACACAGACATAAATTTAGGAGAAGAATGCTACAAGGATCTCGCGGTCGTCGATTTCATCTGGACTTTTCAGGCGATTTTCGTACCACTCGACAAAAATGGGCCGAAATCGGTAATTTCGGGCCAGACGATGGCTAGGGTTTCAAATCCGACACGGAACCAGAGACACATTCATAAATTTAGTAGAAGAATGCTACAAGGATCTCGCGATCGTCAATTTCATCTGGACTTTTCGGGCGATTTTCGTACCACCCGACAAAAATGGGACAAATTCGGTATTTTCAGGCCAGACGATGGCTAGGGTTTGAAATCCGACAGGGAACCTGAGACACAGTCAGAAAATTTAGGAGAAGAATGCTACAAGGATCTCGCGGTCGTCGATTTCATTTGGACTTTTCGGGCGATTTTCGTACCAATCGCAAAAAATGGGCCGAAATCGGTATTTTCGGGCCAGACGATGGCTAGGGTTTGAAATCCGACCCGGAACCCGAGACAAAGTCATAAATTTAGGAGAAGAATGCTACAAGGATCTCGCGGTCGTCGATTTCATCTGAACTTTTCGGACGATTTTCGTACCACCCGATAAAAATGGGCCGAAATCGGTATTTTCGGGCCAGACGATGGCTAGGGATTGAAATCCTACACGGAACCCGAGACACAGTCATAAATTTAGGAGAAGAATGCTACAAGGATCTCGCGGTCGTCGATTTCATCTGGACTTTTCGGGCGATTTTCGTACCAATCGACAAAAATGGGTCGCTATCGGTATTTTCGGGCCAGACAATGGCTAGGGTTTGAAATCTGACACTGAACCCGAGACACAATAATAAATTTAGGAGAAGAATGCTAGAAGGATCTCGCGGTCGTGGATTTCATCTGGACTTTTCGGTCGATTTTTGTACTACCCGACAAAAATGGGCCGAAATCGGTATTTTCGGGCCAGACGATGGCTTGGGATTGAAATCCGACACAGAACCCGAGACACATTCATAAATGTAGGAGAAGAAAGCTACAACGATCTAGCGGTCGTCGATTTCATCTGGACTTTACGGGCGATTTTCGTACCACCCAACAAAAATGGGCAGAAATCGGTATTTTCGGGCCAGACGATGGCTAGGGTTTGAAATCCAACACGGAACCCGATACATAGTCATAAATTTAGGAGAAGAATGCTACAAGGATCTCGCGATCATCAATTTCATCTGGACTATTCGGGGGATTTTCGTACCACCCGACAAAAATGGGCCGAAATCGGTATTTTCGGGCCAGACGATGGCTAGGGTTTGAAATCCGACACGAAACCCGAGACACAGTCATAAATTTAGGAGAAGAATGCTACAAGGATCTCCGGATCGTCAATTTCATCTGGACTTTTCGGGCGATTTTCGTACCACCCGACAAAAATGGGCCGAATTCGGTATTTTCGGGCCAAACAATGGCTAGGGTTTGAAATCTGACACTGAACCCGAGACACAATAATAAATTTAGGAGAAGAATGCTAGAAGGATCTCGCGGTCGTTGATTTCATCTGGACTTTTCGGTCGATTTTCGTACTACCCGACAAAAATGGGCCGAAATCGGTATTTTCGGGCCAGACGAGGGCTAGGGTTTGAAATCCGACACGGAACCCGAGACACAGACATAAATTTAGGAGAAGAATGCTACAAGGATCTCGCGGTCGTCGATTTCATCTGGACTTTTCAGGCGATTTTCGTACCACTCGACAAAAATGGGCCGAAATCGGTAATTTCGGGCCAGACGATGGCTAGGGTTTGAAATCCGACACGGAACCCGAGACACATTCATAAATTTAGGAGAAGAATGCTACAAGGATCTAGCGGTCGTCGATTTCATCTGGACTTTTCGGGCGATTTTCGTACCACCCAACAAAAATGGGCAGAAATCGGTATTTTCCTGCCAGACGATGGCTAGGGTTTGAAATCCAACACGGAACCCGATACACAGTCATAAATTTAGGAGAAGAATGCTACAAGGATCTCGCGATCATCAATTTCATCTGGACTTTTCGGGGGATTTTCGTACCACCCGACAAAAATGGGCCGAAATCGGTATTTTCGGGCCAGACGATGGCTAGGGTTTGAAATCCGACACGAAACCCGAGACAGTCATAAATTTAGGAGAAGAATGCTACAAGGATCTCCGGATCGTCAATTTCATCTGGACTTTTCGGGCGATTTTCGTACCACCCGACAAAAATGGGCCGAAATCGGTATTTTCGGGCCAGACAATGGCTAGGGTTTGAAATCTGACACTGAACCCGAGACACAATAATAAATTTAGGAGAAGATTGCTAGAAGGATCTCGCGGTCGTTGATTTCATCTGGACTTTTCGGTCGATTTTCGTACTACCCGATAAAAATGGGCCGAAATCGGTATTTTCGGGCCAGACGATGGCTTGGGAATGAAATCCGACACGGAACCCGAGACACATTCATAAATGTAGGAGAAGAAAGCTACAACGATCTAGCGGTCGTCGATTTCATCTGGACTTTACGGGCGATTTTCGTACCACCCAACAAAAATGGGCAGAAATCGGTATTTTCGGGCCAGACGATGGCTAGGGTTTGAAATCCAACACGGAACCCGATACACAGTCATAAATTTAGGAGAAGAATGCTACAAGGATCTCGCGATCATCAATTTCATCTGGACTTTTCGGGGGATTTTCGTACCACCCGACAAAAATGGGCCGAAATCGGTATTTTCGGGCCACACGATGGCTAGGGTTTGAAATCTGATACGAAACCCGAGACACAGTCATAAATTTAGGAGAAGAATGCTACAAGGATCTCCGGATCGTCCATTTCATCTGGACTTTTCGGGCGATTTTCGTACCACCCGACAAAAATGGGCCGAAATCGGTAATTTCGGGTCAGACGATGGCTAGGTTTTGAAATCCGACACGGAACCCGAGACACATTCATAAATTTAGGAGAAGAATGCTACAAGGATCTCGCGGTCGTCGATTTCATCTGGACTTTTCGGGCGATATTCGTACCACCCAACAAAAATGGGCCGAAATCGGTATTTTCGGGCCAGACGATGGCTAGGGTTTGAAATCCGACACGGAACCCGAGACACAGTCATAAATTTAGGAGAAGAATGCTACAAGGATCTCGCGGTCGTCGATTTCATCTGAACTTTCCGGGCGATTTTCGTACCACCCGATAAAAATGGGCCGAAATCGGTATTTTCGGGCCAGACGATGGCTAGGGATTGAAATACTACACGGAACCCGAGACACAGTCATAAATTTAGGAGAAGAATGCTACAAGGATCTCGCGGTCGTCGATTTCATCTGGACTTTTCGGGCGATTTTCGTACCAATCGACAAAAATGGGTCGAAATCGGTATTTTCGGGCCAGACAATGGCTAGGGTTTGAAATCCGACACGGAACCCGAGACACAGTAATAAATTTAGGAGAAGAATGCTAAAAGTATATCGCGGTCGTCGATTTCATCTGGACTTTTCGGGCGTTTTTCGTATCACCCGACAAAAATGGGCCGAAATCGGTATTATCGGGCCAGACGATTGCTAGGGTTTGAAATCCTACACGGAACCCGAGACACAGTCATAAATTTCGGAGAAGAATGCTAAAAGGATCTCGCGGTCGTCGATTTCATCTGGACTTTTAGGGCGATTTTCGTACCACCCGATAAAAATGGGCAGAAATCGAAATTTTTCGGGCTAGACGATGGATAGGGTTTGAAATCCGACACGGAACCCGAGACACATTCAATAATTTAGGAGAAGAATGCTACAAGGATCTCGCGATCGTCGATTTCATCTGGACTTTTCAGGCGATTTTCGTACCACCCGACAAAAATGGGCCGAAATCGGTAATTTCAGGCCAGACGATGGCTAGGGTTTGAAATCCGACACGGAACCCGAGACACATTCATAAATTTAGGAGAAGAATGCTACAAGGATCTAGTGGTCGTCGATTTCGTCTGGACTTTACGGGCGATTTTCGTACCACCCAACAAAAATGGGCAGAAATCGGTATTTTCGGGCCAGACGATGGCTAGGGTTTGAAATCCAACACGGAACCCGATACACAGTCATAAATTTAGGAGAAGAATGCTACAAGGATCTCGCGATCATCAATTTCATCTGGACTTTTCGGGGGATTTTCGTACCACCCGACAAAAATGGGCCGAAATCGGTATTTTCGGGCCACACGATGGCTAGGGTTTGAAATCCGACACGGAACCCGAGACACATTCATAAATTTAGGAGAAGAATGCTTCAAGGATCTAGCGGTCGTCGATTTCATCTGGACTTTTCTGGCGATTTTCGTACCACCCAACAAAAATGGGCAGAAATCGGTATTTTCCTGCCAGACGATGGCTAGGGTTTGAAATCCAACACGGAACCCGATACACAGTCATAAATTTAGGAGAAGAATGCTACAAGGATCTCGCGATCATCAATTTCATCTGGACTTTTCGGGGGATTTTCGTACCACCCGACAAAAATGGGCCGAAATCGGTATTTTCGGGCCAGACGATGGCTTGGGATTGAAATCCGACACAGAACCCGAGACACATTCATAAATGTAGGAGAAGAAAGCTACAACGATCTAGCGGTCGTCGATTTCATCTGGACTTTACGGGCGATTTTCGTACCACCCAACAAAAATGGGCAGAAATCGGTATTTTCGGGCCAGACGATGGCTAGGGTTTGAAATCCAACACGGAACCCGAGACACATTCATAAATTTAGTAGAAGAATGCTACAAGGATCTCGCGATCGTCAATTTCATCTGGACTTTTCGGGCGATTTTCGTACCACCCGACAAAAATGGGACAAATTCGGTATTTTCAGGCCAGACGATGGCTAGGGTTTGAAATCCGACAGGGAACCCGAGACACAGTCAGAAAATTTAGGAGAAGAATGCTACAAGGATCTCGCGGTCGTCGATTTCATTTGGACTTTTCGGGCGATTTTCGTACCAATCGCAAAAAATGGGCCGAAATCGGTATTTTCGGGCCAGACGATGGCTAGGGTTTGAAATCCGACACGGAACCCGAGACACAGTCATAAATTTAGGAGAAGAATGCTACAAGGATCTCGCGGTCGTCGATTTCATCTGAACTTTTCGGACGATTTTCGTACCACTCGATAAAAATGGGCCGAAATCGGTATTTTCGGGCCAGACGATGGCTAGGGATTGAAATCCTACACGGAACCCGAGACACAGTCATAAATTTAGGAGAAGAATGCTACAAGGATCTCGCGGTCGTCGATTTCATCTGGACTTTTCGGGCGATTTTCGTACCAATCGACAAAAATGGGTCGAAATCGGTATTTTCGGGCCAGACAATGGTTAGGGTTTGAAATCCGACACGGAACCCGAGACACAGTAATAAATTTAGGAGAAGAATGCTAAAAGTATATCGCGGTCGTCGATTTCATCTGGACTTTTCGGGCGTTTTTCGTATCACCCGACAAAAATGGGCCGAAATCGGTATTATCGGGCCAGACGATGGCTAGGGTTTGAAATCCTACACGGAACCCGAGACACAGTCATAAATTTCGGAGAAGAATGCTAAAAGGATCTCGCGGTCGTCGATTTCATCTGGACTTTTAGGGCGATTTTCGTACCACCCGATAAAAATGGGCAGAAATCGAAATTTTTCGGGCTAGACGATGGATAGGGTTTGAAATCCGACACGGAACGCGAGACACATTCAATAATTTAGGAGAAGAATGCTACAAGGATCTCGCGATCGTCGATTTCATCTAGACTTTTCAGGCGATTTTCGTACCACCCGACAAAAATGGGCCGAAATCGGTAATTTCGGGCCAGACGATGGCTAGGGTTTGAAATCCGACACGGAACTCGAGACACATTCATAAATTTAGGAGAAGAAAGCTACAACGATCTAGCGGTCGTCGATTTCATCTGGACTTTACGGGCGATTTTCGTACCACCCAACAAAAATGGGCAGAAATCGGTATTTTCGGGCCAGACGATGGCTAGGGTTTGAAATCCAACACGGAACCCGATACACAGTCATAAATTTAGGAGAAGAATGCTACAAGGATCTCGCGATCATCAATTTCATCTGGACTTTTCGGGGGATTTTCGTACCACTCGACAAAAATGGGCCGAAATCGGTATTTTCGGGCCACACGATGGCTAGGGTTTGAAATCCGACACGGAACCCGAGACACATTCATAAATTTAGGAGAAGAATGCTTCAAGGATCTAGCGGTCGTCGATTGCATCTGGACTTTTCTGGCGATTTTCGTACCACCCAACAAAAATGGGCAGAAATCGGTATTTTCCTGCCAGACGATGGCTAGGGTTTGAAATCCAACACGGAACCCGATACACAGTCATAAATTTAGGAGAAGAATGCTACAAGGATCTCGCGATCATCAATTTCATCTGGACTTTTCGGGGGATTTTCGTACCACCCGACAAAAATGGGCCGAAATCGGTATTTTCGGGCCAGACGATGGCTAGGGTTTGAAATCCGACACGAAACCCGAGACACAGTCATAAATTTAGGAGAAGAATGCTACAAGGATCTCCGGATCGTCAATTTCATCTGGACTTTTCGGGCGATTTTCGTACCACCCGACAAAAATGGGCCGAAATCGGTAATTTCGGGCCAGACGATGGCTAGGGTTTGAAATCCGACACGAAACCCGAGACACATTCATAAATTTAGGAGAAGAATGCTACAAGGATCTCGCGGTCGTCGATTTCATCTGGACTTTTCGGGCGATATTCGTACCACCCAACAAAAATGGGCCGAAATCGGTATTTTCGGGCCAGACGATGGCTAGGGTTTGAAATCCGACACGGAACCCGAGACACAGTCATAAATTTAGGAGAAGAATGCTACAAGGATCTCGCGGTCGTCGATTTCATTTGGACTCTTCGGGCGATTTTCGTACCACCCGACAAAAATGGGCCGAAATCGGTGTTTTCGGGCCAGACGATGGCTAGGGTTTGAAATCCGACACGGAACCCGATACACAGTCATAAATTTTGGAGAAGAAAGCTACAACGATCTAGCGGTCGTCGATTTCATCTGGACTTTACGGGCGATTTTCGTACCACCCAACAAAAATGGGCAGAAATCGGTATTTTCGGGCCAGACGATGGCTAGGGTTTGAAATCCAACACGGAACCCGATACACAGTCATAAATTTAGGAGAAGAATGCTACAAGGATCTCGCGATCATCAATTTCATCTGGACTTTTCGGGGGATTTTCGTACCACCCGACAAAAATGGGCCGAAATCGGTATTTTCGGGCCACACGATGGCTAGGGTTTGAAATCCGACACGGAACCCGAGACACATTCATAAATTTAGGAGAAGAATGCTTCAAGGATCTAGCGGTCGTCGATTTCATCTGGACTTTTCTGGCGATTTTCGTACCACCCAACAAAAATGGGCAGAAATCGGTATTTTCCTGCCAGACGATGGCTAGGGTTTGAAATCCAACACGGAACCCGATACACAGTCATAAATTTAGGAGAAGAATGCTACAAGGATCTCGCGATCATCAATTTCATCTGGACTTTTCGGGGGATTTTCGTACCACCCGACAAAAATGGGCCGAAATCGGTATTTTCGGGCCAGACGATGGCTTGGGATTGAAATCCGACACAGAACCCGAGACACATTCATAAATGTAGGAGAAGAAAGCTACAACGATCTAGCGGTCGTCGATTTCATCTGGACTTTACGGGCGATTTTCGTACCACCCAACAAAAATGGGCAGAAATCGGTATTTTCGGGCCAGACGATGGCTAGGGTTTGAAATCCAACACGGAACCCGAGACACATTCATAAATTTAGTAGAAGAATGCTACAAGGATCTCGCGATCGTCAATTTCATCTGGACTTTTCGGGCGATTTTCGTACCACCCGACAAAAATGGGACAAATTCGGTATTTTCAGGCCAGACGATGGCTAGGGTTTGAAATCCGACAGGGAACCCGAGACACAGTCAGAAAATTTAGGAGAAGAATGCTACAAGGATCTCGCGGTCGTCGATTTCATTTGGACTTTTCGGGCGATTTTCGTACCAATCGCAAAAAATGGGCCGAAATCGGTATTTTCGGGCCAGACGATGGCTAGGGTTTGAAATCCGACACGGAACCCGAGACACAGTCATAAATTTAGGAGAAGAATGCTACAAGGATCTCGCGGTCGTCGATTTCATCTGAACTTTTCGGACGATTTTCGTACCACTCGATAAAAATGGGCCGAAATCGGTATTTTCGGGCCAGACGATGGCTAGGGATTGAAATCCTACACGGAACCCGAGACACAGTCATAAATTTAGGAGAAGAATGCTACAAGGATCTCGCGGTCGTCGATTTCATCTGGACTTTTCGGGCGATTTTCGTACCAATCGACAAAAATGGGTCGAAATCGGTATTTTCGGGCCAGACAATGGTTAGGGTTTGAAATCCGACACGGAACCCGAGACACAGTAATAAATTTAGGAGAAGAATGCTAAAAGTATATCGCGGTCGTCGATTTCATCTGGACTTTTCGGGCGTTTTTCGTATCACCCGACAAAAATGGGCCGAAATCGGTATTATCGGGCCAGACGATGGCTAGGGTTTGAAATCCTACACGGAACCCGAGACACAGTCATAAATTTCGGAGAAGAATGCTAAAAGGATCTCGCGGTCGTCGATTTCATCTGGACTTTTAGGGCGATTTTCGTACCACCCGATAAAAATGGGCAGAAATCGAAATTTTTCGGGCTAGACGATGGATAGGGTTTGAAATCCGACACGGAACCCGAGACACATTCAATAATTTAGGAGAAGAATGCTACAAGGATCTCGCGATCGTCGATTTCATCTAGACTTTTCAGGCGATTTTCGTACCACCCGACAAAAATGGGCCGAAATCGGTAATTTCGGGCCAGACGATGGCTAGGGTTTGAAATCCGACACGAAACCCGAGACACAGTCATAAATTTAGGAGAAGAATGCTACAAGGATCTCCGGATCGTCAATTTCATCTGGACTTTTCGGGCGATTTTCGTACCACCCGACAAAAATGGGCCGAATTCGGTATTTTCGGGCCAGACAATGGCTAGGGTTTGAAATCTGACACTGAACCCGAGACACAATAATAAATTTAGGAGAAGAATGCTAGAAGGATCTCGCGGTCGTTGATTTCATCTGGACTTTTCGGTCGATTTTCGTACTACCCGACAAAAATGGGCCGAAATCGGTATTTTCGGGCCAGACGATGGCTAGGGATTGAAATCCGACACGGAACCCGAGACACATTCATAAATGTAGGAGAAGAAAGCTACAACGATCTCGCGGTCGTCGATTTCATCTGGAATTTTCGGGCGATTTTCAAACCACCCAACAAAAATGGGCCGAAATTGGTATTTTTGGGCCAGACGATGGCTAGGGTTTGAAATCCAACACGGAACCCGAGACACATTCATAAATTTAGTAGAAGAATGCTACAAGGATCTCGCGATCGTCAATTTCATCTGGACTTTTCGGGCGATTTTCGTACCACCCGACAAAAATGGGACAAATTCGGTATTTTCAGGCCAGACGATGGCTAGGGTTTGAAATCCGACAGGGAACCCGAGACACAGTCAGAAAATTTAGGAGAAGAATGCTACAAGGATCTCGCGGTCGTCGATTTCATTTGGACTTTTCGGGCGATTTTCGTACCAATCGCAAAAAATGGGCCGAAATCGGTATTTTCGGGCCAGACGATGGCTAGGGTTTGAAATCCGACACGGAACCCGAGACACAGTCATAAATTTAGGAGAAGAATGCTACAAGGATCTCGCGGTCGTCGATTTCATCTGAACTTTTCGGACGATTTTCGTACCACTCGATAAAAATGGGCCGAAATCGGTATTTTCGGGCCAGACGATGGCTAGGGATTGAAATCCTACACGGAACCCGAGACACAGTCATAAATTTAGGAGAAGAATGCTACAAGGATCTCGCGGTCGTCGATTTCATCTGGACTTTTCGGGCGATTTTCGTACCAATCGACAAAAATGGGTCGAAATCGGTATTTTCGGGCCAGACAATGGTTAGGGTTTGAAATCCGACACGGAACCCGAGACACAGTAATAAATTTAGGAGAAGAATGCTAAAAGTATATCGCGGTCGTCGATTTCATCTGGACTTTTCGGGCGTTTTTCGTATCACCCGACAAAAATGGGCCGAAATCGGTATTATCGGGCCAGACGATGGCTAGGGTTTGAAATCCTACACGGAACCCGAGACACAGTCATAAATTTCGGAGAAGAATGCTAAAAGGATTTCGCGGTCGTCGATTTCATCTGGACTTTTAGGGCGATTTTCGTACCACCCGATAAAAATGGGCAGAAATCGAAATTTTTCGGGCTAGACGATGGATAGGGTTTGAAATCCGACACGGAACCCGAGACACATTCAATAATTTAGGAGAAGAATGCTACAAGGATCTCGCGATCGTCGATTTCATCTGGACTTTTCAGGCGATTTTCGTACCACCCGACAAAAATGGGCCGAAATTGGTAATTTCGGGCCAGACGATGGCTAGGGTTTGAAATCCGACAAGGAACCCGAGACACATTCATAAATTTAGGAGAAGAATGCTACAAGGATCTCGCGGTCGTCGATTTCATCTGAACTTTTCAATCGATTTTCGTACCACCCGACAAAAATTGGCCGAAATGGGTATTTTTTGGCAAGATGATGGCTAGGGTTTGAAATCCGACACAGAACCCGAGACACAGTCATAAATTTGGCAGAAGAATGCTACAAGGATCTCGCGGTCGTCGATTTCATCTGGACGTTTCGGGCGATTTTCGTACCACCGGACAAAAATGGGCCGAAATCGGTATTTTCGGGCCAGACGATGGCTAGGGTTTGAAATCCGACACGGAACCCGAGACACAGTAATAAATGTAGGAGAAGAAAGCTACAACGATCTAGCGGTCGTCGATTTCATCTGGACTTTACGGGCGATTTTCGTACCACCCAACAAAAATGGGCAGAAATCGGTATTTTCGGGCCAGACGATGGCTAGGGTTTGAAATCCAACACGGAACCCGATACACAGTCATAAATTTAGGAGAAGAATGCTACAAGGATCTCGCGATCATCAATTTCATCTGGACTTTTCGGGGGATTTTCGTACCACCCGACAAAAATGGGCCGAAATCGGTATTTTCGGGCCACACGATGGCTAGGGTTTGAAATCTGATACGAAACCCGAGACACAGTCATAAATTTAGGAGAAGAATGCTACAAGGATCTCGCGGTCGTCGATTTCATCTGGACTTTTGGGGCGATTTTCGTACCACCCGACAAAAATGTGCCGAAATCGGTATTTTCGGGCCAGACGATGGCTAGGGTTTGAAATCCGACACGAAACCCGAGACACAGTCATAAATTTAGGAGAAGAATGCTACAAGGATCTCCGGATCGTCAATTTCATCTGGACTTTTCGGGCGATTTTCGTACCACCCGACAAAAATGGGCCGAATTCGGTATTTTCGGGCCAGACAATGGCTAGGGTTTGAAATCTGACACTGAACCCGAGACACAATAATAAATTTAGGAGAAGAATGCTAGAAGGATCTCGCGGTCGTTGATTTCATCTGGACTTTTCGGTCGATTTTCGTACTACCCGACAAAAATGGGCCGAAATCGGTATTTTCGGGCCAGACGATGGCTTGGGATTGAAATCCGACACAGAACCCGAGACACATTCATAAATGTAGGAGAAGAAAGCTACAACGATCTAGCGGTCGTCGATTTCATCTGGACTTTACGGGCGATTTTCGTACCACCCAACAAAAATGGGCAGAAATCGGTATTTTCGGGCGAGACGATGGCTAGGGTTTGAAATCCAACACGGAACCCGATACACAGTCATAAATTTAGGAGAAGAATGCTACAAGGATCTCGCGATCATCAATTTCATCTGGACTTTTCGGGGGATTTTCGTACCACCCGACAAAAATGGGCCGAAATCGGTATTTTCGGGCCACACGATGGCTAGGGTTTGAAATCCGACACGGAACCCGAGACACATTCATAAATTTAGGAGAAGAATGCTACAAGGATCTAGCGGTCGTCGATTTCATCTGGACTTTTCTGGCGATTTTCGTACCACCCAACAAAAATGGGCAGAAATCGGTATTTTCCTGCCAGACGATGGCTAGGGTTTGAAATCCAACACGGAACCCGATACACAGTCATAAATTTAGGAGAAGAATGCTACAAGGATCTCGCGATCATCAATTTCATCTGGACTTTTCGGGGGATTTTCGTACCACCCGACAAAAATGGGCCGAAATCGGTATTTTCGGGCCAGACGATGGCTAGGGTTTGAAATCCGACACGAAACCCGAGACACAGTCATAAATTTAGGAGAAGAATGCTACAAGGATCTCCGGATCGTCAATTTCATCTGGACTTTTCGGGCGATTTTCGTACCACCCGACAAAAATGGGCCGAATTCGGTATTTTCGGGCCAGACAATGGCTAGGGTTTGAAATCTGACACTGAACCCGAGACACAATAATAAATTTAGGAGAAGAATGCTAGAAGGATCTCGCGGTCGTGGATTTCATCTGGACTTTTCGGTCGATTTTCGTACTACCCGACAAAAATGGGCCGAAATCGGTATTTTCGGGCCAGACGATGGCTTGGGATTGAAATCCGACACAGAACCCGAGACACATTCATAAATGTAGGAGAAGAAAGCTACAACGATCTAGCGGTCGTCGATTTCATCTGGACTTTACTGGCGATTTTCGTACCACCCAACAAAAATGGGCAGAAATCGGTATTTTCGGGCCAGACGATGGCTAGGGTTTGAAATCCAACACGGAACCCGATACATAGTCATAAATTTAGGAGAAGAATGCTACAAGGATCTCGCGATCATCAATTTCATCTGGACTTTTCGGTCGATTTTCGTACTACCCGACAAAAATGGGCCGAAATCGGTATTTTCGGGCCAGACGAGGGCTAGGGTTTGAAATCCGACACGGAACCCGAGACACAGACATAAATTTAGGAGAAGAATGCTACAAGGATCTCGCGGTCGTCGATTTCATCTGGACTTTTCAGGCGATTTTCGTACCACTCGACAAAAATGGGCCGAAATCGGTAATTTCGGGCCAGACGATGGCTAGGGTTTCAAATCCGACACGGAACCAGAGACACATTCATAAATTTAGTAGAAGAATGCTACAAGGATCTCGCGATCGTCAATTTCATCTGGACTTTTCGGGCGATTTTCGTACCACCCGACAAAAATGGGACAAATTCGGTATTTTCAGGCCAGACGATGGCTAGGGTTTGAAATCCGACAGGGAACCTGAGACACAGTCAGAAAATTTAGGAGAAGAATGCTACAAGGATCTCGCGGTCGTCGATTTCATTTGGACTTTTCGGGCGATTTTCGTACCAATCGCAAAAAATGGGCCGAAATCGGTATTTTCGGGCCAGACGATGGCTAGGGTTTGAAATCCGACACGGAACCCGAGACACATTCATAAATTTAGGAGAAGAAAGCTACAACGATCTAGCGGTCGTCGATTTCATCTGGACTTTACGGGCGATTTTCGTACCACCCAACAAAAATGGGCAGAAATCGGTATTTTCGGGCCAGACGATGGCTAGGGTTTGAAATCCAACACGGAACCCGATACACAGTCATAAATTTAGGAGAAGAATGCTACAAGGATCTCGCGATCATCAATTTCATCTGGACTTTTCGGGGGATTTTCGTACCACTCGACAAAAATGGGCCGAAATCGGTATTTTCGGGCCACACGATGGCTAGGGTTTGAAATCCGACACGGAACCCGAGACACATTCATAAATTTAGGAGAAGAATGCTTCAAGGATCTAGCGGTCGTCGATTGCATCTGGACTTTTCTGGCGATTTTCGTACCACCCAACAAAAATGGGCAGAAATCGGTATTTTCCTGCCAGACGATGGCTAGGGTTTGAAATCCAACACGGAACCCGATACACAGTCATAAATTTAGGAGAAGAATGCTACAAGGATCTCGCGATCATCAATTTCATCTGGACTTTTCGTGGGATTTTCGTACCACCCGACAAAAATGGGCCGAAATCGGTATTTTCGGGCCAGACGATGGCTAGGGTTTGAAATCCGACACGAAACCCGAGACACAGTCATAAATTTAGGAGAAGAATGCTACAAGGATCTCCGGATCGTCAATTTCATATGGACTTTTCGGGCGATTTTCGTACCACCCGACAAAAATGGGCCGAATTCGGTATTTTCGGGCCAGACAATGGCTAGGGTTTGAAATCTGACACTGAACCCGAGACACAATAATAAATTTAGGAGAAGAATGCTAGAAGTATCTCGCGGTCGTTGATTTCATCTGGACTTTTCGGTCGATTTTCGTACTACCCGACAAAAATGGGCCGAAATCGGTATTTTCGGGCCAGACGATGGCTAGGGATTGAAATCCGACACGGAACCCGAGACACATTCATAAATGTAGGAGAAGAAAGCTACAACGATCTCGCGGTCGTCGATTTCATCTGGAATTTTCGGGCGATTTTCAAACCACCCAACAAAAATGGGCCGAAATTGGTATTTTTGGGCCAGACGATGGCTAGGGTTTGAAATCCAACACGGAACCCGAGACACATTCATAAATTTAGTAGAAGAATGCTACAAGGATCTCGCGATCGTCAATTTCATCTGGACTTTTCGGGCGATTTTCGTACCACCCGACAAAAATGGGACAAATTCGGTATTTTCAGGCCAGACGATGGCTAGGGTTTGAAATCCGACAGGGAACCCGAGACACAGTCAGAAAATTTAGGAGAAGAATGCTACAAGGATCTCGCGGTCGTCGATTTCATTTGGACTTTTCGGGCGATTTTCGTACCAATCGCAAAAAATGGGCCGAAATCGGTATTTTCGGGCCAGACGATGGCTAGGGTTTGAAATCCGACACGGAACCCGAGACACAGTCATAAATTTAGGAGAAGAATGCTACAAGGATCTCGCGGTCGTCGATTTCATCTGAACTTTTCGGACGATTTTCGTACCACTCGATAAAAATGGGCCGAAATCGGTATTTTCGGGCCAGACGATGGCTAGGGATTGAAATCCTACACGGAACCCGAGACACAGTCATAAATTTAGGAGAAGAATGCTACAAGGATCTCGCGGTCGTCGATTTCATCTGGACTTTTCGGGCGATTTTCGTACCAATCGACAAAAATGGGTCGAAATCGGTATTTTCGGGCCAGACAATGGTTAGGGTTTGAAATCCGACACGGAACCCGAGACACAGTAATAAATTTAGGAGAAGAATGCTAAAAGTATATCGCGGTCGTCGATTTCATCTGGACTTTTCGGGCGTTTTTCGTATCACCCGACAAAAATGGGCCGAAATCGGTATTATCGGGCCAGACGATGGCTAGGGTTTGAAATCCTACACGGAACCCGAGACACAGTCATAAATTTCGGAGAAGAATGCTAAAAGGATCTCGCGGTCGTCGATTTCATCTGGACTTTTAGGGCGATTTTCGTACCTCCCGATAAAAATGGGCAGAAATCGAAATTTTTCGGGCTAGACGATGGATAGGGTTTGAAATCCGACACGGAACCCGAGACACATTCAATAATTTAGGAGAAGAATGCTACAAGGATCTCGCGATCGTCGATTTCATCTGGACTTTTCAGGCGATTTTCGTACCACCCGACAAAAATGGGCCGAAATCGGTAATTTCAGGCCAGACGATGGCTAGGGTTTGAAATCCGACACGGAACCCGAGACACATTCATAAATTTAGGAGAAGAATGCTACAAGGATCTAGTGGTCGTCGATTTCGTCTGGACTTTACGGGCGATTTTCGTACCACCCAACAAAAATGGGCAGAAATCGGTATTTTCGGGCCAGACGATGGCTAGGGTTTGAAATCCAACACGGAACCCGATACACAGTCATAAATTTAGGAGAAGAATGCTACAAGGATCTCGCGATCATCAATTTCATCTGGACTTTTCGGGGGATTTTCGTACCACCCGACAAAAATGGGCCGAAATCGGTATTTTCGGGCCACACGATGGCTAGGGTTTGAAATCTGATACGAAACCCGAGACACAATCATAAATTTAGGAGAAGAATGCTACAAGGATCTCGTGGTCGTCGATTTCATCTGGACTTTTGGGGCGATTTTCGTACCACCCGACAAAAATGTGCCGAAATCGGTATTTTCGGGCCAGACGATGGCTAGGGTTTGAAATCCGACACGAAACCCGAGACACAGTCATAAATTTAGGAGAAGAATGCTACAAGGATCTCCGGATCGTCAATTTCATCTGGACTTTTCGGGCGATTTTCGTACCACCCGACAAAAATGGGCCGAATTCGGTATTTTCGGGCCAGACAATGGCTAGGGTTTGAAATCTGACACTGAACCCGAGACACAATAATAAATTTAGGAGAAGAATGCTAGAAGGATCTCGCGGTCGTTGATTTCATCTGGAATTTTCGGGCGATTTTCGTACTACATGACAAAAATGGGCCGAAATCGGTATTTTCAGGCCAGACGATGGCTAGGGATTGAAATCCGACACGGAACCCGAGACACATTCATAAATGTAGGAGAAGAAAGCTACAACGATCTCGCGGTCGTCGATTTCATCTGGAATTTTCGTACCACCCGACAAAAATGGGCCGAAATCGGTATTATTGGGCCAGACGATGGCTAGGGTTTAAAATCCGACACGGAACCAGAGACACATTCATAAATTTAGAAGAAGAATGCTACAAGGATCTCGCGATCGTCAATTTCATCTGGACTTTTCGGGCGATTTTCGTACCACCCGACAAAAATGGGACAAATTCGGTATTTTCGGGCCAGACGATGGCTAGGGTTTGAAATCCGACAGGGAACCCGAGACACAGTCAGAAAATTTAGGAGAAGAATGCTACAAGGATCTCGCGGTCGTCGATTTCATTTGGACTTTTCGGGTGATTTTCGTACCATTCGACAAAAATGGGCCGAAATCGGTATTTTCGGGCCAGACGATGGCTAGGGTTTGAAATCCGACACGGAACCCGAGACACAGTCATAAATTTAGGAGAAGAATGCTACAAGGATCTCGCGGTCGTCGATTTCATCTGAACTTTTCGGGCGATTTTCGTACCACCCGATAAAAATGGGCCGAAATCGGTATTTTCGGGCCAGACGATGGCTAGGGATTGAAATACTACACGGAACCCGAGACACAGTCATAAATTTAGGAGAAGAATGCTACAAGGATCTCGCGGTCGTCGATTTCATCTGGACTTTTCGGGCGATTTTCGTACCAATCGACAAAAATGGGTCGAAATCGGTATTTTCGGGCCAGACAATGGCTAGGGTTTGAAATCCGACACGGAACCCGAGACACAGTAATAAATTTAGGAGAAGAATGCTACAAGGATCTAGCGGTCGTCGATTTCATCTGGACTTTACGGGCGATTTTCGTACCACCCAACAAAAATGGGCAGAAATCGGTATTTTCGGGCCAGACGATGGCTAGGGTTTGAAATCCAACACGGAACCCGATACACAGTCATAAATTTAGGAGAAGAATGCTACAAGGATCTCGCGATCATCAATTTCATCTGGACTTTTCGGGGGATTTTCGTACCACTCGACAAAAATGGGCCGAAATCGGTATTTTCGGGCCACACGATGGCTAGGGTTTGAAATCCGACACGGAACCCGAGACACATTCATAAATTTAGGAGAAGAATGCTTCAAGGATCTAGCGGTCGTCGATTGCATCTGGACTTTTCTGGCGATTTTCGTACCACCCAACAAAAATGGGCAGAAATCGGTATTTTCCTGCCAGACGATGGCTAGGGTTTGAAATCCAACACGGAACCCGATACACAGTCATAAATTTAGGAGAAGAATGCTACAAGGATCTCGCGATCATCAATTTCATCTGGACTTTTCGTGGGATTTTCGTACCACCCGACAAAAATGGGCCGAAATCGGTATTTTCGGGCCAGACGATGGCTAGGGTTTGAAATCCGACACGAAACCCGAGACACAGTCATAAATTTAGGAGAAGAATGCTACAAGGATCTCCGGATCGTCAATTTCATATGGACTTTTCGGGCGATTTTCGTACCACCCGACAAAAATGGGCCGAATTCGGTATTTTCGGGCCAGACAATGGCTAGGGTTTGAAATCTGACACTGAACCCGAGACACAATAATAAATTTAGGAGAAGAATGCTAGAAGTATCTCGCGGTCGTTGATTTCATCTGGACTTTTCGGTCGATTTTCGTACTACCCGACAAAAATGGGCCGAAATCGGTATTTTCGGGCCAGACGATGGCTAGGGATTGAAATCCGACACGGAACCCGAGACACATTCATAAATGTAGGAGAAGAAAGCTACAACGATCTCGCGGTCGTCGATTTCATCTGGAATTTTCGGGCGATTTTCAAACCACCCAACAAAAATGGGCCGAAATTGGTATTTTTGGGCCAGACGATGGCTAGGGTTTGAAATCCAACACGGAACCCGAGACACATTCATAAATTTAGTAGAAGAATGCTACAAGGATCTCGCGATCGTCAATTTCATCTGGACTTTTCGGGCGATTTTCGTACCACCCGACAAAAATGGGACAAATTCGGTATTTTCAGGCCAGACGATGGCTAGGGTTTGAAATCCGACAGGGAACCCGAGACACAGTCAGAAAATTTAGGAGAAGAATGCTACAAGGATCTCGCGGTCGTCGATTTCATTTGGACTTTTCGGGCGATTTTCGTACCAATCGCAAAAAATGGGCCGAAATCGGTATTTTCGGGCCAGACGATGGCTAGGGTTTGAAATCCGACACGGAACCCGAGACACAGTCATAAATTTAGGAGAAGAATGCTACAAGGATCTCGCGGTCGTCGATTTCATCTGAACTTTTCGGACGATTTTCGTACCACCCGATAAAAATGGGCCGAAATCGGTATTTTCGGGCCAGACGATGGCTAGGGATTGAAATCCTACACGGAACCCGAGACACAGTCATAAATTTAGGAGAAGAATGCTACAAGGATCTCGCGGTCGTCGATTTCATCTGGACTTTTCGGGCGATTTTCGTACCAATCGACAAAAATGGGTCGCTATCGGTATTTTCGGGCCAGACAATGGCTAGGGTTTGAAATCTGACACTGAACCCGAGACACAATAATAAATTTAGGAGAAGAATGCTAGAAGGATCTCGCGGTCGTGGATTTCATCTGGACTTTTCGGTCGATTTTTGTACTACCCGACAAAAATGGGCCGAAATCGGTATTTTCGGGCCAGACGATGGCTTGGGATTGAAATCCGACACAGAACCCGAGACACATTCATAAATGTAGGAGAAGAAAGCTACAACGATCTAGCGGTCGTCGATTTCATCTGGACTTTACGGGCGATTTTCGTACCACCCAACAAAAATGGGCAGAAATCGGTATTTTCGGGCCAGACGATGGCTAGGGTTTGAAATCCAACACGGAACCCGATACATAGTCATAAATTTAGGAGAAGAATGCTACAAGGATCTCGCGATCATCAATTTCATCTGGACTATTCGGGGGATTTTCGTACCACCCGACAAAAATGGGCCGAAATCGGTATTTTCGGGCCAGACGATGGCTAGGGTTTGAAATCCGACACGAAACCCGAGACACAGTCATAAATTTAGGAGAAGAATGCTACAAGGATCTCCGGATCGTCAATTTCATCTGGACTTTTCGGGCGATTTTCGTACCACCCGACAAAAATGGGCCGAATTCGGTATTTTCGGGCCAGACAATGGCTAGGGTTTGAAATCTGACACTGAACCCGAGACACAATAATAAATTTAGGAGAAGAATGCTAGAAGGATCTCGCGGTCGTGGATTTCATCTGGACTTTTCGGTCGATTTTCGTACTACCCGACAAAAATGGGCCGAAATCGGTATTTTCGGGCCAGACGATGGCTTGGGATTGAAATCCGACACAGAACCCGAGACACATTCATAAATGTAGGAGAAGAAAGCTACAACGATCTAGCGGTCGTCGATTTCATCTGGACTTTACGGGCGATTTTCGTACCACCCAACAAAAATGGGCAGAAATCGGTATTTTCGGGCCAGACGATGGCTAGGGTTTGAAATCCAACACGGAACCCGAGACACATTCATAAATTTAGTAGAAGAATGCTACAAGGATCTCGCGATCGTCAATTTCATCTGGACTTTTCGGGCGATTTTCGTACCACCCGACAAAAATGGGACAAATTCGGTATTTTCAGGCCAGACGATGGCTAGGGTTTGAAATCCGACAGGGAACCCGAGACACAGTCAGAAAATTTAGGAGAAGAATGCTACAAGGATCTCGCGGTCGTCGATTTCATTTGGACTTTTCGGGCGATTTTCGTACCAATCGCAAAAAATGGGCCGAAATCGGTATTTTCGGGCCAGACGATGGCTAGGGTTTGAAATCCGACACGGAACCCGAGACACAGTCATAAATTTAGGAGAAGAATGCTACAAGGATCTCGCGGTCGTCGATTTCATCTGAACTTTTCGGACGATTTTCGTACCACTCGATAAAAATGGGCCGAAATCGGTATTTTCGGGCCAGACGATGGCTAGGGATTGAAATCCTACACGGAACCCGAGACACAGTCATAAATTTAGGAGAAGAATGCTACAAGGATCTCGCGGTCGTCGATTTCATCTGGACTTTTCGGGCGATTTTCGTACCAATCGACAAAAATGGGTCGAAATCGGTATTTTCGGGCCAGACAATGGTTAGGGTTTGAAATCCGACACGGAACCCGAGACACAGTAATAAATTTAGGAGAAGAATGCTAAAAGTATATCGCGGTCGTCGATTTCATCTGGACTTTTCGGGCGTTTTTCGTATCACCCGACAAAAATGGGCCGAAATCGGTATTATCGGGCCAGACGATGGCTAGGGTTTGAAATCCTACACGGAACCCGAGACACAGTCATAAATTTCGGAGAAGAATGCTAAAAGGATTTCGCGGTCGTCGATTTCATCTGGACTTTTAGGGCGATTTTCGTACCACCCGATAAAAATGGGCAGAAATCGAAATTTTTCGGGCTAGACGATGGATAGGGTTTGAAATCCGACACGGAACCCGAGACACATTCAATAATTTAGGAGAAGAATGCTACAAGGATCTCGCGATCGTCGATTTCATCTGGACTTTTCAGGCGATTTTCGTACCACCCGACAAAAATGGGCCGAAATTGGTAATTTCGGGCCAGACGATGGCTAGGGTTTGAAATCCGACAAGGAACCCGAGACACATTCATAAATTTAGGAGAAGAATGCTACAAGGATCTCGCGGTCGTCGATTTCATCTGAACTTTTCAATCGATTTTCGTACCACCCGACAAAAATTGGCCGAAATGGGTATTTTTTGGCAAGATGATGGCTAGGGTTTGAAATCCGACACAGAACCCGAGACACAGTCATAAATTTGGCAGAAGAATGCTACAAGGATCTCGCGGTCGTCGATTTCATCTGGACGTTTCGGGCGATTTTCGTACCACCGGACAAAAATGGGCCGAAATCGGTATTTTCGGGCCAGACGATGGCTAGGGTTTGAAATCCGACACGGAACCCGAGACACAGTAATAAATGTAGGAGAAGAAAGCTACAACGATCTAGCGGTCGTCGATTTCATCTGGACTTTACGGGCGATTTTCGTACCACCCAACAAAAATGGGCAGAAATCGGTATTTTCGGGCCAGACGATGGCTAGGGTTTGAAATCCAACACGGAACCCGATACACAGTCATAAATTTAGGAGAAGAATGCTACAAGGATCTCGCGATCATCAATTTCATCTGGACTTTTCGGGGGATTTTCGTACCACTCGACAAAAATGGGCCGAAATCGGTATTTTCGGGCCACACGATGGCTAGGGTTTGAAATCCGACACGGAACCCGAGACACATTCATAAATTTAGGAGAAGAATGCTTCAAGGATCTAGCGGTCGTCGATTGCATCTGGACTTTTCTGGCGATTTTCGTACCACCCAACAAAAATGGGCAGAAATCGGTATTTTCCTGCCAGACGATGGCTAGGGTTTGAAATCCAACACGGAACCCGATACACAGTCATAAATTTAGGAGAAGAATGCTACAAGGATCTCGCGATCATCAATTTCATCTGGACTTTTCGGGGGATTTTCGTACCACCCGACAAAAATGGGCCGAAATCGGTATTTTCGGGCCAGACGATGGCTAGGGTTTGAAATCCGACACGAAACCCGAGACACAGTCATAAATTTAGGAGAAGAATGCTACAAGGATCTCCGGATCGTCAATTTCATCTGGACTTTTCGGGCGATTTTCGTACCACCCGACAAAAATGGGCCGAATTCGGTATTTTCGGGCCAGACAATGGCTAGGGTTTGAAATCTGACACTGAACCCGAGACACAATAATAAATTTAGGAGAAGAATGCTAGAAGGATCTCGCGGTCGTTGATTTCATCTGGACTTTTCGGTCGATTTTCGTACTACCCGACAAAAATGGGCCGAAATCGGTATTTTCGGGCCAGACGAGGGCTAGGGTTTGAAATCCGACACGGAACCCGAGACACAGACATAAATTTAGGAGAAGAATGCTACAAGGATCTCGCGGTCGTCGATTTCATCTGGACTTTTCAGGCGATTTTCGTACCACTCGACAAAAATGGGCCGAAATCGGTAATTTCGGGCCAGACGATGGCTAGGGTTTCAAATCCGACACGGAACCAGAGACACATTCATAAATTTAGTAGAAGAATGCTACAAGGATCTCGCGATCGTCAATTTCATCTGGACTTTTCGGGCGATTTTCGTACCACCCGACAAAAATGGGACAAATTCGGTATTTTCAGGCCAGACGATGGCTAGGGTTTGAAATCCGACAGGGAACCTGAGACACAGTCAGAAAATTTAGGAGAAGAATGCTACAAGGATCTCGCGGTCGTCGATTTCATTTGGACTTTTCGGGCGATTTTCGTACCAATCGCAAAAAATGGGCCGAAATCGGTATTTTCGGGCCAGACGATGGCTAGGGTTTGAAATCCGACACGGAACCCGAGACACATTCATAAATTTAGGAGAAGAAAGCTACAACGATCTAGCGGTCGTCGATTTCATCTGGACTTTACGGGCGATTTTCGTACCACCCAACAAAAATGGGCAGAAATCGGTATTTTCGGGCCAGACGATGGCTAGGGTTTGAAATCCAACACGGAACCCGATACACAGTCATAAATTTAGGAGAAGAATGCTACAAGGATCTCGCGATCATCAATTTCATCTGGACTTTTCGGGGGATTTTCGTACCACCCGACAAAAATGGGCCGAAATCGGTATTTTCGGGCCACACGATGGCTAGGGTTTGAAATCTGATACGAAACCCGAGACACAGTCATAAATTTAGGAGAAGAATGCTACAAGGATCTCGCGGTCGTCGATTTCATCTGGACTTTTGGGGCGATTTTCGTACCACCCGACAAAAATGTGCCGAAATCGGTATTTTCGGGCCAGACGATGGCTAGGGTTTGAAATCCGACACGAAACCCGAGACACAGTCATAAATTTAGGAGAAGAATGCTACAAGGATCTCCGGATCGTCAATTTCATCTGGACTTTTCGGGCGATTTTCGTACCACCCGACAAAAATGGGCCGAATTCGGTATTTTCGGGCCAGACAATGGCTAGGGTTTGAAATCTGACACTGAACCCGAGACACAATAATAAATTTAGGAGAAGAATGCTAGAAGGATCTCGCGGTCGTTGATTTCATCTGGACTTTTCGGTCGATTTTCGTACTACCCGACAAAAATGGGCCGAAATCGGTATTTTCGGGCCAGACGATGGCTTGGGATTGAAATCCGACACAGAACCCGAGACACATTCATAAATGTAGGAGAAGAAAGCTACAACGATCTAGCGGTCGTCGATTTCATCTGGACTTTACGGGCGATTTTCGTACCACCCAACAAAAATGGGCAGAAATCGGTATTTTCGGGCCAGACGATGGCTAGGGTTTGAAATCCAACACGGAACCCGAGACACATTCATAAATTTAGTAGAAGAATGCTACAAGGATCTCGCGATCGTCAATTTCATCTGGACTTTTCGGGCGATTTTCGTACCACCCGACAAAAATGGGACAAATTCGGTATTTTCAGGCCAGACGATGGCTAGGGTTTGAAATCCGACAGGGAACCCGAGACACAGTCAGAAAATTTAGGAGAAGAATGCTACAAGGATCTCGCGGTCGTTGATTTCATTTGGACTTTTTGGGCGATTTTCGTACCAATCGCAAAAAATGGGCCGAAATCGGTATTTTCGGGCCAGACGATGGCTAGGGTTTGAAATCCGACACGGAACCCGAGACACAGTCATAAATTTAGGAGAAGAATGCTACAAGGATCTCGCGGTCGTCGATTTCATCTGAACTTTTCGGGCGATTTTCGTACCACCCGATAAAAATGGGCCGAAATCGGTATTTACGGGCCAGACGATGGCTAGGGATTGAAATACTACACGGAACCCGAGACACAGTCATAAATTTAGGAGAAGAATGCTACAAGGATCTCGCGGTCGTCGATTTCATCTGGACTTTTCAGGCGATTTTCGTACCAATCGACAAAAATGGGTCGAAATCGGTATTTTCGGGCCAGATAATGGCTAGGGTTTGAAATCCGACACGGAACCCGAGACACAGTAATAAATTTAGGAGAAGAATGCTAAAAGTATATCGCGGTTGTCGATTTCATCTGGACTTTTAGGGCGATTTTCGTACCACCCGATAAAAATGGGCAGAAATCGAAATTTTTCGGGATAGACGATGGATAGGGTTTGAAATCCGACACGGAACCCGAGACACATTCAATAATTTAGGAGAAGAATGCTACAAGGATCTCGCGATCGTCGATTTCATCTGGACTTTTCAGGCGATTTTCGTACCACCCGACAAAAATGGGCCGAAATCGGTAATTTCGGGCCAGACGATGGCTAGGGTTTGAAATCCGACACGGAACCCGAGACACATTCATAAATTTAGGAGAAGAATGCTACAAGGATCTAGCGGTCGTCGATTTCATCTGAACTTTACGGGCGATTTTCGTACCACCCAACAAAAATGGGCAGAAATCGGTATTTTCGGGCCAGACGATGGCTAGGGTTTGAAATCCGACACGGAACCCGAGACACATTCATAAATTTAGTAGAAGAATGCTACAAGGATCTCGCGGTCGTCGATTTCATCTGAACTTTTCGGGCGATTTTCGTACCACCCGATAAAAATGGGCCGAAATCGGTATTTTCGTGCCAGACGATGGCTAGGGATTGAAATACTACACAGAACGGAACCCGAGACACAGTCATAAATTTAGGAGAAGAATGCTACAAGGATCTCGCGGTCGTCGATTTCATCTGGACTTTTCGGGCGATTTTCGTACCAATCGACAAAAATGGGTCGAAATCGGTATTTTCGGGCCAGACAATGGCTAGGGTTTGAAATCCGACACGGAACCCGAGACACAGTAATAAATTTAGGAGAAGAATGCTAAAAGTATATCGCGGTCGTCGATTTCATCTGGACTTTTCGGGCGTTTTTCGTATCACCCGACAAAAATGGGCCGAAATCGGTATTATCGGGCCAGACGATGGCTAGGGTTTGAAATCCTACACGGAACCCGAGACACAGTCATAAATTTCGGAGAAGAATGCTAAAAGGATCTCGCGGTCGTCGATTTCATCTGGACTTTTAGGGCGATTTTCGTACCTCCCGATAAAAATGGGCAGAAATCGAAATTTTTCGGGCTAGACGATGGATAGGGTTTGAAATCCGACACGGAACCCGAGACACATTCAATAATTTAGGAGAAGAATGCTACAAGGATCTCGCGATCGTCGATTTCATCTGGACTTTTCAGGCGATTTTCGTACCACCCGACAAAAATGGGCCGAAATCGGTAATTTCAGGCCAGACGATGGCTAGGGTTTGAAATCCGACACGGAACCCGAGACACATTCATAAATTTAGGAGAAGAATGCTACAAGGATCTAGTGGTCGTCGATTTCGTCTGGACTTTACGGGCGATTTTCGTACCACCCAACAAAAATGGGCAGAAATCGGTATTTTCGGGCCAGACGATGGCTAGGGTTTGAAATCCAACACGGAACCCGATACACAGTCATAAATTTAGGAGAAGAATGCTACAAGGATCTCGCGATCATCAATTTCATCTGGACTTTTCGGGGGATTTTCGTACCACCCGACAAAAATGGGCCGAAATCGGTATTTTCGGGCCAGACGATGGCTAGGGTTTGAAATCCGACACGAAACCCGAGACAGTCATAAATTTAGGAGAAGAATGCTACAAGGATCTCCGGATCGTCAATTTCATCTGGACTTTTCGGGCGATATTCGTACCACCCAACAAAAATGGGCCGAAATCGGTATTTTCGGGCCAGACGATGGCTAGGGTTTGAAATCCGACACGGAACCCGAGACACAGTCATAAATTTAGGAGAAGAATGCTACAAGGATCTCGCGGTCGTCGATTTCATTTGGACTCTTCGGGCGATTTTCGTACCACCCGACAAAAATGGGCCGAAATCGGTGTTTTCGGGCCAGACGATGGCTAGGGTTTGAAATCCGACACGGAACCCGATACACAGTCATAAATTTAAGAGAAGGATGATACAAGGATCTCGCGGTCGTCAATTTCATCTAGACTTTTCGGGCGATTTTCGTACCACCCGACAAAAATGGGCCCAAATCGGTATTTTCGGGCTACACGATTGCTAGGGTTTGAAATCCGACACGGAACCCGAGAGACAGTCATAAATTTAGGAGAAGAATGCTACAAGGATCTCGCGGTCGTCGATTTCATCTGGACTTTTCGGGCGATATTCGTACCACCCAACAAAAATGGGCCGAAATCGGTATTTTCGGGCCAGACGATGGCTAGGGTTTGAAATCCGACACGGAACCCGAAACAAGGTCATAAATTTATGAGAAGAATGCTACAAGGATCTCGCGGTCGTCGATTTCATCTGGACTTTTCGGGCGATATTCGTACCACCTAACAAAAAGGGCCGAAATCGGTATTTTCGGGCCAGACGATGGCTAGGGTTTGAAATCCGACACGAAACCCGAGACACATTCATAAATTTTGGAGAAGAATGCTACAAGGATCTCGCGATGGTCAATTTCATCTGGACTTTTCGGGCGATTTTCGTACCACCCGACATAAATGGGCCGAATTCGGTATCTTCGGGCCAAACGATGGCCTGGGTTTGAAATCTGACACTGAACCCGAGACACAATGATAAATTTAGGAGAAGAATGCTACAAGGATCTCGCGATTGTTGATTTTATCTGGACTTTTCGGTCGATTTTCGTACTACCCAACAAAAATGGGTCGAAATCGGTATTTTCAGGCTAGACGATCGCTAGGGTTTGAAATCCGACACGGAACCCGAGACACAGTCATAAAATTAGGAAAAGAATGCTACAAGGATCTCGCGGTCGTCGATTTCATCTGGACTTTTCAAGCGATTTTCGTATCACCCGACAAAAATTGGCCGAAATCGGTATTTTTTGGCAAGACGATGGCTAGGGTTTGAAATCCGACACAGAACCCGAGACGTAGTCATAAATTTAGGAGAAGAATGCTACAAGGATCTCGCGGTCGTCTATTTCATTTGGACTTTTTGGGCGATTATGTACCACCCGACAAAAATGGGCCGAAATCGGTATTTTCGGGCCAGACAATGGCTAGGGTTTGAAATCCGACACGAAACCCGAGACACAGTAATAAATTTAGGAGAAGAATGCTACAAGTATCTCGCGGTCGTCGATTTCATCTGGACTTTTCGCGCGATTTTCGTACCACCCGACAAAAATGGACCGAAATCGGTGATTTCGGGCCAGACGATGGCTAGGGTGTGAAGTCTGATACGGAACCCGAGACACATTCATATATTTAGGAGAAGAATGCTACAAGGATCTCGCGGTCGTCGATTTCATCTGGACTTTTCTGGCGATTTTCGTACCACCGGACAAAAATGGGTCGAAATCGGTATTTTCGGGACAGACGATGGCTAGGGTTTGAAATCCGACACGGAACCCGAGACACAGTCATAAATTTAGGAGAAGAATGATACAAGGATCTCGCGGTCGTCGATTTCATCTGGACTTTTCGGGCGATTTTCGTACCACCCGACAAAAATGGGCCGAAATCGGTATTTTCGGGCCAGACGATGGCTAGGGTTTGAAATCCGACACGGAACCCTAGACACAATAATAAATTTAGGAGAAGAATGCTACAAGTATCTTGCGGTCGTTGATTTCATCTCGACTTTTCGGGCGATTTTCGTACCACCCGACAAAAATGGGCCGAAATCGGTATTTTCGGGCCAGACGATGGCTAGGGTTTGAAATCCGACACGGAACCCGAGACACAGTCATAAATTTAGGAGAAGAATGCTACAAGGATCACGCGGTCGTCGATTTCATCTGCACTTTTCGGGCGATTTTCGTACCACCCGACAAAAATGGGCCGAAATCGGTATTTTCGGGCCAGACGATGGCTAGGGTTTGAAATCCGACACGGAACCCGAGACACAATCATAAATTTAGGAGAAGAATGCTACAAGGATCTCGCGATCGTCAATTTCATCTGGACTTTTCGGGCGATTTTCGTACCACTGACATAAATGGGCCGAATTCGGTATTTTCGGGCCAGACGATGGCCTGGGTTTGAAATCTGACACTGAACCCGAGACACAATCATAAATTTAGGAGAAGAATGCTACAAGGATCTCGCGGTTGTTGATTTCATCTAGACTTTTCGGTCGATTTTCGTACTACCCGACAAAAATGGGCCGAAATCGGTATTTTCGGGCCAGACGAGGGCTAGGGTTTGAAATCCGACACGGAACCCGAGACATAGTCATAAATTTAGGAGAAGAATGCTACAAGGATCTCGCGGTCGTCGATTTCATCTGGACTTTTCAGGCGATTTTCGTACCACTCGACAAAAATGGGCCGAAATCGGTAATTTTGGGCCAGACGATGGCTAGGGTTTGAAATCCGACACGGAACCCGAGACACATTCATAAATTTAGGAGAAGAATGCTACAAGGATCTAGCGGTCGTCGATTTCATCTGGACTTTTCTGGCGATTTTCGTACCACCCAACAAAAATGGGCAGAAATCGGTATTTTCCTGCCAGACGATGGCTAGGGTTTGAAATCCAACACGGAACCCGATACACAGTCATTAATTTAGGAGAAGAATGCTACAAGGATCTCGCGATCATCAATTTCATCTGGACTTTTCGGGGGATTTTCGTACCACCCGACAAAAATGGGCCGAAATCGGTATTTTCGGGCCAGACGATGGCTAGGGTTTGAAATCCGACACGAAACCCGAGACACAGTCATAAATTTAGTAGAAGAATGCTACAAGGATCTCGCGATCGTCAATTTCATCTGGACTTTTCGGGCGATTTTCGTACACCCGACAAAAATGGGACAAATTCGGTATTTTCGGGCCAGATGATTGCTAGGGTTTGAAATCCGACAGGGAACCCGAGACACAGTCAGAAAATTTAGGAGAATAATGCTACAAGGATCTCGCGGTCGTCGATTTCATCTGGACTTTTCGGGCGATTTTCGTACCACCGTACAAAAATGGGCCGAAATCGGTATTTTCGGGCCAGACGATGGCTAGGGTTTGAAATCCGACACGGAACCCGAGACACAGTCATAAATTTAGGAGAAGAATGATACAAGGATCTCGCGGTCGTCGATTTCATCTGGACTTTTCGGGCGATTTTCGTACCACCTCACAAAAATGGGCCGAAATCGGTATTTTCGGGCTACACGATTGCTAGGGTTTGAAATCCGACACGGAACCCGAGACACAGTCATAAATTTAGGAGAAGAATGCTACAAGGATCTCGCGGTCGTCGATTTCATCTGGACTTTTCGGGCGATATTCGTACCACCCAACAAAAATGGGCCGAAATCGGTATTTTCGGGTTAGACGATGGCTAGGGTTTGAAATCCGACACGGAACCCGAGACACATTCATAAATTTTGGAGAAGAATGCTACAAGGATCTCGCGATGGTCAATTTCATCTGGACTTTTCGGGCGATTTTCGTACCACCCGACATAAATGGGCCGAATTCGGTATTTTCGGGCCAAACGATGGCCTGGGTTTGAAATCTGACACTGAACCCGAGACACAATCATAAATTTAGGAGAAGAATGCTACAAGGATCTCGCGGTTGTTGATTTCATCTGGACTTTTCGGTCGATTTTCGTACTACCCAACAAAAATGGGTCGAAATCGGTATTTTCGGGCTAGACGATGGCTAGGGTTTGAAATCCGACACGGAACCCGAGACACAGTCATAAATTTAGGAAAAGAATGCTACAAGGATCTCGCGGTCGTCGATTTCATCTGGACTTTTCAATCGATTTTCGTACCACCCGACAAATATTGGCCGAAATCGGTATTTTTTGGCAAGACGATGGCTAGGGTTTGAAATTCGACACAGAACCCGAGACACAGTCATAAATTTGGGAGAAGAATGCTACAAGGATCTCGCGGTCGTCGATTTCATCTGGACGTTTCGGGCGATTTTCGTACCACCGGACAAAAATGGGCCGAAATCGGTATTTTCGGGCCAGACGATGGCTAGGGTTTGAAATCCGACACGGAACCCGAGACACAGTAATAAATTTAGGAGAAGAATGATACAAGGATCTCGCGGTTGTTGATTTAATCTGGACTTTTCGGTCGATTTTCGTTCTACCCGACAAAAATGGGCCGAAATCAGTATTTTTTGGCTAGACGATGGCTAGGGTTTGAAATCCGACACGGAACCCGAGACACAGTCATAAATTTAGGAAAAGAATGCTACAAGGATCTCGCGGTCTTCGATTTCATCTGGACTTTTCAAGCGATTTTCATACCACCTGACAAAAATTGGACGAAATCGGTATTTTTGGGCCATACGATGGCTAGGGTTTGAAATCCGACACGGAACCCGAGACACAGTCATAAATTTAGGAGAATAATGCTACAAGGATCTCGCGGTCGTCGATTTCATCTGGACTTTTCGGGCGATTTTCGTACCACCGTACAAAAATGGGCCGAAATCGGTATTTTCGGGCCAGACGATGGCTAGGGTTTGAAATCCGACACGGAACCCGAGACACAGTCATAAATTTAGGAGAAGAATGATACAAGGATCTCGCGGTCGTCGATTTCATCTGGACTTTTCGGGCAATTTTCGTACCACCTCACAAAAATGGGCCGAAATCGGTATATTCGGGCTACACGATTGCTAGGGTTTGAAATCCGACACGGAACCCGAGACACAGTCATAAATTTAGGAGAAGAATGCTACAAGGATCTCGCGGTCGTCGATTTCATCTGGACTTTTCGGGCGATTTATGTACCACCCGACAAAAATGGGCCGAAATTGGTAATTTCGGGCCAAACGATGGCTAGGGTTTGAAATCCGACACGGAACCCGAGACACATTCATAAATTTAGGAGATGATACAAGGATCTCGCGGTCGTCGATTTCATCTGGACTTTTCGGGCGATTTTCGTACCACCCGACAAAAATGTGCCGAAATCGGTATTTTCGGGCTACACGATTGCTAGGGTTTGAAATCTGACACGGAACCCGAGACACAATCATAAATTTAGGAGAAGAATGCTACAAGGATCTCGCGGTCGTCGATTTCATCTGGACTTTTTCGGGCGATTTTCGTACCACCCGACAAAAATGGGCCGAAATCGGTATTTTCGGGATAGACGATGGCTAGGGTTTAAAATCCGACACGGAACCCGATACACAGTCATAAATTTAGGAGAAGAATGCTACAAGGATCTCGCGATCGTCAATTTCATCTGGACTTTTCGGGGGATTTTCGTACCACTGACATAAATGGGCCGAATTCGGTATTTTCGGGCCAGACGATGGCCTGGGTTTGAAATTTGACACTGAACCCGAGACACAATCATAAATTTAGGAGAAGAATGCTACAAGGATATCGCGGTTGTTGATTTCATCTAGACTTTTCGGTCGATTTTCGTACTACCCGACAAAAATGGGCCGAAATCGGTATTTTCGGGCCAGACGAGGGCTAGGGTTTGAAATCCGACACGGAACCCGAGACACATTCCTAAATTTAGGAGAAGAATGCTACAAGGATCTCGCGGTCGTCGATTTCATCAGGACTTTTCGGGCGATATTCGTACTGCCCAACAAAAATGGGCCGAAATCGGTATTTTCGGGATAGACGATGGCTAGGGTTTAAAATCCGACACGGAACCCGATACACAGTCATAAATTTAGGAGAAGAATGCTACAAGGATCTCGCGATCGTCAATTTCATCTGGACTTTTCGAGGGATTTTCGTACCACTGACATAAATGGGCCGAATTCGGTATTTTCGGGCCAGACGATGGCCTGGGTTTGAAATTTGACACTGAACCCGAGACACAATCATAAATTTAGGAGAAGAATGCTACAAGGATCTCGCGGTTGTTGATTTCATCTAGACTTTTCGGTCGATTTTCGTACTACCCGACAAAAATGGGCCGAAATCGGTATTTTCGGGCCAGACGAGGGCTAGGGTTTGAAATCCGACACGGAACCCGAGACATAGTCATAAATTTAGGAGAAGAATGCTACAAGGATCTCGCGGTCGTCGATTTCATCTGGACTTTTCAGGCGATTTTCGTACCACTCGACAAAAATGGGCCGAAATCGGTAATTTTGGGCCAGACGATGGCTAGGGTTTGAAATCCGACACGGAACCCGAGACACATTCATAAATTTAGGAGAAGAATGCTACAAGGATCTAGCGGTCGTCGATTTCATCTGGACTTTTCTGGCGATTTTCGTACCACCCAACAAAAATGGGCAGAAATCGGTATTTTCCTGCCAGACGATGGCTAGGGTTTGAAATCCAACACGGAACCCGATACACAGTCATAAATTTAGGAGAAGAATGCTACAAGGATCTCGCGATCATCAATTTCATCTGGACTTTTCGGGGGATTTTCGTACCACCCGACAAAAATGGGCCGAAATCGGTATTTTCGGGCCAGACGATGGCTAGGGTTTGAAATCCGACACGGAACCCGAGACACAGTCATAAATTTAGGAGAAGAATGCTACAAGGATCTCGCGGTCGTGGATTTCATCTGGACTTTTCGGGCGATTTTCGTACCACCCGACAAAAATGGGCCGAAATCGGTATTTTCGGGCCAGACGATGGCTAGGGTTTGAAATCCGACACGGAACCCGAGACACAGTCATAAATTTAGGAGAAGAATGATACAAGGATCTCGCGGTCGTCGATTTCATCTGGACTTTTCGGGCAATTTTCGTACCACCTCACAAAAATGGGCCGAAATCGGTATTTTCGGGCTACACGATTGCTAGGGTTTGAAATCCGACACGGAACCCGAGACACAGTCATAAATTTAGGAGAAGAATGCTACAAGGATCTCGCGGTCGTCGATTTCATCTGGACTTTTCGGGCGATTTTCGTACCAATCGACAAAAATGGGTCGAAATCGGTATTTTCGGGCCAGACAATGGCTAGGGTTTGAAATCCGACACGAAACCCGAGACACAGTAATAAATTTAGGAGAAGAATGCTAAAAGTATATCGCGGTCGTCGATTTCATCTGGACTTTTCGGGCGTTTTTCGTATCACCCGACAAAAATGGGCCGAAATCGTATTATCGGGCCAGACGATGGCTAGGGTTTGAAATCCTACACGGAACCCGAGACACAGTCATAAATTTCAGAGAAGAATGCTAAAAGGATCTCGCGGTCGTCGATTTCATCTGAACTTTTAGGGCGATTTTCGTACCACCCGATAAAAATGGGCAGAAATCGAAATTTTTCGGGCTAGACGATGGATAGGGTTTGAAATCCGACACGGAACCCGAGACACATTCAATAATTTAGGAGAAGAATGCTACAAGGATCTCGCGATCGTCGATTTCATCTGGACTTTTCAGGCGATTTTCGTACCACCCGACAAAAATGGGCCGAAATCGGTAATTTCGGGCCAGACGATGGCTAGGGTTTGAAATCCGACACGGAACCCGAGACACATTCATAAATTTAGGAGAAGAATGCTACAAGGATCTCGCGGTCGTCGATTTCATCTGGACTTTTCGGGCGATATTCGTACCACCCAACAAAAATGGGCCGAAATCGGTATTTTCGGGCCAAACGATGGCTAGGGTTTGAAATCCGACACGGAACCCGAGACACAGTCATAAATTTAGGAGAAGAATGCTACAAGGATCTCGCGGTCGTCGATTTCATCTGGACTTTTCGGGCGATTTTCGTACCACCCAACAAAAATGGGCAGAAATCGGTATTTTCCTGCCAGACGATGGCTAGGGTTTGAAATCCAACACGGAACCCGATTCACAATCATAAATTTAGGAGAAGAATGCTACAAGGATCTCGCGATCATCAATTTCATCTGGACTTTTCGGGGGATTTTCGTACCACCCGACAAAAATGGGCCGAAATCGGTATTTTTGGGCCAGACGATGGTTAGGGTTTGAAATCCGACACGAAACCCGAGACACAGTCATAAATTTAGGAGAAGAATGCTACAAGGATCTCTGGATCGTCAATTTCATCTGACTTTTCGAGCGATTTTCGTACCACCCGACAAAAATGGGCCGAAATCGGTGTTTTCGGGCCAGACGATGGCTAGGGTTTGAAATCCGACACGGAACCCGATACACAGTCATAAATTTAAGAGAAGAATGATACAAGGATCTCGCGGTCGTCAATTTCATCTAGACTTTTCAGGCGATTTTCGTACCACTCGACAAAAATGGGCCGAAATCGGTAATTTCGGGCCAGACGATGGCTAGGGTTTGAAATCCGACACGGAACCCGAGACACATTCATAAATTTAGGAGAAGAATGCTACAAGGATCTCGCGGTCGTCGATTTCATCTGGACTTTTCGGGCGATATTCGTACCACCCAACAAAAATGGGCCGAAATCGGTATTTTCGGGCCAGACGATGGCTAGGGTTTGAAATCCGACACGGAACCCGAGACAGTCATAAATTTAGGAGAAGAATGCTACAAGGATCTCGTGGTCGTCGATTTCATTTGGACTCTTCGGGCGATTTTTGTACCACCCGACAAAAATGGGCCGAAATCGGTGTTTTCGGGCCAGACGATGGCTAGGGTTTCAAATCCGACACGGAACCCGATACACAGTCATAAATTTAAGAGAAGAATGATACAAGGATCTCGCGGTCGTCAATTTCATCTAGACTTTTCGGGCGATTTTCGTACCACCCGACAAAAATGGGCCCAAATCGGTATTTTCGGGCTACACGATTGCTAGGGTTTGAAATCCGACACGGTACCCGAGAGACAGTCATAAATTTAGGAGAAGAATGCTACAAGGATCTCGCGGTCGTCGATTTCATCAGGACTTTTCGGGCGATATTCGTACCACCCAACAAAAATGGGCCGAAATCGGTATTTTCGGGCCAGACGATGGCTAGGGTTTGAAATCCGACACGGAACCCGAGACACAGTCATAAATTTAGGAGAAGAATGCTACAAGGATCTCGCGGTCGTCGATTTCATCTGGACTTTTCGGGCGATATTCGTACCACCCAACAAAAAGGACCGAAATCGGTATTTTCGGGCCAGACGATGGCTAGGGTTTGAAATACGACACGGAACCTGAGACACATTCATAAATTTTGGAGAAGAATGCTACAAGGATCTCGCGATGGTCAATTTCATCTGGACTTTTCGGGCGATTTTCGTACCACCCGACATAAATGGGCTGAATTCGGTATTTTCGGGCCAAACGATGGCCTGGGTTTGAAATCTGACACTGAACCCGAGACACAATCATAAATTTAGGAGAAGAATGCTACAAGGATCTCGCGGTTGTTGATTTCATCTGGACTTTTCGGTCGATTTTCGTACTACCCAACAAAAATGGGTCGAAATTGGTATTTTCGGGCTAGACGATGGCTAGGGTTTGAAATCCGACACGGAACCCGAGACACAGTCATAAATTTAGGAAAAGAATGCTACAAGGATCTCGCGGTCGTCGATTTCATCTGGACTTTTCAATCGATTTTCGTACCACCCGACAAAAATTGGCCGAAATCGGTATTTTTTGGCAAGACGATGGCTAGGGTTTGAAATCCGACACAGAACCCGAGACACAGTCATAAATTTGGGAGAATAATTCTACAAGGATCTCGCGGTCGTCGATTTCATCTGGACGTTTCGGGCGATTTTCGTACCACCGGACAAAAATGGGCCGAAATCGGTATTTTCGGGCCAGACGATGGCTAGGGTTTGAAATCCGACACGGAACCCGAGACACAGTAATAAATTTAGGAGAAGAATGATACAAGGATCTCGCGGTTTTTGATTTAATCTGGACTTTTCGGTCGATTTTCGTTCTACCCGACAAAAATGGGCCAAAATCAGTATTTTTTGGCTAGACGATGGCTAGGGTTTGAAAACCGACACGGAACCCGAGACACAGTCATAAATTTAGGAAAAGAATGCTACAAGGATCTCGCGGTCTTCGATTTCATCTGGACTTTTCAAGCGATTTTCGTACCACCTGACAAAAATTGGACGAAATCGGTATTTTTGGGCCATACGATGGCTAGGGTTTGAAATCCGACACGGAACCCGAGACACAGTCATAAATTTAGGAGAATAATGCTACAAGGATCTCGCGGTCGTCGATTTCATCTGGACTTTTCGGGCGATTTTCGTACCACCGTACAAAAATGGGCCGAAATCGGTATTTTCGGGCCAGACGATGGCTAGGGTTTGAAATCCGACAGGGAACCCGAGACACAGTCAGAAAATTTAGGAGAAGAATGATACAAGGATCTCGCGGTCGTCGATTTCATCTGGACTTTTCGGGCGATTTTCGTACCACCCGACAAAAATGGGACGAATTCGGTATTTTCGGGCCAGGCGATGGCTAGGGATTGAAATCCGACACGGAACCCGAGACACATTCATAAATTTAGAAGAAGAATGCTACAAGGATCTTGCGATCGTCAATTTCATCTGGACTTTTCGGGCGATTTTCGTACCACCCGACAAAAATGGGACGAATTCGGTATTTTCGGGCCAGACGATGGCTAGGGTTTGAAATCCGACACGGAACCCGAGACACAATCATAAATTTAGGAGAAGAATGCTACAAGGATCTCGCGGTCGTCGATTTCATCTGGACTTTTCGGGCGATTTTCGTACCACTCGACAAAAATGGGCCGAAATCGGTATTTTCGGGCCAGACGATGGCTAGGGTTTGAAATCCGACATGGAACCCGAGACACAGTCATAAATTTAGGAGAAGAATGCTACAAGGATCTCGCGGTCGTCGATTTCATCTGGACTTTTCGGGCGATTTTCGTACCACCCAACAAAAATGGGCCGAAATCGGTATTTTCGGGCCAGACGATGGCTAGTGTTTGAAATCCGACACGGAACCCGAGACACAGTCATAAATTTAGGAGAAGAATGCTACAAGGATCTCGTGGTCGTCGATTTCATTTGGACTCTTCGGGCGATTTTCGTACCACCCGACAAAAATGGGCCGAAATCGGTGTTTTCGGGCCAGACGATGGCTAGGGTTTCAAATCCGACACGGAACCCGATACACAGTCATAAATTTAAGAGAAGAATGATACAAGGATCTCGCGGTCGTCAATTTCATCTAGACTTTTCGGGCGATTTTCGTACCACCCGACAAAAATGGGCCCAAATCGGTATTTTCGGGCTACACGATTGCTAGGGTTTGAAATCCGACACGGTACCCGAGAGACAGTCATAAATTTAGGAGAAGAATGCTACAAGGATCTCGCGGTCGTCGATTTCATCAGGACTTTTCGGGCGATATTCGTACCACCCAACAAAAATGGGCCGAAATCGGTATTTTCGGGCCAGACGATGGCTAGGGTTTGAAATCCGACACGGAACCCGAGACACAGTCATAAATTTAGGAGAAGAATGCTACAAGGATCTCGCGGTCGTCGATTTCATCTAGACTTTTCGGGCGATTTTCGTACCACCCGACAAAAATGGGCTGAAATCGGTATTTTCAGGCCAGACGATGGCTAGGGTTTGAAATCTGACACGGAACCCGAGACACAATCATAAATTTAGGAGAAGAATGCTACAAGGATCTCGCAGTCATCGATTTCATCAACACTTTTCGGGCGATTTTCGTACCACCCGACAAAAATGGGCCGAAATCGGTATTTTCAGGCCAGACGATGGCTAGGGTTTGAAATCCGACACGGAACCCGAGACACATTCATAAATTTAGGAGAAGAATGCTACAAGGATCTCGCGGTCGTCGATTTCATCTGGACTTTTCGGGCGATTTTCGTACCACCCGACAAAAATGGGCCGAAATCGGTATTTTCGGGCTAGACGATGGCTAGGGTTTGAAATCCGACACGGAACCCGAGACACAGTCATAAATTTAGGAGAAGAATGCTACAAGGATCTCGCGGTCGTCGATTTCATCTGGACTTTTCAGGCGATTTTCGTACCACTCGACAAAAATGGGCCGAATTCGGTAATTTCGGGCCAGACGATGGCTAGGGTTTGAAATCCGACACGAAACCCGAGACACATTCATAAATTTAGGAGAAGAATGCTACAAGGATCTAGCGGTCGTCGATTTCATCTGGACTTTTCGGGCGATTTTCGTACCACCCAACAAAAATGGGCAGAAATCGGTATTTTCCTGCCAGACGATGGCTAGTGTTTGAAATCCAACACGGAACCCGATACACAGTCATAAATTTAGGAGAAGAATGCTACAAGGATCTCGCGATCATCAATTTCATCTGGACTTTTCGGGGGATTTTCGTACCACCCGACAAAAATGGGCCGAAATCGGTATTTTCGGGCCAGACGATGGCTAGGGTTTGAAATCCGACACGGAACCCGAGACACATTCATAAATTTTGGAGAAGAATGCTACAAGGATCTCGCGATGGTCAATTTCATCTGGACTTTTCGGGCGATTTTCGTACCACCCGACATAAATGGGCCGAATTCGGTATTTTCGGGCCAAACGATGGCCTGGGTTTGAAATCTGACACTGAACCCGAGACACAATCATAAATTTAGGAGAAGAATGCTACAAGGATCTCGCGGTTGTTGATTTCATCTGGACTTTTCGGTCGATTTTCGTACTACCCAACAAAAATGGGTCGAAATCGGTATTTTCGGGCTAGACGATGGCTAGGGTTTGAAATCCGACACGGAACCCGAGACACAGTCATAAATTTAGGAAAAGAATGCTACAAGGATCTCGCGGTCGTCGATTTCATCTGGACTTTTCAATCGATTTTCGTACCACCCGACAAATATTGGCCGAAATCGGTATTTTTTGGCAAGACGATGGCTAGGGTTTGAAATTCGACACAGAACCCGAGACACAGTCATAAATTTGGGAGAAGAATGCTACAAGGATCTCGCGGTCGTCGATTTCATCTGGACGTTTCGGGCGATTTTCGTACCACCGGACAAAAATGGGCCGAAATCGGTATTTTCGGGCCAGACGATGGCTAGGGTTTGAAATCCGACACGGAACCCGAGACACAGTAATAAATTTAGGAGAAGAATGATACAAGGATCTCGCGGTTGTTGATTTAATCTGGACTTTTCGGTCGATTTTCGTTCTACCCGACAAAAATGGGCCGAAATCAGTATTTTTTGGCTAGACGATGGCTAGGGTTTGAAATCCGACACGGAACCCGAGACACAGTCATAAATTTAGGAAAAGAATGCTACAAGGATCTCGCGGTCTTCGATTTCATCTGGACTTTTCAAGCGATTTTCGTACCACCTGACAAAAATTGGACGAAATCGGTATTTTTGGGCCATACGATGGCTAGGGTTTGAAATCCGACACCGAACCCGAGACACAGTCATAAATTTAGGAGAATAATGCTACAAGGATCTCGCGGTCGTCGATTTCATCTGGACTTTTCGGGCGATTTTCGTACCACCGTACAAAAATGGGCCGAAATCGGTATTTTCGGGCCAGACGATGGCTAGGGTTTGAAATCCGACACGGAACCCGAGACACAGTCATAAATTTAGGAGAAGAATGATACAAGGATCTCGCGGTCGTCGATTTCATCTGGACTTTTCGGGCAATTTTCGTACCACCTCACAAAAATGGGCCGAAATCGGTATATTCGGGCTACACGATTGCTAGGGTTTGAAATCCGACACGGAACCCGAGACACAGTCATAAATTTAGGAGAAGAATGCTACAAGGATCTCGCGGTCGTCGATTTCATCTGGACTTTTCGGGCGATTTATGTACCACCCGACAAAAATGGGCCGAAATAGGTAATTTCGGGCCAAACGATGGCTAGGGTTTGAAATCCGACACGGAACCCGAGACACATTCATAAATTTAGGAGATGATACAAGGATCTCGCGGTCGTCGATTTCATCTGGACTTTTCGGGCGATTTTCGTACCACCCGACAAAAATGTACCGAAATCGGTATTTTCGGGCTACACGATTGCTAGGGTTTGAAATCCGACACGGAACCCGATACACAGTCATAAATTTAGGAGAAGAATGCTACAAGGATCTCGCGATCGTCAATTTCATCTGGACTTTTCGGGGGATTTTCGTACCACCCGACAAAAATGGGCCGAAATCGGTATTTTCGGGCCAGATGATGACTAGGGTTTGAAATCCGACACGGAACCCGAGACACAGTCATAAATTTAGGAGAAGAATGCTACAAGGATCTCGCGATCGTCAATTTAATCTGGACTTTTCGGGCGATTTTCGTACCACTGACATAAATGGGCCGAATTCGGTATTTTCGGGCCAGACGATGGCCTGGGTTTGAAATCTGACACTGAACCCGAGACACAATCATAAATTTAGGAGAAGAATGCTACAAGGATCTCGCGGTTGTTGATTTAATCTGGACTTTTCGGTCGATTTTCGTACTACCCGACAAAAATGGGCCGAAATCAGTATTTTTTGGCTAGACGATGGCTAGGGTAAGAAATCCGACACGGAACCCGAGACACACTCATAAATTTAGGAAAAGAATGCTACAAGGATCTCGCGGTCGTCGATTTCATCTGGACTTTTCAAGCGATTTTCGTACCACCCGACAAAAATTGGCCGAAATCGGTATTTTTTGGCAAGACGATGGCTAGGGTTTGAAATCCGACACAGAACCCGAGACGTAGTCATAAATTTAGGAGAAGAATGCTACAAGGATCTCGCGGTCGTCGATTTCATCTGGACTTTTCGGGCGATATTCGTACCACCCAACAAAAATGGGCCGAAATCGGTATTTTCGGGCCAGACGATGGCTAGGGTTTGAAATCCGACACGGAACCCGAAACAAGGTCATAAATTTATGAGAAGAATGCTACAAGGATCTCGCGGTCGTCGATTTCATCTGGACTTTTCGGGCGATATTCGTACCACCTAACAAAAAGGGCCGAAATCGGTATTTTCGGGCCAGACGATGGCTAGGGTTTGAAATCCGACACGAAACCCGAGACACATTCATAAATTTTGGAGAAGAATGCTACAAGGATCTCGCGATGGTCAATTTCATCTGGACTTTTCGGGCGATTTTCGTACCACCCGACATAAATGGGCCGAATTCGGTATCTTCGGGCCAAACGATGGCCTGGGTTTGAAATCTGACACTGAACCCGAGACACAATGATAAATTTAGGAGAAGAATGCTACAAGGATCTCGCGATTGTTGATTTTATCTGGACTTTTCGGTCGATTTTCGTACTACCCAACAAAAATGGGTCGAAATCGGTATTTTCAGGCTAGACGATCGCTAGGGTTTGAAATCCGACACGGAACCCGAGACACAGTCATAAAATTAGGAAAAGAATGCTACAAGGATCTCGCGGTCGTCGATTTCATCTGGACTTTTCAAGCGATTTTCGTATCACCCGACAAAAATTGGCCGAAATCGGTATTTTTTGGCAAGACGATGGCTAGGGTTTGAAATCCGACACAGAACCCGAGACGTAGTCATAAATTTAGGAGAAGAATGCTACAAGGATCTCGCGGTCGTCTATTTCATTTGGACTTTTTGGGCGATTATGTACCACCCGACAAAAATGGGCCGAAATCGGTATTTTCGGGCCAGACAATGGCTAGGGTTTGAAATCCGACACGAAACCCGAGACACAGTAATAAATTTAGGAGAAGAATGCTACAAGTATCTCGCGGTCGTCGATTTCATCTGGACTTTTCGCGCGATTTTCGTACCATCCGACAAAAATGGACCGAAATCGGTATTTTCGGGCCAGACGATGGCTAGGGTTTGAAGTCTGACACGGAACCCGAGACACATTCATATATTTAGGAGAAGAATGCTACAAGGATCTCGCGGTCGTCGATTTCATCTGGACTTTTCGGGCGATTTTCGTACCACCTGACAAAAATGGGTCGAAATCGGTATTTTCGGGCCAGACGATGGCTAGGGTTTGAAATCCGACACGGAACCCGAGACACAGTCATAAATTTAGGAGAAGAATGATACAAGGATCTCGCGGTCGTCGATTTCATCTGGACTTTTCGGGCGATTTTCGTACCACCCGACAAAAATGGGCCGAAATCGGTATTTTCGGGCCAGACGATGGCTAGGGTTTGAAATCCGACACGGAACCCTAGACACAATAATAAATTTAGGAGAAGAATGCTACAAGTATCTTGCGGTCGTTGATTTCATCTCGACTTTTCGGGCGATTTTCGTACCACCCGACAAAAATGGGCCGAAATCGGTATTTTCGGGCCAGACGATGGCTAGGGTTTGAAATCCGACACGGAACCCGAGACACAGTCATAAATTTAGGAGAAGAATGCTACAACGATCTCGCGGTCGTCGATTTCATCTGTACTTTTCGGTTGATTTTCGTACCACCCGACAAAAATAGGCCGAAATCGGTATTTTCGGGCCAGACGATGGCTAGGGTTTGAAATCCGACACGGAACCCGAGACACAGTCATAAATTTAGGAGAAGAATGCTACAAGGATCTCGCAGTCGTCGATTTCATCTGGACTTTTCGAGCGATTTTCGTACCACCCGACAAAAATGGGCCGAAATCGGTATTTTCGGGCCAGACGATGGCTAGGGTTTGAAATCCGACACGGAACCCGAGACACAATCATAAATTTAGGAGAAGAATGCTACAAGGATCTCGCGATCGTCAATTTCATCTGGACTTTTCGGGCGATTTTCGTACCACTGACATAAATGGGCCGAATTCGGTATTTTCGGGCCAGACGATGGCCTGGGTTTGAAATCTGACACTGAACCCGAGACACAATCATAAATTTAGGAGAAGAATGCTACAAGGATCTCGCGGTTGTTGATTTCATCTAGACTTTTCGGTCGATTTTCGTACTACCCGACAAAAATGGGCCGAAATCGGTATTTTCGGGCCAGACGAGGGCTAGGGTTTGAAATCCGACACGGAACCCGAGACACAGTCATAAATTTAGGAGAAGAATGCTACAAGGATCTCGCGGTCGTCGATTTCATCTGGACTTTTCGGGCGATTTTCGTACCACCCGACAAAAATGGGCCGAAATCGGTATTTACGGGCCAGACGATGGCTAGGGTTTGAAATCCGACACGGAACCCGAGACACAGTCATAAATTTAGGAGAAGAATGCTACAAGGATCTCGCGGTCGTCGATTTCATCTGGACTTTTCGGGCGATTTTCGTACCACCGGACAAAAATGGGCCGAAATCGGTATTTTCGGGCCAGACGATGGCTAGGGTTTGAAATCCGACACGGAACCCGAGACACAGTCATAAATTTAGGAGAAGAATGATACAAGGATCTCGCGGTCGTCGATTTCATCTGGACTTTTCGGGCGATTTTCGTACCACCCGACAAAAATGGGCCGAAATCGGTATTTTCGGGCTACACGATTGCTAGGGTTTGAAATCCGACACGGAACCCGAGACACAGTCATAAATTTAGGAGAAGAATGTTACAAGGATCTCGCGGTCGTCGATTTCATCTGGACTTTTCGGGTGATTTTCGTACCACCTGACAAAAATGGGCCGAAATCGGTAATTTCGAGCCAGACGATGGCTAGGGTTTGAAATCCGACACGGAACCCGAGACACATTCATAAATTTAGGAGAAGAATGCTACAAGGATCTCGCCGTCGTCGATTTCATCTGGACTTTTCGGGCAATATTCGTACTGCCCAACAAAAATGGGCCGAAATCGGTATTTTCGGGATAGACGATGGCTAGGGTTTGAAATCCGACACGGAACCCGAGACATAGTAATAAATTTAGGAGAAGAATGATACAAGGATCTCGCGGTTGTTGATTTAATCTGGACTTTTCGGTCGATTTTCGTACTACCCGACAAAAATGGGCCGAAATCAGTATTTTTTGGCTAGACGATGGCTAGGGTTTGAAATCCGACACAGAACCCGAGACACAGTCATAAATTTAGGAGAAGAATGATACAAGGATCTCGCGGTCGTCGATTTCATCTGGACTTTTCGGGCGATTTTCGTACTACCCGACAAAAATGGGCCGAAATCGGTATTTTTTGGCTAGACGATGGCTAGGGTTTGAAATCCGACACGGAACCCGAGACACAGTCATAAATTTAGGAAAAGAATGCTACAAGGATCTCGCGGTCTTCGATTTCATCTGGACTTTTCAAGCGATTTTCGTACCACCCGACAAAAATTGGACGAAATCGGTATTTTTGGGCCATACGATGGCTAGGGTTTGAAATCAGACACAGAACCCGAGACACAGTCATAAATTTGGGAGAAGAATGCTACAAGGATCTCACGGTCGTCGATTTCATCTGGATGTTCCGGGCGATTTTCGTACCACCGGACAAAAATAGGCCGAAATCGGTATTTTCGGGCCAGACGATGGCTAGGGTTTGAAATCCGACACGGAACCCGAGACACAGTAATAAATTTAGGAGAAGAATGATACAAGGATCTCGCGGTTGTTGATTTAATCTGGACTTTTCGGTCGATTTTCGTACTACCCGACAAAAATGGGCCGAAATCAGTATTTTTTGGCTAGACGATGGCTAGGGTTTGAAATCCGACACGGAACCCGAGACACAGTCATAAATTTAGGAAAAGAATGCTACAAGGATCTCGCGGTCTTCGATTTCATCTGGACTTTTCAAGCGATTTTCGTACCACCCGACAAAAATTGGACGAAATCGGTATTTTTGGGCCATACGATGGTTAGGGTTTGAAATCAAACACAGAACCCGAGACACAGTCATAAATTTGGGAGAAGAATGCTACAAGGATCTCACGGTCGTCGATTTCATCTGGACGTTTCGGGCGATTTTCGTACCACCGGAAAAAAATAGGCCGAAATCGGTATTTTCGGGCCAGACGATGGCTAGGGTTTGAAATCCGACACGGAACCCGAGACACAGTAATAAATTTAGGAGAAGAATGATACAAGGATCTCGCGGTTGTTGATTTAATCTGGACTTTTCGGTCGATTTTCGTACTACCCGACAAAAATGGTCCGAAATCAGTATTTTTTGGCTAGACGATGGCTAGGGTTTGAAATCCGACACGGAACCCGAGACACAGTCATAAATTTAGGAAAAGAATGCTACAAGGATCTCGCGGTCTTCGATTTCATCTGGACTTTTCAAGCGATTTTCGTACCACCTGACAAAAATTGGACGAAATCGGTATTTTTGGGCCATACGATGGCTAGGGTTTGAAATCCGACACGGAACCCGAGACACAGTCATAAATTTAGGAGAATAATGCTACAAGGATCTCGCGGTCGTCGATTTCATCTGGACTTTTCGGGCGATTTTCGTACCACCGTACAAAAATGGGCCGAAATCGGTATTTTCGATCCAGACGATGGCTAGGGTTTGAAATCCGACACGGAACCCGAGACACAGTCATAAATTTAGGAGAAGAATGATACAAGGATCTCGCGGTCGTCGATTTCATCTGGACTTTTCGGGCAATTTTCGTACCACCTCACAAAAATGGGCCGAAATCGGTATTTTCGGGCTACACGATTGCTAGGGTTTGAAATCCGACACGGAACCCGAGACACAGTCATAAATTTAGGAGAAGAATGCTACAAGGATCTCGCGGTCGTCGATTTCATCTGGACTTTTCGAGCGATTTATGTACCACCCGACAAAAATGGGCCGAAATCGGTAATTTCGGGCCAAACGATGGCTAGGGTTTGAAATCCGACACGGAAACCGAGACACATTCATAAATTTAGGAGATGATACAAGGATCTCGTGGTCGTCGATTTCATCTGGACTTTTCGGGCGATTTTCGTACCACCCGACAAAAATGTGCCGAAATCGGTATTTTCGGGCTACACGATTGCTAGGGTTTGAAATCCGACACGGAACCCGAGACACAGTCATAAATTTAGGAGAAGAATGCTACAAGGATCTCGCGGTCGTCGATTTCATCTGGACTTTTCGGGCGATTTTTTGTACCACCCGACAAAAATGGGCCGAAATCGGTAATTTCGGGCCAGACGATGGCTATGGTTTGAAATCCGACACGGAACCCGAGACACATTCATAAATTTAGGAGAAGAATGCTACAAGGATCTCGCGGCCGTCGATTTCATCAGGACTTTTCGGGCGATATTCGTACTGCCCAACAAAAATGGGCCGAAATCGGTATTTTCGGGATAGACGATGGCTAGGGTTTGAAATCCGACACGGAACCCGATACACAGTCATAAATTTAGGAGAAGAATGCTACAAGGATCTCGCGATCGTCAATTTCATCTGGACTTTTCGGGGGATTTTCATACCACCCGACAAAAATGGGCCGAAATCGGTATTTTCGGGCCAGACGATGGCCTGGGTTTGAAATCTGACACTGAACCCGAGACACAATCATAAATTTAGGAGAAGAATGATACAAGGATCTCGCGGTCGTCGATTTCATCTGGACTTTTCGGGCGATTTTCGTACCACCTCACAAAAATGGGCCGAAATCGGTATTTTCGGGCTACACGATTGCTAGGGTTTGAAATCCGACACGGAACCCGAGACACAATCATAAATTTAGGAGAAGAATGCTACAAGGATCTCGCGGTCGTCGATTTCATCTGGACTTTTCGGGCGATTTATGTACCACCCGACAAAAATGGGCCGAAATCGGTAATTTCGGGCCAAACGATGGCTAGGGTTTGAAATCCGACACGGAACCCGAGACACATTCATAAATTTAGGAGATGATACAAGGATCTCGCGGTCGTCGATTTCATCTGGACTTTTCGGGCGATTTTCGTACCACCCGACAAAAATGTGCCGAAATCGGTATTTTCGGGCTACACGATTGCTAGGGTTTGAAATCCGACACGGAACCCGAGACACAATCATAAATTTAGGAGAAGAATGCTACAAGGATCTCGCGGTCGTCGATTTCATCTGGACTTTTCGGGCGATTTTCGTACAACCCGACAAAAATGGGCCGAAATCGGTAATTTCGGGCCAGACGATGGCTATGGTTTGAAATCCGACACGGAACGCGAGACACATTCATAAATTTAGGAGAAGAATGCTACAAGGATCTCGCAGTCGTCGATTTCATCAGGACTTTTCGGGCGATATTGGTACTGCCCATAAAAAATGGGCCGAAATCGGTATTTTCGGGATAGACGATGGCTAGGGTTTGAAATCCGACACGGAACCCGATACACAGTCATAAATTTAGGAGAAGAATGCTACAAGGATCTCGCGATCGTCAATTTCATCTGGACTTTTCGGGGGATTTTCGTACCACCCGACAAAAATGGGCCGAAATCGGTATTTTCGGGCCAGACGATGGCTAGGGTTTGAAATCCGACAAAGAACCCGAGACACAATCATAAATTTAGGAGAAGAATGCTACAAGGATCTCGCGATCGTCAATTTCATCTGGACTTTTCGGGCGATTTTCGTACCACTAACATAAATGGGCCGAATTCGGTATTTTCGGGCCAGACGATGGCCTGGGTTTGAAATCTGAAACTGAACCCGAGACACAATCATAAATTTAGGAGAAGAATGCTACAAGAATCTCGCGGTTGTTGATTTCATCTAGACTTTTCGGTCGATTTTCGTACTACCCGACAAAAATGGGCCGAAATCGGTATTTTCGGGCCAGACGAGGGCTAGGGTTTGAAATCCGACACGGAACCCGAGACACAGTCATAAATTTAGGAGAAGAATGCTACAAGGATCTCGCGGTCGTCGATTTCATCTGGACTTTTCAGGCGATTTTCGTACCACTCGACAAAAATGGGCCGAAATCGGTAATTTCGGGCCAGACGATGGCTAGGGTTTGAAATCCGACACGGAACCCGAGACACATTCATAAATTTAGGAGAAGAATGCTACAAGGATCTAGCGGTCGTCGATTTCATCTGGACTTTTCTGGCGATTTTCGTACCACCCAACAAAAATGGGCAGAAATCGGTATTTTCCTGCCAGACGATGGCTAGGGTTTGAAATCCAACACGGAACCCGATACACAGTCATAAATTTAGGAGAAGAATGCTACAAGGATCTCGCGATCATCAATTTCATCTGGACTTTTCGGGGGATTTTCGTACCACCCGACAAAAATGGGCCGAAATCGGTATTTTCGGGCCAGACGATGGCTAGGGTTTGAAATCCGACACGAAACCCGAGACACAGTCATAAATTTAGGAGAAGAATGCTACAAGGATCTCCGGATCGTCAATTTCATCTGGACTTTTCGGGCGATTTTCGTACCACCCGACAAAAATGGGCCGAAATCGGTAATTTCGGGCCAGACGATGGCTAGGGTTTGAAATCCGACACGGAACCCGAGACACATTCATAAATTTAGGAGAAGAATGCTACAAGGATCTCGCGGTCGTCGATTTCATCTGGACTTTTCGGGCGATTTTCGTACCACCCGACAAAAATGGGCCGAAATCGGTATTTTCGGGCCAGACGATGGCTAAGGTTTGAAATCCGACACGGAACCCGAGACACAGTCATAAATTTTGGAAAAGAATGCCACAAGGATCTTGCAGTCATCGATTTCATCTAGACTTTTCGGGCGATTTTCGTACCACCCGACAAAAATGGGCCGAAATCGGTATTTTCAGGCCAGACACTTGCTAGGGTTTGAAATCCGACACGGAACCCGAGACACAGTCATAAATTTAGGAGAAGAATGCTACAAGGATCTCGCGGTCGTCGATTTCATCTGGACTTTTCGGGCGATTTTCGTACCACCCGACAAAAATGGGCCGAAATCGGTAATTTCGGGCCTGACGATGGCTATGGTTTGAAATCCGACACGGAACCCGAGACACATTCATAAATTTAGGAGAAGAATGCTACAAGGATCTCGCGGCCGTCGATTTCATCAGGACTTTTCGGGCGATATTCGTACTGCCCAACAAAAATGGGCTGAAATCGGTATTTTCGGGATAGACGATGGCTAGGGTTTGAAATCCGACACGGAACCCGATACACAGTCATAAATTTAGGAGAAGAATGCTACAAGGATCTCGCGATCGTCAATTTCATCTGGACTTTTCGGGGGATTTTCATACCACCCGACAAAAATGGGCCGAAATCGGTATTTTCGGGCCAGACGATGGCCTGGGTTTGAAATCTGACACTGAACCCGAGACACAATCATAAATTTAGGAGAAGAATGATACAAGGATCTCGCGGTCGTCGATTTCATCTGGACTTTTCGGGCGATTTTCGTACCACCTCACAAAAATGGGCCGAAATCGGTATTTTCGGGCTACACGATTGCTAGGGTTTGAAATCCGACACGGAACCCGAGACACAATCATAAATTTAGGAGAAGAATGCTACAAGGATCTCGCGGTCGTCGATTTCATCTGGACTTTTCGGGCGATTTATGTACCACCCGACAAAAATGGGCCGAAATCGGTAATTTCGGGCCAAACGATGGCTAGGGTTTGAAATCCGACACGGAACCCGAGACACATTCATAAATTTAGGAGATGATACAAGGATCTCGCGGTCGTCGATTTCATCTGGACTTTTCGGGCGATTTTCGTACCACCCGACAAAAATGTGCCGAAATCGGTATTTTCGGGCTACACGATTGCTAGGGTTTGAAATCCGACACGGAACCCGAGACACAATCATAAATTTAGGAGAAGAATGCTACAAGGATCTCGCGGTCGTCGATTTCATCTGGACTTTTCGGGCGATTTTCGTACAACCCGACAAAAATGGGCCGAAATCGGTAATTTCGGGCCAGACGATGGCTATGGTTTGAAATCCGACACGGAACGCGAGACACATTCATAAATTTAGGAGAAGAATGCTACAAGGATCTCGCAGTCGTCGATTTCATCAGGACTTTTCGGGCGATATTGGTACTGCCCATAAAAAATGGGCCGAAATCGGTATTTTCGGGATAGACGATGGCTAGGGTTTGAAATCCGACACGGAACCCGATACACAGTCATAAATTTAGGAGAAGAATGCTACAAGGATCTCGCGATCGTCAATTTCATCTGGACTTTTCGGGGGATTTTCGTACCACCCGACAAAAATGGGCCGAAATCGGTATTTTCGGGCCAGACGATGGCTAGGGTTTGAAATCCGACAAAGAACCCGAGACACAATCATAAATTTAGGAGAAGAATGCTACAAGGATCTCGCGATCGTCAATTTCATCTGGACTTTTCGGGCGATTTTCGTACCACTAACATAAATGGGCCGAATTCGGTATTTTCGGGCCAGACGATGGCCTGGGTTTGAAATCTGAAACTGAACCCGAGACACAATCATAAATTTAGGAGAAGAATGCTACAAGAATCTCGCGGTTGTTGATTTCATCTAGACTTTTCGGTCGATTTTCGTACTACCCGACAAAAATGGGCCGAAATCGGTATTTTCGGGCCAGACGAGGGCTAGGGTTTGAAATCCGACACGGAACCCGAGACACAGTCATAAATTTAGGAGAAGAATGCTACAAGGATCTCGCGGTCGTCGATTTCATCTGGACTTTTCAGGCGATTTTCGTACCACTCGACAAAAATGGGCCGAAATCGGTAATTTCGGGCCAGACGATGGCTAGGGTTTGAAATCCGACACGGAACCCGAGACACATTCATAAATTTAGGAGAAGAATGCTACAAGGATCTAGCGGTCGTCGATTTCATCTGGACTTTTCTGGCGATTTTCGTACCACCCAACAAAAATGGGCAGAAATCGGTATTTTCCTGCCAGACGATGGCTAGGGTTTGAAATCCAACACGGAACCCGATACACAGTCATAAATTTAGGAGAAGAATGCTACAAGGATCTCGCGATCATCAATTTCATCTGGACTTTTCGGGGGATTTTCGTACCACCCGACAAAAATGGGCCGAAATCGGTATTTTCGGGCCAGACGATGGCTAGGGTTTGAAATCCGACACGGAACCCGAGACACAGTCATAAATTTAGGAGAAGAATGCTACAAGGATCTCGCGGTAGTCGATTTTATCTGCACTTTTCGGGCGATTTTCGTACCACCCGACAAAAATGGGCTGAAATCGGTATTTTCGGGCCAGACGATGGCTAGGGTTTGAAATCCGACACGGAACCCGAGACACAGTCATAAATTAAGGAGAAGAATGCTACAAGAATCTCGCGGTCGTCGATTTCATCTGCACTTTTCGGGCGATTTTCGTACCACCCGACAAAAATGGGCCGAAATCGGTATTTTCGGGCCAGACGATGGCTAGGGTTTGAAATCCGACACGGAACCCGAGACACAATCATAAATTTAGGAGAAGAATGCTACAAGGATCTCGCGATCGTCAATTTCATCTGGACTTTTCGGGCGATTTTCGTACCACTGACATAAATGGGCCGAATTCGGTATTTTCGGGCCAGACGATGGCCTGGGTTTGAAATCTGACACTGAACCCGAGACACAATCATAAATTTAGGAGAAGAATGCTACAAGGATCTCGCGGTTGTTGATTTCATCTAGACTTTTCGGTCGATTTTCGTACTACCCGACAAAAATGGGCCGAAATCAGTATTTTTTGGCTAGACGACGGCTAGGGTTTGAAATCCGACACGGAACCCGAGACACAGTCATAAATTTAGGAAAAGAATGCTACAAGGATCTCGCGGTCTTCGATTTCATCTGGACTTTTCAAGCGATTTTCGTACCACCCGACAAAAATTGGACGAAATCGGTATTTTTGGGCCATACGATGGCTAGGGTTTGAAATCCGACACAGAACCCGAGACACAGTCATAAATTTGGGAGAAGAATGCTACAAGGATCTCGCGGTCGTCGATTTCATCTAGACGTTTCGGGCGATTTTCGTACCACCGGACAAAAATGGGCCGAAATCGGTATTTTCGGACAGACGATGGCTAGGGTTTGAAATCCGACACGGAACCCGAGAAACAGTCATAAATTTAGGAGAAGAATGATTTAAGGATCTCGCGGTCGTCGATTTCATCTGGACTTTTCGGGCGATTTTCGTACCACCTAACAAAAATGGGCCGAAATTGGTATTTTCGGGCTACACGATTGCTAGGGTTTGAAATCCGACACGGAACCCGAGATACAGTAATAAATTTAGGAGAATAGTGCAAAAAGTATCTCGCGGTCGTCAATTTCATCTGGACTTTTCGGGCGATTTTCGTACCACCAGACAAAAATGGGACGAATTCGATATTTTCGGGCCAGACGATGGCTAGGATTTGAAATCCGACACTGAACCCGAGACACAATCATAAATTTAGGAAAAGAATCCTACAAGGATCTCGCGGTCGTTGATTTCATCTGGACTTTTCTGTCGATTTTCGTACTACCCGACAAAAATGGGCCGAAATCGGTATTTTCGAGCTAGACGATGGCTAGGGTTTGAAATCCAACACGGAACCCGAGACACAATCATAAATTTAGGAGAAGAATGCTACAAGGATCTCGCAGTCGTCGATTTCATCTGGACTTTTCAAGCGATTTTCGTACCACGCGATAAAAATGGGCCGAAAGCGGTATTTTCGAGCCAGACGATGGCTAGGGTTTGAAATCCGACAGGGAACCCGAGACACAGTCATAAATTTAGGAGAAGAATGCTACAAGGATCTCGCGGTTGTCGATTTCATTTGGACTTTTCGGGCGATTTTCGTACCACCCGACAAAAATGGGCCCGAAATAGGTATTTTCGGGCCAGACGATGGCTAGGGTTTGAAATCCGACACGGAACCCGAGACACAATAATAAAATTAGGAGAAGAAGTGCTAAAAGTATCTCGCGGTCGTCGATTTCATCTGGACTTTTCGGGCGATTTTCGTACCACCGTACAAAAATGGGCCGAAATCGGTATTTTCGGGCCAGACGATGGCTAGGGTTTGAAATCCGACACGGAACCCGAGACACAGTCATAAATTTAGGAGAAGAATGATACAAGGATCTCGCGGTCGTCGATTTCATCTGGACTTTTCGGGCAATTTTCGTACCACCTCACAAAAATGGGCCGAAATCGGTATATTCGGGCTACACGATTGCTAGGGTTTGAAATCCGACACGGAACCCGAGACACAGTCATAAATTTAGGAGAAGAATGCTACAAGGATCTCGCGGTCGTCGATTTCATCTGGACTTTTCGGGCGATTTATGTACCACCCGACAAAAATGGGCCGAAATAGGTAATTTCGGGCCAAACGATGGCTAGGGTTTGAAATCCGACACGGAACCCGAGACACATTCATAAATTTAGGAGATGATACAAGGATCTCGCGGTCGTCGATTTCATCTGGACTTTTCGGGCGATTTTCGTACCACCCGACAAAAATGTACCGAAATCGGTATTTTCGGGCTACACGATTGCTAGGGTTTGAAATCCGACACGGAACCCGATACACAGTCATAAATTTAGGAGAAGAATGCTACAAGGATCTCGCGATCGTCAATTTCATCTGGACTTTTCGGGGGATTTTCGTACCACCCGACAAAAATGGGCCGAAATCGGTATTTTCGGGCCAGATGATGACTAGGGTTTGAAATCCGACACGGAACCCGAGACACAGTCATAAATTTAGGAGAAGAATGCTACAAGGATCTCGCGATCGTCAATTTAATCTGGACTTTTCGGGCGATTTTCGTACCACTGACATAAATGGGCCGAATTCGGTATTTTCGGGCCAGACGATGGCCTGGGTTTGAAATCTGACACTGAACCCGAGACACAATCATAAATTTAGGAGAAGAATGCTACAAGGATCTCGCGGTTGTTGATTTAATCTGGACTTTTCGGTCGATTTTCGTACTACCCGACAAAAATGGGCCGAAATCAGTATTTTTTGGCTAGACGATGGCTAGGGTTTGAAATCCGACACGGAACCCGAGACACAGTCATAAATTTAGGAAAAGAATGCTACAAGGATCTCGCGGTCTTCGATTTCATCTGGACTTTTCAAGCGATTTTCGTACCACCTGACAAAAATTGGACGAAATCGGTATTTTTGGGCCATACGATGGCTAGGGTTTGAAATCCGACACCGAACCCGAGACACAGTCATAAATTTAGGAGAATAATGCTACAAGGATCTCGCGGTCGTCGATTTCATCTGGACTTTTCGGGCGATTTTCGTACCACCGTACAAAAATGGGCCGAAATCGGTATTTTCGGGCCAGACGATGGCTAGGGTTTGAAATCCGACACGGAACCCGAGACACAGTCATAAATTTAGGAGAAGAATGATACAAGGATCTCGCGGTCGTCGATTTCATTTGGACTTTTCGGGCGATTTTCGTACCACCGTACAAAAATGGGCCGAAATCGGTATTTTCGGGCCAGACGATGGCTAGGGTTTGAAATCTGACACGGAACCCGAGACACAGTAATAAATTTAGGAGAAGAATGATACAAGGATCTCGCGGTCGTCGATTTCATCTGGACTTTTCGGGCGATTTTCGTACCACCTCACAAAAATGGGCCGAAATCGGTATTTTCGGGCTACACGATTGCTAGGGTTTGAAATCCGACACGGAACCCGAGACACCGTCATAATTTTAGGAGAAGAATACTACAAGGATCTCGCGGTCGTCGATTTCATCTGGACTTTTCGGGCGATTTATGTACCACCCGACAAAAATGGGCCGAAATCGGTAATTTCGGGCCAAACGATGGCTAGGGTTTGAAATCCGACACGGAACCCGAGACACATTCATAAATTTAGGAGATGAAACAAGGATCTCGCGGTCGTCGATTTCATCTGGACTTTTCGGGCGATTTTCGTACCACCCGACAAAAATGTGCCGAAATCGGTATTTTCGGGCTACACGATTGCTAGGGTTTGAAATCCGACACGGAACCCGAGACACAGTCATAAATTTAGGAGAAGAATGCTACAAAGATCTCGCGGTCGTCGATTTCATCTGAACTTTTCGGGCGATTTTCGTACCACCCGACAAAAATGGGCCGAAATCGGTAATTTCGGGCCAGACGATGGCTATGGTTTGAAATCCGACACGGAACCCGAGACACATTCATAAATTTAGGAGAAGAATGCTACAAGGATCTCGCGGCCGTCGATTTCATCAGGACTTTTCGGGCGATATTCGTACTGCCCAACAAAAATGGGCCGAAATCGGTATTTTCGGGATAGACGATGGCTAGGGTTTGAAATCCGACACGGAACCCGATACACAGTCATAAATTTAGGAGAAGAATGCTACAAGGATCTCGCGATCGTCAATTTCATCTGGACTTTTCGGGGGATTTTCATACCACCCGACAAAAATGGGCCGAAATCGGTATTTTCGGGCCAGACGATGGCTTGGGTTTGAAATCTGACACTGATCCCGAGACACAATCATAAATTTAGGAGACGAATGCTACAAGGATCTCGCGGTTGTTGATTTCATCTAGACTTTTCGGTCGATTTTCGTACTACCCGACAAAAATGGGCCGAAATCAGTATTTTTTGGCTAGACGACGGCTAGGGTTTGAAATCCGACACGGAACCCGAGACACAGTCATAAATTTAGGAAAAGAATGCTACAAGGATCTCGCGGTCTTCGATTTCATCTGGACTTTTCAAGCGATTTTCGTACCACCCGACAAAAATTGGACGAAATCGGTATTTTTGGGCCATACGATGGCTAGGGTTTGAAATCCGACACAGAACCCGAGACACAGTCATAAATTTGGGAGAAGAATGCTACAAGGATCTCGCGGTCGTCGATTTCATCTAGACGTTTCGGGCGATTTTCGTACCACCGGACAAAAATGGGCCGAAATCGGTATTTTCGGGCCAGACGATGGCTAGGGTTTGAAATCCGACACGGAACCCGAGACACAGTCATAAATTTAGGAGAAGAATGATTTAAGGATCTCGCGGTCGTCGATTTCATCTGGACTTTTCGGGCGATTTTCGTACCACCTAACAAAAATGGGCCGAAATTGGTATTTTCGGGCTACACGATTGCTAGGGTTTGAAATCCGACACGGAACCCGAGATACAGTAATAAATTTAGGAGAATAGTGCAAAAAGTATCTCGCGGTCGTCAATTTCATCTGGACTTTTCGGGCGATTTTCGTACCACCAGACAAAAATGGGACGAATTCGATATTTTCGGGCCAGACGATGGCTAGGATTTGAAATCCGACACTGAACCCGAGACACAATCATAAATTTAGGAAAAGAATCCTACAAGGATCTCGCGGTCGTTGATTTCATCTGGACTTTTCTGTCGATTTTCGTACTACCCGACAAAAATGGGCCGAAATCGGTATTTTCGAGCTAGACGATGGCTAGGGTTTGAAATCCAACACGGAACCCGAGACACAATCATAAATTTAGGAGAAGAATGCTACAAGGATCTCGCAGTCGTCGATTTCATCTGGACTTTTCAAGCGATTTTCGTACCACGCGATAAAAATGGGCCGAAAGCGGTATTTTCGAGCCAGACGATGGCTAGGGTTTGAAATCCGACAGGGAACCCGAGACACAGTCATAAATTTAGGAGAAGAATGCTACAAGGATCTCGCGGTTGTCGATTTCATTTGGACTTTTCGGGCGATTTTCGTACCACCCGACAAAAATGGGCCCGAAATCGGTATTTTCGGGCTAGACGATGGCTAGGGTTTGAAATCCGACACGGAACCCGAGACACAGTAATAAATTTAGGAGAAGAAGTGCTAAAAGTATCTCGCGGTCGTCGATTTCATCTGGACTTTTCGGGCGATTTTCGTACCACCCGACAAAAATGAGCCGAAATCGGTATTTTCAGGCCAGACGATGGCTAGGGTTTGAAGTCCGACACGGAACCCAAGACACAATCATAAATTTAGAAGAAGAATGCTACAAGGATCTCGCAATCGTCGATTTCATCTGGACTTTTCGGGCGATTTTCGTACCACCCGATAAAAATGGGCCGAAATCGGTATTTTTCGGGCAAGACGATGGATAGGGTTTGAAATTCGACACGGAACACGAGACACAATCATAAATTTAGGAGAAGAATGCTACAAGGATCTCGCGGTCGTCGATTTCATCTGGACTTTTCAAGCGATTTTCGTACCACCCGACAAAAATGGGCTGAAATCGGTATTTTCGGGCCAGACGATGGCTAGGGTTTGAAATCCGACAGGGAACCCGAGACACAGTCATAAATTTAGGAGAATAATGCTACAAGGATCTCGCGGTCATCGATTTCATTTGGATTTTCGGGCGATTTTCGTACCTATCGACAAAAATGGGCCGAAATCGATATTTTCGGGCCAGACGATGGCTAGGGTTTGAAATCCGACACGGAACCCGAGACACAGTCATAAATTTGGGAGAAGAATGCTACAAGGATCTCACGGTCGTCGATTTCATCTGGACTTTTTGGGCAATATTCGTACTGCCCAACAAAAATGGGCCGAAATCGGTATTTTCGGGATAGACGATGGCTAGGGTTTGAAATCTGACACGGAACCCGATACACAGTCATAAATTTAGGAGAAGAATGCTACAAGGATCTCGCGATCGTCAATTTCATCTGGACTTTTCGGGGGATTTTCGTACCACCCGACAAAAATAGGCCGAAATCGGTATTTTCGGGCCAGATGATGGCTAGGGTTTGAAATCCGACACGGAACCCGAGACACAGTCATAAATTTAGGAGAAGAATGCTACAAGGATCTCGCGATCGTCAATTTCATCTGGACTTTTCGGGCGATTTTCGTACCACTAACATAAATGGGCCGAATTCGGTATTTTCGGGCCAGACGATGGCCTGGGTTTGAAATCTGACACTGAACCCGAGACACAATCATAAATTTAGGAGAAGAATGCTACAAGGATTTCGCGGTTGTTGATTTCATCTGGACTTTTCGGTCGATTTTCGTACTACCCGACAAAAATGGGCCGAAATCGGTATTTTTTGGCTAGACGATGGCTAGGGTTTGAAATCCGACACGGAACCCGAGACACAGTCATAAATTTAGGAAAAGAATGCTACAAGGATCTCGCGGTCTTCGATTTCATCTGGACTTTTCAAGCGATTTTCGTACCACCCGACAAAAATTGGACGAAATCGGTATTTTTGGGCCATACGATGGCTAGGGTTTGAAATCAGACACAGAACCCGAGACACAGTCATAAATTTGGGAGAAGAATGCTACAAGGATCTCACGGTCGTCGATTTCATCTGGATGTTCCGGGCGATTTTCGTACCACCGGACAAAAATAGGCCGAAATCGGTATTTTCGGGCCAGACGATGGCTAGGGTTTGAAATCCGACACGGAACCCGAGACACAGTAATAAATTTAGGAGAAGAATGATACAAGGATCTCGCGGTTGTTGATTTAATCTGGACTTTTCGGTCGATTTTCGTACTACCCGACAAAAATGGGCCGAAATCAGTATTTTTTGGCTAGACGATGGGTAGGGTTTGAAATCCGACACGGAACCCGAGACACAGTCATAAATTTAGGAAAAGAATGCTACAAGGATCTCGCGGTCTTCGATTTCATCTGGACTTTTCAAGCGATTTTCGTACCACCTGACAAAAATTGGACGAAATCGGTATTTTTGGGCCATACGATGGCTAGGGTTTGAAATCCGACACGGAACCCGAGACACAGTCATAAATTTAGGAGAATAATGCTACAAGGATCTCGCGGTCGTCGATTTCATCTGGACTTTTCGGGCGATTTTCGTACCACCGTACAAAAATGGGCCGAAATCGGTATTTTCGGGCCAGACGATGGCTAGGGTTTGAAATCCGACA
>JBBPBP010009779.1:62492264-62521208 GCA_037974735.1 Cicer chorassanicum | reverse complement strand
ACAGTCATAAATTTAGGAGAAGAATGCTACAAGGATCTCCGGATCGTCAATTTCATCTGGACTTTTCGGGCGATTTTCGTACCACCCGACAAAAATGGGCCGAAATCGGTATTTTCGGGCCAGACAATGGCTAGGGTTTGAAATCTGACACTGAACCCGAGACACAATAATAAATTTAGGAGAAGATTGCTAGAAGGATCTCGCGGTCGTTGATTTCATCTGGACTTTTCGGTCGATTTTCGTACTACCCGATAAAAATGGGCCGAAATCGGTATTTTCGGGCCAGACGATGGCTTGGGAATGAAATCCGACACGGAACCCGAGACACATTCATAAATGTAGGAGAAGAAAGCTACAACGATCTAGCGGTCGTCGATTTCATCTGGACTTTACGGGCGATTTTCGTACCACCCAACAAAAATGGGCAGAAATCGGTATTTTCGGGCCAGACGATGGCTAGGGTTTGAAATCCAACACGGAACCTGATACACAGTCATAAATTTAGGAGAAGAATGCTACAAGGATCTCGCGATCCTCAATTTCATCTGGACTTTTCGGGGGATTTTCGTACCACCCGACAAAAATGGGCCGAAATCGGTATTTTCGGGCCACACGATGGCTAGGGTTTGAAATCTGATACGAAACCCGAGACACAGTCATAAATTTAGGAGAAGAATGCTACAAGGATCTCCGGATCGTCCATTTCATCTGGACTTTTCGGGCGATTTTCGTACCACCCGACAAAAATGGGCCGAAATCGGTAATTTCGGGTCAGACGATGGCTAGGTTTTGAAATCCGACACGGAACCCGAGACACATTCATAAATTTAGGAGAAGAATGCTACAAGGATCTCGCGGTCGTCGATTTCATCTGGACTTTTCGGGCGATATTCGTACCACCCAACAAAAATGGGCCGAAATCGGTATTTTCGAGCCAGACGATGGCTAGGGTTTGAAATCCGACACGGAACCCGAGACACAGTCATAAATTTAGGAGAAGAATGCTACAAGGATCTCGCGGTCGTCGATTTCATCTGGACTTTTCGGGCGATTTTCGTACCACCGGACAAAAATGGGCCGAAATCGGTATTTTCGGGCCAGACGATGGCTAGGGTTTGAAATCCGACACGGAACCCGAGACACAGTCATAAATTTAGGAGAAGAATGATACAAGGATCTCGCGGTCGTCGATTTCATCTGGACTTTTCGGGCAATTTTCGTACCACCTCACAAAAATGGGCCGAAATCGGTATTTTCGGGCTACACGATTGCTAGGGTTTGAAATCCGACACGGAACCCGAGACACAGTCATAAATTTAGGAGAAGAATGCTACAAGGATCTCGCGGTCGTCGATTTCATCTGGACTTTTCGGGCGATTTATGTACCACCCGACAAAAATGGGCCGAAATCGGTAATTTCGGGCCAAACGATGGCTAGGGTTTGAAATCCGACACGGAACCCGAGACACATTCATAAATTTAGGAGATGAAACAAGGATCTCGCGGTCGTCGATTTCATCTGGACTTTTCGGGCGATTTTCGTACCACCCGACAAAAATGTGCCGAAATCGGTATTTTCGGGCTACACGATTGCTAGGGTTTGAAATCCGACACGGAACCCGAGACACAGTCATAAATTTAGGAGAAGAATGCTACAAAGATCTCGCGGTCGTCGATTTCATCTGAACTTTTCGGGCGATTTTCGTACCACCCGACAAAAATGGGCCGAAATCGGTAATTTCGGGCCAGACGATGGCTATGGTTTGAAATCCGACACGGAACCCGAGACACATTCATAAATTTAGGAGAAGAATGCTACAAGGATCTCGCGGCCGTCGATTTCATCAGGACTTTTCGGGCGATATTCGTACTGCCCAACAAAAATGGGCCGAAATCGGTATTTTCGGGATAGACGATGGCTAGGGTTTGAAATCCGACACGGAACCCGATACACAGTCATAAATTTAGGAGAAGAATGCTACAAGGATCTCGCGATCGTCAATTTCATCTGGACTTTTCGGGGGATTTTCATACCACCCGACAAAAATGGGCCGAAATCGGTATTTTCGGGCCAGACGATGGCCTGGGTTTGAAATCTGACACTGAACCCGAGACACAATCATAAATTTAGGAGAAGAATGATACAAGGATCTCGCGGTCGTCGATTTCATCTGGACTTTTCGGGCGATTTTCGTACCACCTCACAAAAATGGGCCGAAATCGGTATTTTCGGGCTACACGATTGCTAGGGTTTGAAATCCGACACGGAACCCGAGACACAATCATAAATTTAGGAGAAGAATGCTACAAGGATCTCGCGGTCGTCGATTTCATCTGGACTTTTCGGGCGATTTATGTACCACCCGACAAAAATGGGCCGAAATCGGTAATTTCGGGCCAAACGATGGCTAGGGTTTGAAATCCGACACGGAACCCGAGAGACAGTCATAAATTTAGGAGAAGAATGATACAAGGATCTCACGGTCGTCGATTTCATCTGGACTTTTCGGGCAATTTTCGTACCACCTCACAAAAATGGGCCGAAATCGGTATTTTCGGGCTACACGATTGCTAGGGTTTGAAATCCGACACGGAACCCGAGACACAGTCATAAATTTAGGAGAAGAATGCTACAAGGATCTCGCGGTCGTCGATTTCATCTGGACTTTTTCGGGCGATTTTCGTACCACCCGACAAAAATGGGCCGCAATCGGTAATTTCGGCCCAGACGATGGCTATGGTTTGAAATCCGACACGGAACCCGAGACACATTCCTATATTTAGGAGAAGAATGCTACAAGGATCTCGCGGTCGTCGATTTCATCAGGACTTTTCGGGCGATATTCGTACTGCCCAACAAAAATGGGCCGAAATCGGTATTTTCGGGATAGACGATGGCTAGGGTTTAAAATCCGACACGGAACCCGATACACAATCATAAATTTAGGAGAAGAATGCTTCAAGGATCTCGCGATCGTCAATTTCATCTGGACTTTTCGGGGGATTTTCGTACCACCCGACAAAAATGGGCCGAAATCGGTATTTTCAGGCCAGACGATGGCTAGGGTTTGAAATCCGACACGGAACCCGAGACACAATCATTAATTTAGGAGAAGAATGCTACAAGGATCTCGCGATCGTCAATTTCATCTGGACTTTTCGGGCGATTTTCGTACCACTGACATAAATGGGCCGAATTCGGTATTTTCGGGCCAGACGATGGCCTGGGTTTGAAATCTGACACTGAACCCGAGACACAATCATAAATTTAGGAGAAGAATGCTACAAGGATCTCGCGGTTGTTGATTTCATCTAGACTTTTCGGTCGATTTTCGTACTACCCGACAAAAATGGGCCGAAATCGGTATTTTCGGGCCAGACGAGGGCTAGGGTTTGAAATCCGACACGGAACCCGAGACACAGTCATAAATTTAGGAGAAGAATGCTACAAGGATCTCGCGGTCGTCGATTTCATCTGGACTTTTCAGGCGATTTTCGTACCACTCGACAAAAATGGGCCGAAATCGGTAATTTCGGGCCAGACGATGGCTAGGGTTTGAAATCCGACACGGAACCCGAGACACATTCATAAATTTAGGAGAAGAATGCTACAAGGATCTAGCGGTCGTCGATTTCATCTGGACTTTTCGGGCGATTTTCGTACCACCCAACAAAAATGGGCAGAAATCGGTATTTTCCTGCCAGACGATGGCTAGGGTTTGAAATCCAACACGGAACCCGATACACAGTCATAAATTTAGGAGAAGAATGCTACAAGGATCTCGCGATCATCAATTTCATCTGGACTTTTCGGGGGATTTTCGTACCACCCGACAAAAATGGGCCGAAATCGGTATTTTCGGGCCACACGATGGCTAGGGTTTGAAATCCGACACGGAACCCGAGACACATTCATAAATTTAGGAGAAGAATGCTTCAAGGATCTAGCGGTCGTCGATTTCATCTGGACTTTTCTGGCGATTTTCGTACCACCCAACAAAAATGGGCAGAAATCGGTATTTTCCTGCCAGACGATGGCTAGGGTTTGAAATCCAACACGGAACCCGATACACAGTCATAAATTTAGGAGAAGAATGCTACAAGGATCTCGCGATCATCAATTTCATCTGGACTTTTCGGGGGATTTTCGTACCACCCGACAAAAATGGGCCGAAATCGGTATTTTCGGGCCAGACGATGGCTAGGGTTTGAAATCCGACACGAAACCCGAGACACAGTCATAAATTTAGGAGAAGAATGCTACAAGGATCTCCGGATCGTCAATTTCATCTGGACTTTTCGGGCGATTTTCGTACCACCCGACAAAAATGGGCCGAAATCGGTAATTTCGGGCCAGACGATGGCTAGGGTTTGAAATCCGACACGGAACCCGAGACACATTCATAAATTTAGGAGAAGAATGCTACAAGGATCTAGCGGTCGTCGATTTCATCTGGACTTTACGGGCGATTTTCGTACCACCCAACAAAAATGGGCAGAAATCGGTATTTTCGGGCCAGACGATGGCTAGGGTTTGAAATCCAACACGGAACCCGATACACAGTCATAAATTTAGGAGAAGAATGCTACAAGGATCTCGCGATCATCAATTTCATCTGGACTTTTCGGGGGATTTTCGTACCACCCGACAAAAATGGGCCGAAATCGGTATTTTCGGGCCAGACGATGGCTAGGGTTTGAAATCTGACACGAAACCCGAGACACTGTCATAAATTTAGGAGAAGAATGCTACAAGGATCTCCGGATCGTCAATTTCATCTGGACTTTTCGGGCGATTTTCGTACCACCCAACAAAAATGGGCCGAAATCGGTAATTTCGGGCCAGACGATGGCTAGGGTTTGAAATCCGACACGGAACCCGAGACACATTCATAAATTTAGGAGAAGAATGTTACAAGGATCTCGCGGTCGTCGATTTCATCTGGACTTTTCGGGCGATATTCGTACCACCCGACAAAAATGGGCCCAAATCGGTATTTTCGGGCTACACGATTGCTAGGGTTTGAAATCCGACACGGAACCCGAGACACAGTCATAAATTTAGGAGAAGAATGCTACAAGGATCTCGCGGTCGTCGATTTCATCTGGACTTTTCGGGCGATTTTCGTACCACCCGACAAAAATGGGCCTAAATCGGTATTTTGGGGCAGACGATGGCTAGGGTTTGAAATCCGACACGGAACCCGAGACACAATCATAAATTTAGGAGAAGAATGCTACAAGGATCTCGCGGTCGTCGATTTCATCTGGACTTTTCGGGCGATTTTCGTACCACCCGACAAAAATGGGCCGAAATTGGTATTTTCGGGCCAGACGATGGCTAGGGTTTGAAATCTGACATGACACCCGAGACACAGTCATAAATTTAAGAGAAGAATGCTACAAGGATCTCACGGTTGGTGATTTCATCTGGACTTTTCGGGCGATTTTCGTACCACCCGACAAAAATGGGCAGGAATTGGTATTTTCGGGCCAGACGATGGCTAGGGTTTGAAATCCGACACGGAACCCGAGACACAATCATAAATTTAGGAGAAGAATGCTACAAGGATCTCGCGGTCGTCGATTTCATCTGGACTTTTCGGGCGATTTTCGTACCACCTGACAAAAATGTGCCGAAATCGGTATTTTCGGGCCAGACGATGGCTAGGGTTTGAAATCCGACACGGAACCCGAGACACAGTCATAAATTTAGGAGAAGAATGCTACAAGGATCTCGCAGTCGTCGATTTCATCTGGAATTTTCGGGCGATTTTCGTACCACCCCACAAAAATGGGCCGAAATCGGTATTTTCGGGCCAGACGATGGCTAGGGTTTGAAATCCGACACGGAACCCGAGACACAATCATAAATTTAGGAGAAGAATGCTACAAGGATCTCGCGGTCGTCGATTTCATCTGGACTTTTCGGGCGATTTTCGTACCACCCGACAAAAATGGGCCGAAATCGGTATTTTAAGGCCAGACGATGGCTACGGTTTGAAATCTGACAAGGAACCCGAGACAGAGTCATAAATTTAGGAGAAGAAAGCTAAAAGGATCTCGCGGTCGTCGATTTCATCTGGACTTTACGGGCGATTTTCGTACCACCCGACAAAAATGGGCCGAAATCGGTATTTTCGTGCCAGACGATGGCTAGGGTTTGAAATCCGACACGGAACCCGAGACACAGTCATAAATTTAGGAGAAGAATGCTACAAGGATCTCGCGGTCGTCGATTTCATCTGGACTTTTCGGGCGATTTTCGTACCACGCGACAAAAATGGGCCGAAATCGGTATTTTCGGGCCAGACGATGGCTAGGGTTTGAAATCTGACACGGAACCCGAGACACAGTCATAAATTTAGGAGAAGAATGCTACAAGGATCTCGCGGTCGTCGATTTCATCTGCACTTTTCGGGCGATTTTCGTACCACCCAACAAAAATGTGCCGAAATCGGTATTTTAGGGCCAGACGATGGCAAGGGTTTAAAATCCGACACGGAACCCGAGACACAGTCATAAATTCAAGAGAAGAATGCTACAAGGATCTCGCGGTCGGTTATTTCATCTGGACTTTTCGGGCGATTTTCGTACCACCCGACAAAAATGGGCCGAAATCGGTATTTTCGGGCCAGACGATGGCTAAGGTTTGAAATCCGACACGGAACCCGAGACACAGTCATAAATTTTGGAAAAGAATGCCACAAGGATCTTGCGGTCATCGATTTCATCTAGACTTTTCGGGCGATTTTCGTACCACCCGACAAAAATGGGGCGAAATCGGTATTTTCAGGCCAGACACTTGCTAGGGTTTGAAATCCGACACGGAACCCGAGACACAGTCATAAATTTAGGAGAAGAATGCTACAAGGATCTCGCGGTCGTCGATTTCATCTGGACTTTTCGGGCGATTTTCGTACCACCCGACAAAAATGGGCCGAAATCGGTAATTTCGGGCCAGACGATGGCTATGGTTTGAAATCCGACACGGAACCCGAGACACATTCATAAATTTAGGAGAAGAATGCTAAAAGGATCTCGCGGTCGTCAATTTCATCAGGACTTTTCGGGCGATATTCGTACTGCCCAACAAAAATGGGCCGAAATCGGTATTTTCGGGATAGACGATGGCTAGGGTTTGAAATCCGACACGGAACCCGATACACAGTCATAAATTTAGGAGAAGAATGCTACAAGGATCTCGCGATCGTCAATTTCATCTGGACTTTTCGGGGGATTTTCGTACCACCCGACAAAAATGGGCCGAAATCGGTATTTTCGGGCCAGACGATGGCTAGGGTTTGAAATCCGACACGGAACCCGAGACACAGTCATAAATTTAGGAGAAGAATGCTACAAGGATCTCGCGGTCGTTGATTTCATCTGCACTTTTCGGGCGATTTTCGTACCACTCGACAAAAATGGGCCGAAATCGGTATTTTCGGGCCAGACGATGGCTAGGGTTTGAAATCCGACACGGAACCCGAGACACAATCATAAATTTAGGAGAAGAATGCTACAAGGATCTCGCGGTCGTCGATTTCATCTGGACTTTTCGGGCGATTTTCGTACCACCCGACAAAAATGGGCCGAAATCGGTATTTTAAGGCCAGACGATGGCTACGGTTTGAAATCTGACAAGGAACCCGAGACAGAGTCATAAATTTAGGAGAAGAAAGCTAAAAGGATCTCGCGGTCGTCGATTTCATCTGGACTTTACGGGCGATTTTCGTACCACCCGACAAAAATGGGCCGAAATCGGTATTTTCGGGCCAGACGATGGCTAGGGTTTGAAATCCGACACGGAACCCGAGACACAATCATAAATTTAGGAGAAGAATGCTACAAGGATCTCGCGATCGTCAATTTCATCTGGACTTTTCGGGCGATTTTCGTACCACTGACATAAATGGGCCGAATTCGGTATTTTCGGGCCAGACGATGGCCTGGGTTTGAAATCTGACACTGAACCCGAGACACAATCATAAATTTAGGAGAAGAATGCTACAAGGATCTCGCGGTCGTTGATTTCATCTGGACTTTTCGGTCGATTTTCGTACTACCCAACAAAAATGTGTCGAAATCGGTATTTTCGGGCTAGACGATGGCTAGGGTTTGAAATCCGACACGGAACCCGAGACACAGTCATAAATTTAGGAAAAGAATGCTACAAGGATCTCGCGGTCGTCGATTTCATCTGGACTTTTCAATCGATTTTCGTACCACCCGACAAAAATTGGCCGAAATCGGTATTTTTTGGCAAGACGATGGCTAGGGTTTGAAATCCGACACAGAACCCGAGACACAGTCATAAATATGGGAGAAGAATGCTACAAGGATCTCGCGGTCGTCGATTTCATCTGGACGTTTCGGGCGATTTTCGTACCATCGGACAAAAATGGGCCGAAATCGATATTTTCGGGCCAGACGATGGCTAGGGTTTGAAATCCGACACGGAACCCGAGACACAGTAATAAATATAGGAGAAGAATGATACAAGGATCTCGCGGTTTTTGATTTAATCTGGACTTTTCGGTCGATTTTCGTTCTACCCGACAAAAATGGGCCGAAATCAGTATTTTTTGGCTAGACGATGGCTAGGGTTTGAAATCCGACACGGAACCCGAGACACAGTCATAAATTTAGGAAAAGAATGCTACAAGGATCTCCCGGTCTTCGATTTCATCTGAACTATTCAAGCGATTTTCGTACCACCTGACAAAAATTGGACGAAATCGGTATTTTTGGGCCATACGATGGCTAGGGTTTGAAATCCGACACGGAACCCGAGACACAGTCATAAATTTAGGAGAATAATGCTACAAGGATCTCGCGGTCGTCGATTTCATTTGGACTTTTCGGGCGATTTTCGTACCAATCGACAAAAATGGGCCGAAATCGGTATTTTCGGGCCAGACGATGGCTAGGGTTTGAAATCCGACACGGAACCCGAGACACAGTCATAAATTTAGGAGAAGAATGATACAAGGATCTCGTGGTCGTCGATTTCATCTGGACTTTTCGGGCGATATTCGTACCACCCAACAAAAATGGGCCGAAATCGGTATTTTTGGGCCATACGATGGCTAGGGTTTGAAATCCGACCCGGAACCCGAGACACAGTCATAAATTTAGGAGAATAATGCTACAAGGATCTCGCGGTCGTCGATTTCATCTGGACTTTTCAGGCGATTTTCGTACCACCGTACAAAAATGGGCCGAAATCGGTATTTTCGGGCCAGACGATGGCTAGGGTTTGAAATCCGACACGGAACCCGAGACACAGTCATAAATTTAGGAGAAGAATGATACAAGGATCTCGCGGTCGTCGATTTCATCTGGACTTTTCGGGCAATTTTCGTACCACCTCACAAAAATGGGCCGAAATCGGTATATTCGGGCTACACGATTGCTAGGGTTTGAAATCCGACACGGAACCCGAGACACAGTCATAAATTTAGGAGAAGAATGCTACAAGGATCTCGCGGTCGTCGATTTCATCTGGACTTTTCGGGCGATTTATGTACCACCCGACAAAAATGGGCCGAAATAGGTAATTTCGGGCCAAACGATGGCTAGGGTTTGAAATCCGACACGGAACCCGAGACACATTCATAAATTTAGGAGATGATACAAGGATCTCGCGGTCGTCGATTTCATCTGGACTTTTCGGGCGATTTTCGTACCACCCGACAAAAATGTACCGAAATCGGTATTTTCGGGCTACACGATTGCTAGGGTTTGAAATCCGACACGGAACCCGATACACAGTCATAAATTTAGGAGAAGAATGCTACAAGGATCTCGCGATCGTCAATTTCATCTGGACTTTTCGGGGGATTTTCGTACCACCCGACAAAAATGGGCCGAAATCGGTATGTTCGGGCCAGACGATGGCTAGGGTTTGAAATCCGACACGGAACCCGAGACCCAATCATAAATTTAGGAGAAGAATGCTACAAGGATCTCGCGATCGTCAATTTCATCTGGACTTTTCAGGCGATTTTCGTACCACTGACATAAATGGGCCGAATTCGGTATTTTCGGGCCAGACGATGGCCTGGGTTTGAAATCTGACACTGAACCCGAGACACAATCATAAATTTAGGAGAAGAATGCTACAAGGATCTCGCGGTTGTTGATTTCATCTAGACTTTTCGGTCGATTTTCGTACTACCCGACAAAAATGGGCCGAAATCAGTATTTTTTGGCTAGACGACGGCTAGGGTTTGAAATCCGACACGGAACCCGAGACACAGTCATAAATTTAGGAAAAGAATGCTACAAGGATCTCGCGGTCTTCGATTTCATCTGGACTTTTCAAGCGATTTTCGTACCACCCGACAAAAATTGGACGAAATCGGTATTTTTGGGCCATACGATGGCTAGGGTTTGAAATCAAACACAGAACCCGAGACACAGTCATAAATTTGGGAGAAGAATGCTACAAGGATCTCACGGTCGTCGATTTCATCTGGACGTTTCGGGCGATTTTCGTACCACCGGACAAAAATAGGCCGAAATCGGTATTTTCGGGCCAGACGATGGCTAGGGTTTGAAATCCGACACGGAACCCGAGACACAGTAATAAATTTAGGAGAAGAATGATACAAGGATCTCGCGGTTGTTGATTTAATCTGGACTTTTCGGTCGATTTTCGTACTACCCGACAAAAATGGGCCGAAATCAGTATTTTTTGGCTAGACGATGGCTAGGGTTTGAAATCCGACACGGAACCCGAGACACAGTCATAAATTTAGGAAAAGAATGCTACAAGGATCTCGCGGTCTTCGATTTCATCTGGACTTTTCAAGCGATTTTCGTACCACCTGACAAAAATTGGACGAAATCGGTATTTTTGGGCCATACGATGGCTAGGGTTTGAAATCCGACACCGAACCCGAGACACAGTCATAAATTTAGGAGAATAATGCTACAAGGATCTCGCGGTCGTCGATTTCATCTGGACTTTTCGGGCGATTTTCGTACCACCGTACAAAAATGGGCCGAAATCGGTATTTTCGGGCCAGACGATGGCTAGGGTTTGAAATCCGACACGGAACCCGAGACACAGTCATAAATTTAGGAGAAGAATGATACAAGGATCTCGCGGTCGTCGATTTCATCTGGACTTTTCGGGCAATTTTCGTACCACCTCACAAAAATGGGCCGAAATCGGTATATTCGGGCTACACGATTGCTAGGGTTTGAAATCCGACACGGAACCCGAGACACAGTCATAAATTTAGGAGAAGAATGCTACAAGGATCTCGCGGTCGTCGATTTCATCTGGACTTTTCGGGCGATTTATGTACCACCCGACAAAAATGGGCCGAAATAGGTAATTTCGGGCCAAACGATGGCTAGGGTTTGAAATCCGACACGGAACCCGAGACACATTCATAAATTTAGGAGATGATACAAGGATCTCGCGGTCGTCGATTTCATCTGGACTTTTCGGGCGATTTTCGTACCACCCGACAAAAATGTACCGAAATCGGTATTTTCGGGCTACACGATTGCTAGGGTTTGAAATCCGACACGGAACCCGATACACAGTCATAAATTTAGGAGAAGAATGCTACAAGGATCTCGCGATCGTCAATTTCATCTGGACTTTTCGGGGGATTTTCGTACCACCCGACAAAAATGGGCCGAAATCGGTATTTTCGGGCCAGACGATGGCTAGGGTTTGAAATCCGACACGGAACCCGAGACACAGTCATAAATTTAGGAGAAGAATGCTACAAGGATCTCGCGGTAGTCGATTTTATCTGCACTTTTCGGGCGATTTTCGTACCACCCGACAAAAATGGGCCGAAATCGGTATTTTCGGGCCAGACGATGGCTAGGGTTTGAAATCCGACACGGAACCCGAGACACAGTCATAAATTTAAGAGAAGAATGCTACAAGGATCTCGCGGTCGGTGATTTCATCTGGACTTTTTGCGGGATTTTCGTACCACCGACGATGGCTACGGTTTGAAATCCGACACGGAACCCGAGACACAGTCATAAATTTAGGAGAAGAATGCTACAAGGATCTCGCGGTCGTCGATTTCATCTGGACTTTTCGGGCGATTTTCGTACCACCCGACAAAAATGGGCCGAAATCGGTAATTTCGGGCCAGACGATGGCTATGGTTTGAAATCCGACACGGAACCCGAGACACATTCATAAATTTAGGAGAAGAATGCTAAAAGGATCTCGCGGTCGTCAATTTCATCAGGACTTTTCGGGCGATATTCGTACTGCCCAACAAAAATGGGCCGAAATCGGTATTTTCGGGATAGACGATGGCTAGGGTTTGAAATCCGACACGGAACCCGATACACAGTCATAAATTTAGGAGAAGAATGCTACAAGGATCTCGCGATCGTCAATTTCATCTGGACTTTTCGGGGGATTTTCGTACCACCCGACAAAAATGGGCCGAAATCGGTATTTTCGGGCCAGACGATGGCTAGGGTTTGAAATCCGACACGGAACCCGAGACACAATCATAAATTTAGGAGAAGAATGCTACAAGGATCTCGCGATCGTCAATTTCATCTGGACTTTTCGGGCGATTTTCGTACCACTGACATAAATGGGCCGAATTCGGTATTTTCGGGCCAGACGATGGCCTGGGTTTGAAATCTGACACTGAACCCGAGACACAATCATAAATTTAGGAGAAGAATGCTACAAGGATCTCGCGGTTGTTGATTTCATCTAGACTTTTCGGTCGATTTTCGTACTACCCGACAAAAATGGGCCGAAATCGGTATTTTCGGGCCAGACGAGGGCTAGGGTTTGAAATCCGACACGGAACCCGAGACACAGTCATAAATTTAGGAGAAGAATGCTACAAGGATCTCGCGGTCGTCGATTTCATCTGGACTTTTCAGGCGATTTTCGTACCACTCGACAAAAATGGGCCGAAATCGGTAATTTCGGGCCAGACGATGGCTAGGGTTTGAAATCCGACACGGAACCCGAGACACATTCATAAATTTAGGAGAAGAATGCTACAAGGATCTAGCGGTCGTCGATTTCATCTGGACTTTTCTGGCGATTTTCGTACCACCCAACAAAAATGGGCAGAAATCGGTATTTTCCTGCCAGACGATGGCTAGGGTTTGAAATCCAACACGGAACCCGATACACAGTCATAAATTTAGGAGAAGAATGCTACAAGGATCTCGCGATCATCAATTTCATCTGGACTTTTTGGGGGATTTTCGTACCACCCGACAAAAATGGGCCGAAATCGGTATTTTCGGGCCAGACGATGGCTAGGGTTTGAAATCCGACACGAAACCCGAGACACAGTCATAAATTAAGGAGAAGAATGCTACAAGGATCTCCGGATCGTCAATTTCATCTGGACTTTTCGGGCGATTTTCGTACCACCCGACAAAAATGGGCCGAATTCGGTATTTTCGGGCCAGACAATGGCTAGGGTTTGAAATCTGACACTGAACCCGAGACACAATAATAAATTTAGGAGAAGAATGCTAGAAGGATCTCGCGGTCGTTGATTTCATCTGGACTTTTCGGTCGATTTTCATACTACCCGACAAAAATGGGCCGAAATCGGTATTTTCGGGCCAGACGATGGCTTGGGATTGAAATCCGACACGGAACCCGAGACACATTCATAAATGTAGGAGAAGAAAGCTACAACGATCTCGCGGTCGTCGATTTCATCTGGAATTTTCGGGCGATTTTCGTACCACCCGACAAAAATGGGCCGAAATCGGTATTTTTGGGCCAGACGATGGCTAGGGTTTGAAATCCGACACGGAACCCGAGACACATTCATAAATTTAGTAGAAGAATGCTACAAGGATCTCGCGATCGTCAATTTCATCTGGACTTTTCGGGCGATTTTCGTACCACCCGACAAAAATGGGACAAATTCGGTATTTTCGGGCCAGACGATGGCTAGGGTTTGAAATCCGACAGGGAACCCGAGTCACAGTCAGAAAATTTAGGAGAAGAATGCTATAAGGATCTCGCGGTCGTCGATTTCATTTGGACTTTTCGTGCGATTTTCATACCAATCGACAAAAATGGGCCGAAATCGGTATTTTCGGGCCAGACGATGGCTAGGGTTTGAAATCCGACACGGAACCCGAGACACAGTCATAAATTTAGGAGAAGAATGCTACAAGGATCTCGCGGTCGTCGATTTCATCTGGACTTTTCGGGCGATATTCGTACCACCCAACAAAAATGGGCCGAAATCGGTATTTTCGGGTTAGACGATGGCTAGGGTTTGAAATCCGACACGGAACCCGAGACACATTCATAAATTTTGGAGAAGAATGCTACAAGGATCTCGCGATGGTCAATTTCATCTGGACTTTTCGGGCGATTTTCGTACCACCCGACATAAATGGGCCGAATTCGGTATTTTCGGGCCAAACGATGGCCTGGGTTTGAAATCTGACACTGAACCCGAGACACAATCATAAATTTAGGAGAAGAATGCTACAAGGATCTCGCGGTTGTTGATTTCATCTGGACTTTTCGGTCGATTTTCGTACTACCCAACAAAAATGGGTCGAAATCGGTATTTTCGGGCTAGACGATGGCTAGGGTTTGAAATCCGACACGGAACCCGAGACACAGTCATAAATTTAGGAAAAGAATGCTACAAGGATCTCGCGGTCGTCGATTTCATCTGGACTTTTCAATCGATTTTCGTACCACCCGACAAATATTGGCCGAAATCGGTATTTTTTGGCAAGACGATGGCTAGGGTTTGAAATTCGACACAGAACCCGAGACACAGTCATAAATTTGGGAGAAGAATGCTACAAGGATCTCGCGGTCGTCGATTTCATCTGGACGTTTCGGGCGATTTTCGTACCACCGGACAAAAATGGGCCGAAATCGGTATTTTCGGGCCAGACGATGGCTAGGGTTTGAAATCCGACACGGAACCCGAGACACAGTAATAAATTTAGGAGAAGAATGATACAAGGATCTCGCGGTTGTTGATTTAATCTGGACTTTTCGGTCGATTTTCGTTCTACCCGACAAAAATGGGCCGAAATCAGTATTTTTTGGCTAGACGATGGCTAGGGTTTGAAATCCGACACGGAACCCGAGACACAGTCATAAATTTAGGAAAAGAATGCTACAAGGATCTCGCGGTCTTCGATTTCATCTGGACTTTTCAAGCGATTTTCGTACCACCTGACAAAAATTGGACGAAATCGGTATTTTTGGGCCATACGATGGCTAGGGTTTGAAATCCGACACCGAACCCGAGACACAGTCATAAATTTAGGAGAATAATGCTACAAGGATCTCGCGGTCGTCGATTTCATCTGGACTTTTCGGGCGATTTTCGTACCACCGTACAAAAATGGGCCGAAATCGGTATTTTCGGGCCAGACGATGGCTAGGGTTTGAAATCCGACACGGAACCCGAGACACAGTCATAAATTTAGGAGAAGAATGATACAAGGATCTCGCGGTCGTCGATTTCATTTGGACTTTTCGGGCGATTTTCGTACCACCGTACAAAAATGGGCCGAAATCGGTATTTTCGGGCCAGACGATGGCTAGGGTTTGAAATCTGACACGGAACCCGAGACACAGTAATAAATTTAGGAGAAGAATGATACAAGGATCTCGCGGTCGTCGATTTCATCTGGACTTTTCGGGCGATTTTCGTACCACCTCACAAAAATGGGCCGAAATCGGTATTTTCGGGCTACACGATTGCTAGGGTTTGAAATCCGACACGGAACCCGAGACACCGTCATAATTTTAGGAGAAGAATACTACAAGGATCTCGCGGTCGTCGATTTCATCTGGACTTTTCGGGCGATTTATGTACCACCCGACAAAAATGGGCCGAAATCGGTAATTTCGGGCCAAACGATGGCTAGGGTTTGAAATCCGACACGGAACCCGAGACACATTCATAAATTTAGGAGATGATACAAGGATCTCGCGGTCGTCGATTTCATCTGGACTTTTCGGGCGATTTTCGTACCACCCGACAAAAATGTGCCGAAATCGGTATTTTCGGGCTACACGATTGCTAGGGTTTGAAATCCGACACGGAACCCGAGACACAATCATAAATTTAGGAGAAGAATGCTACAAGGATCTCGCGGTCGTCGATTTCATCTGGACTTTTCGGGCGATTTTCGTACAACCCGACAAAAATGGGCCGAAATCGGTAATTTCGGGCCAGACGATGGCTATGGTTTGAAATCCGACACGGAACGCGAGACACATTCATAAATTTAGGAGAAGAATGCTACAAGGATCTCGCAGTCGTCGATTTCATCAGGACTTTTCGGGCGATATTGGTACTGCCCATAAAAAATGGGCCGAAATCGGTATTTTCGGGATAGACGATGGCTAGGGTTTGAAATCCGACACGGAACCCGATACACAGTCATAAATTTAGGAGAAGAATGCTACAAGGATCTCGCGATCGTCAATTTCATCTGGACTTTTCGGGGGATTTTCGTACCACCCGACAAAAATGGGCCGAAATCGGTATTTTCGGGCCAGATGATGACTAGGGTTTGAAATCCGACACGGAACCCGAGACACAGTCATAAATTTAGGAGAAGAATGCTACAAGGATCTCGCGATCGTCAATTTAATCTGGACTTTTCGGGCGATTTTCGTACCACTGACATAAATGGGCCGAATTCGGTATTTTCGGGCCAGACGATGGCCTGGGTTTGAAATCTGACACTGAACCCGAGACACAATCATAAATTTAGGAGAAGAATGCTACAAGGATCTCGCGGTTGTTGATTTAATCTGGACTTTTCGGTCGATTTTCGTACTACCCGACAAAAATGGGCCGAAATCAGTATTTTTTGGCTAGACGATGGCTAGGGTAAGAAATCCGACACGGAACCCGAGACACACTCATAAATTTAGGAAAAGAATGCTACAAGGATCTCGCGGTCGTCGATTTCATCTGGACTTTTCAAGCGATTTTCGTACCACCCGACAAAAATTGGCCGAAATCGGTATTTTTTGGCAAGACGATGGCTAGGGTTTGAAATCCGACACAGAACCCGAGACGTAGTCATAAATTTAGGAGAAGAATGCTACAAGGATCTCGCGGTCGTCGATTTCATCTGGACTTTTCGGGCGATATTCGTACCACCCAACAAAAATGGGCCGAAATCGGTATTTTCGGGCCAGACGATGGCTAGGGTTTGAAATCCGACACGGAACCCGAAACAAGGTCATAAATTTATGAGAAGAATGCTACAAGGATCTCGCGGTCGTCGATTTCATCTGGACTTTTCGGGCGATATTCGTACCACCTAACAAAAAGGGCCGAAATCGGTATTTTCGGGCCAGACGATGGCTAGGGTTTGAAATCCGACACGGAACCCGAGACACATTCATAAATTTTGGAGAAGAATGCTACAAGGATCTCGCGATGGTCAATTTCATCTGGACTTTTCGGGCGATTTTCGTACCACCCGACATAAATGGGCCGAATTCGGTATCTTCGGGCCAAACGATGGCCTGGGTTTGAAATCTGACACTGAACCCGAGACACAATGATAAATTTAGGAGAAGAATGCTACAAGGATCTCGCGATTGTTGATTTTATCTGGACTTTTCGGTCGATTTTCGTACTACCCAACAAAAATGGGTCGAAATCGGTATTTTCAGGCTAGACGATCGCTAGGGTTTGAAATCCGACACGGAACCCGAGACACAGTCATAAAATTAGGAAAAGAATGCTACAAGGATCTCGCGGTTGTCGATTTCATCTGGACTTTTCAAGCGATTTTCGTATCACCCGACAAAAATTGGCCGAAATCGGTATTTTTTGGCAAGACGATGGCTAGGGTTTGAAATCCGACACAGAACCCGAGACGTAGTCATAAATTTAGGAGAAGAATGCTACAAGGATCTCGCGGTCGTCTATTTCATTTGGACTTTTTGGGCGATTATGTACCACCCGACAAAAATGGGCCGAAATCGGTATTTTCGGGCCAGACAATGGCTAGGGTTTGAAATCCGACACGAAACCCGAGACACAGTAATAAATTTAGGAGAAGAATGCTACAAGTATCTCGCGGTCGTCGATTTCATCTGGACTTTTCGCGCGATTTTCGTACCATCCGACAAAAATGGACCGAAATCGGTATTTTCGGGCCAGACGATGGCTAGGGTTTGAAGTCTGACACGGAACCCGAGACACATTCATATATTTAGGAGAAGAATGCTACAAGGATCTCGCGGTCGTCGATTTCATCTGGACTTTTCGGGCGATTTTCGTACCACCTGACAAAAATGGGTCGAAATCGGTATTTTCGGGCCAGACGATGGCTAGGGTTTGAAATCCGACACGGAACCCGAGACACAGTCATAAATTTAGGAGAAGAATGATACAAGGATCTCGCGGTCGTCGATTTCATCTGGACTTTTCGGGCGATTTTCGTACCACCCGACAAAAATGGGCCGAAATCGGTATTTTCGGGCTACACGATTGCTAGGGTTTGAAATCCGACACGGAACCCGAGACACAGTCATAAATTTAGGAGAAGAATGCTACAAGGATCTCGCGGTCGTCGATTTCATCTGGACTTTTCGGGTGATTTTCGTACAACCTAACAAAAATGGGCCGAAATCGGTAATTTCGAGCCAGACGATGGCTAGGGTTTGAAATCCGACACGGAACCCGAGACACATTCATAAATTTAGGAGAAGAATGCTACAAGGATCTCGCGGTCGTCGATTTCATCTGGACTCTTCGGGCGATATTCGTACTGCCCAACAAAAATGGGCCGAAATCGGTATTTTTGGGATAGACGATGGGTAGGGTTTGAAATCCGACACGGAACCCGATACACAGTCATAAATTTAGGAGAAGAATGCTACAAGGATCTCGCGATCGTCAATTTCATCTGGACTTTTCGGGGGATTTTCGTACCACCCGACAAAAATGGGCCGAAATCGGTATTTTCGGGCCAGATGATGACTAGGGTTTGAAATCCGACACGGAACCCGAGACACAGTCATAAATTTAGGAGAAGAATGCTACAAGGATCTCGCGATCGTCAATTTAATCTGGACTTTTCGGGCGATTTTCGTACCACTGACATAAATGGGCCGAATTCGGTATTTTCGGGCCAGACGATGGCCTGGGTTTGAAATCTGACACTGAACCCGAGACACAATCATAAATTTAGGAGAAGAATGCTACAAGGATCTCGCGGTTGTTGATTTAATCTGGACTTTTCGGTCGATTTTCGTACTACCCGACAAAAATGGGCCGAAATCAGTATTTTTTGGCTAGACGATGGCTAGGGTAAGAAATCCGACACGGAACCCGAGACACACTCATAAATTTAGGAAAAGAATGCTACAAGGATCTCGCGGTCTTCGATTTCATCTGGATTTTTCAAGCGATTTTCGTACCACCTGACAAAAATTGGACGAAATCGGTATTTTTGGGCCATAAGATGGCTAGGGTTTGAAATCCGACACGGAACCCGAGACACAGTAATAAATTTAAGAGAATAATGCTACAAGGATCTCGCGGTCGTCGATTTCATCTGGACTTTTCGGGCGATTTTCGTACCACCGTACAAAAATGGGCCGAAATCGGTATTTTCGGGCCAGACGATGGCTAGGGTTTGAAATCCGACACGGAACCCGAGACACAGTCATAAATTTAGGAGAAGAATGATACAAGGATCTCGCGGTCGTCGATTTCATTTGGACTTTTCGGGCGATTTTCGTACCACCGTACAAAAATGGGCCGAAATCGGTATTTTCGGGCCAGACGATGGCTAGGGTTTGAAATCTGACACGGAACCCGAGACACAGTAATAAATTTAGGAGAAGAATGATACAAGGATCTCGCGGTCGTCGATTTCATCTGGACTTTTCGGGCGATTTTCGTACCACCTCACAAAAATGGGCCGAAATCGGTATTTTCGGGCTACACGATTGCTAGGGTTTGAAATCCGACACGGAACCCGAGACACCGTCATAATTTTAGGAGAAGAATACTACAAGGATCTCGCGGTCGTCGATTTCATCTGGACTTTTCGGGCGATTTATGTACCACCCGACAAAAATGGGCCGAAATCGGTAATTTCGGGCCAAACGATGGCTAGGGTTTGAAATCCGACACGGAACCCGAGACACATTCATAAATTTAGGAGATGAAACAAGGATCTCGCGGTCGTCGATTTCATCTGGACTTTTCGGGCGATTTTCGTACCACCCGACAAAAATGTGCCGAAATCGGTATTTTCGGGCTACACGATTGCTAGGGTTTGAAATCCGACACGGAACCCGAGACACAGTCATAAATTTAGGAGAAGAATGCTACAAAGATCTCGCGGTCGTCGATTTCATCTGAACTTTTCGGGCGATTTTCGTACCACCCGACAAAAATGGGCCGAAATCGGTAATTTCGGGCCAGACGATGGCTATGGTTTGAAATCCGACACGGAACCCGAGACACATTCATAAATTTAGGAGAAGAATGCTAAAAGGATCTCGCGGTCGTCAATTTCATCAGGACTTTTCGGGCGATATTCGTACTGCCCAACAAAAATGGGCCGAAATCGGTATTTTCGGGATAGACGATGGCTAGGGTTTGAAATCCGACACGGAACCCGATACACAGTCATAAATTTAGGAGAAGAATGCTACAAGGATCTCGCGATCGTCAATTTCATCTGGACTTTTCGGGGGATTTTCATACCACCCGACAAAAATGGGCCGAAATCGGTATTTTCGGGCCAGACGATGGCCTGGGTTTGAAATCTGACACTGAACCCGAGACACAATCATAAATTTAGGAGAAGAATGCTACAAGGATCTCGCGGTTGTTGATTTCATCTAGACTTTTCGGTCGATTTTCGTACTACCCGACAAAAATGGGCCGAAATCAGTATTTTTTGGCTAGACGACGGCTAGGGTTTGAAATCCGACACGGAACCCGAGACACAGTCATAAATTTAGGAAAAGAATGCTACAAGGATCTCGCGGTCTTCGATTTCATCTGGACTTTTCAAGCGATTTTCGTACCACCCGACAAAAATTGGACGAAATCGGTATTTTTGGGCCATACGATGGCTAGGGTTTGAAATCCGACACAGAACCCGAGACACAGTCATAAATTTGGGAGAAGAATGCTACAAGGATCTCGCGGTCGTCGATTTCATCTAGACGTTTCGGGCGATTTTCGTACCACCGGACAAAAATGGGCCGAAATCGGTATTTTCGGACAGACGATGGCTAGGGTTTGAAATCCGACACGGAACCCGAGAAACAGTCATAAATTTAGGAGAAGAATGATTTAAGGATCTCGCGGTCGTCGATTTCATCTGGACTTTTCGGGCGATTTTCGTACCACCTAACAAAAATGGGCCGAAATTGGTATTTTCGGGCTACACGATTGCTAGGGTTTGAAATCCGACACGGAACCCGAGATACAGTAATAAATTTAGGAGAATAGTGCAAAAAGTATCTCGCGGTCGTCAATTTCATCTGGACTTTTCGGGCGATTTTCGTACCACCAGACAAAAATGGGACGAATTCGATATTTTCGGGCCAGACGATGGCTAGGATTTGAAATCCGACACTGAACCCGAGACACAATCATAAATTTAGGAAAAGAATCCTACAAGGATCTCGCGGTCGTTGATTTCATCTAGACTTTTCTGTCAATTTTCGTACTACCCGACAAAAATGGGCCGAAATCGGTATTTTCGAGCTAGACGATGGCTAGGGTTTGAAATCCAACACGGAACCCGAGACACAATCATAAATTTAGGAGAAGAATGCTACAAGGATCTCGCAGTCGTCGATTTCATCTGGACTTTTCAAGCGATTTTCGTACCACGCGATAAAAATGGGCCGAAAGCGGTATTTTCGAGCCAGACGATGGCTAGGGTTTGAAATCCGACAGGGAACCCGAGACACAGTCATAAATTTAGGAGAAGAATGCTACAAGGATCTCGCGGTTGTCGATTTCATTTGGACTTTTCGGGCGATTTTCGTACCACCCGACAAAAATGGGCCCGAAATAGGTATTTTCGGGCCAGACGATGGCTAGGGTTTGAAATCCGACACGGAACCCGAGACACAATAATAAAATTAGGAGAAGAAGTGCTAAAAGTATCTCGCGGTCGTCGATTTCATCTGGACTTTTCGGGCGATTTTCGTACCACCGTACAAAAATGGGCCGAAATCGGTATTTTCGGGCCAGACGATGGCTAGGGTTTGAAATCCGACACGGAACCCGAGACACAGTCATAAATTTAGGAGAAGAATGATACAAGGATCTCGCGGTCGTCGATTTCATCTGGACTTTTCGGGCGATTTTCGTACCACCGTACAAAAATGGGCCGAAATCGGTATTTTCGGGCCAGACGATGGCTAGGGTTTGAAATCTGACACGGAACCCGAGACACAGTCATAAATTTAGGAGAAGAATGATACAAGGATCTCGCGGCCGTCGATTTCATCTGGACTTTTCGGGCGATTTTCGTACCACCTCACAAAAATGGGCCGAAATCGGTATTTTCGGGCCAGACGATGGCTAGTGTTTGAAATCCGACAGGGAACCCGAGACACAGTCATAAATTTAGGAGAATAATGCTACAAGGATCTCGCGGTCATCGATTTTATTTGGATTTTCGGGCGATTTTCGTACCTATCGACAAAAATGGGCCGAAATCGATATTTTCGGGCCAGACGATGGCTAGGGTTTGAAATCCGACACGGAACCCGAGACACAGTAATATATTTAGGAGAAGAATGCTAAAAGTATATCGCGGTCGTCGATTTCTTCTGGACTTTTCGGGCAATTTTCGTACCACCCGACAAAAATGGGCCGAAATCGGTATTTTCGGGCCAGACGACGGCTAGGGTTTGAAATCCGACTCGGAACCCGAGACACAGTCATAAATTTAGGAGAAGAATGCTACAAGGATCTCGCGGTCGTCGATTTCATGTGGACTTTTCGGGCGATTTTCGTACCACCGGACAAAAATGGGCCGAAATCGGTATTTTCGGGCCAGACGATGGCTAGGGTTTGAAATCCGACACGGAACCCGAGACACAGTCATAAATTTAGGAGAAAAATGATACAAGGATCTCGTGGTCGTCGATTTCATCTGGACTTTTCGGGCGATTTTCGTACCACCTGACAAAAATGGGCCGAAATCGGTATTTTCGGGCTAGACGATGGCTAGGGTTTGAAATTTGACACGGAACCCGATACACAGTCATAAATTTAGGAGAAGAATGCTCCAAGGATCTCGCGGTTGTTGATTTCATCTGGACTTTTCGGGCGATTTTGGTACCACCCGATAAAAATGGGTCGAAATCGGTATTTTTCGGGCAAGACGATAGATAGGGTTTGAAATCCGACACGGAACCCGAGATACAGTCATAAATTTAGGAGAAGAATGATACAAGGATCTCGCGGTCGTTGATTTCATCTGGACTTTTCGGGCGATTTTCGTACCACCTGACAAAAATGGGCCGAAATCGGTATTTTCGGGCTACACGATTGCTAGGGTTTGAAATCCGACACGGAACCCGAGATACAATAATAAATTTAGGAGAATAGTGCTAAAAGTATCTCGCGGTCGTCAATTTCATCTGGACTTTTCGGGCGATTTTCGTACCACCAGACAAAAATGGGACGAATTCGGTATTTTCGGGCCAGACGATGGCTAGGATTTGAAATCCGACACTGAACCCGAGACACAATCATAAATTTAGGAGAAGAATCCTACAAGGATCTCGCGGTCGTTGATTTCATCTGGACTTTTCTGTCGATTTTCGTACTACCCGACAAAAATGGGCCGAAATCGGTATTTTCGAGCTAGACGATGGCTAGGGTTTGAAATCCAACACGGAACCCGAGACACAATCATAAATTTAGGAGAAGAATGCTACAAGGATCTCGCAGTCGTCGATTTCATCTGGACTTTTCAAGCGATTTACGTACCACGCGATAAAAATGGGCCGAAAGCGGTATTTTCGAGCCAGACGATGGCTAGGGTTTGAAATCCGACACGGAACCCGAGACACAGTAATAAATTTAGGAGAAGAAGTGCTAAAAGTATCTCGCGGTCGTCGATTTCATCTGGACTTTTCGGGCGATTTTCGTACCACCCGACAAAAATGAGCCGAAATCGGTATTTTCAGGCCAGACGATGGCTAGGGTTTGAAGTCCGACACGGAACCCAAGACACAATCATAAATTTAGAAGAAGAATGCTACAAGGATCTCGCAATCGTCGATTTCATCTGGACTTTTCGGGCGATTTTCGTACCACCCGATAAAAATGGGCCGAAATCGGTATTTTTCGGGCAAGACGATGGATAGGGTTTGAAATTCGACACGGAACACGAGACACAATCATAAATTTAGGAGAAGAATGCTACAAGGATCTCGCGGTCGTCGATTTCATCTGGACTTTTCAAGCGATTTTCGTACCACCCGACAAAAATGGGCTGAAATCGGTATTTTCGGGCCAGACGATGGCTAGGGTTTGAAATCCTACACGGAACCCGAGACACAGTCATAAATTTTGGAAAAGAATGCTACAAGAATCTCGCGGTCGTCGATTTCATCTGGACTTTTCGGGCGATTTTCGTACCACCCGACAAAAAAGGGCCGAAATCGGTATTTTCGGGCCAGACGATGGCTAGGGTTTGAAATCTGACACGGAACCCGAGACACAGTCATAAATTTTGGAGAAGAATGCTACAAGGATCTCGCAGTCGTCGATTTCATCTGGACTTTTCGGGCGATTTTCGTACCACCCGACAAAAATGGGCCGAAATCGGTATTTTCGGGCCAGACGATGGCTAGGGTTTGAAATCCGACACGGAACCCGAGACACAATCATAAATTTAGGAGAAGAATGCTACAAGGATCTCGCGGTCGTCGATTTCATCTGCACATTTCGGGCGATTTTCGTACCACCCGACAAAAATGGGCCGAAATTAGTATTTTCGGGCCAGACGATGGCTAGGGTTTGAAATCCGACACGGAACCCGAGACACAGTCATAAATTTAGGAGAAGAATGCTACAAGGATCTCGCGGTCGTCGATTTCATCTGGACTTTTCGGGCGATTTTCGTACCACCCGACAAAAATGGGCCGAAATCGGTAATTTCGGGCCTGACGATGGCTATGGTTTGAAATCCGACACGGAACCCGAGACACATTCATAAATTTAGGAGAAGAATGCTACAAGGATCTCGCGGCCGTCGATTTCATCAGGACTTTTCGGGCGATATTCGTACTGCCCAACAAAAATGGGCCGAAATCGGTATTTTCGGGATAGACGATGGCTAGGGTTTGAAATCCGACACGGAACCCGATACACAGTCATAAATTTAGGAGAAGAATGCTACAAGGATCTCGCGATCGTCAATTTCATCTGGACTTTTCGGGGGATTTTCATACCACCCGACAAAAATGGGCCGAAATCGGTATTTTCGGGCCAGACGATGGCTTGGGTTTGAAATCTGACACTGATCCCGAGACACAATCATAAATTTAGGAGACGAATGCTACAAGGATCTCGCGGTTGTTGATTTCATCTAGACTTTTCGGTCGATTTTCGTACTACCCGACAAAAATGGGCCGAAATCAGTATTTTTTGGCTAGACGACGGCTAGGGTTTGAAATCCGACACGGAACCCGAGACACAGTCATAAATTTAGGAAAAGAATGCTACAAGGATCTCGCGGTCTTCGATTTCATCTGGACTTTTCAAGCGATTTTCGTACCACCCGACAAAAATTGGACGAAATCGGTATTTTTGGGCCATACGATGGCTAGGGTTTGAAATCCGACACAGAACCCGAGACACAGTCATAAATTTGGGAGAAGAATGCTACAAGGATCTCGCGGTCGTCGATTTCATCTAGACGTTTCGGGCGATTTTCGTACCACCGGACAAAAATGGGCCGAAATCGGTATTTTCGGACAGACGATGGCTAGGGTTTGAAATCCGACACGGAACCCGAGAAACAGTCATAAATTTAGGAGAAGAATGATTTAAGGATCTCGCGGTCGTCGATTTCATCTGGACTTTTCGGGCGATTTTCGTACCACCTAACAAAAATGGGCCGAAATTGGTATTTTCGGGCTACACGATTGCTAGGGTTTGAAATCCGACACGGAACCCGAGATACAGTAATAAATTTAGGAGAATAGTGCAAAAAGTATCTCGCGGTCGTCAATTTCATCTGGACTTTTCGGGCGATTTTCGTACCACCAGACAAAAATGGGACGAATTCGATATTTTCGGGCCAGACGATGGCTAGGATTTGAAATCCGACACTGAACCCGAGACACAATCATAAATTTAGGAAAAGAATCCTACAAGGATCTCGCGGTCGTTGATTTCATCTGGACTTTTCTGTCGATTTTCGTACTACCCGACAAAAATGGGCCGAAATCGGTATTTTCGAGCTAGACGATGGCTAGGGTTTGAAATCCAACACGGAACCCGAGACACAATCATAAATTTAGGAGAAGAATGCTACAAGGATCTCGCAGTCGTCGATTTCATCTGGACTTTTCAAGCGATTTTCGTACCACGCGATAAAAATGGGCCGAAAGCGGTATTTTCGAGCCAGACGATGGCTAGGGTTTGAAATCCGACAGGGAACCCGAGACACAGTCATAAATTTAGGAGAAGAATGCTACAAGGATCTCGCGGTTGTCGATTTCATTTGGACTTTTCGGGCGATTTTCGTACCACCCGACAAAAATGGGCCCGAAATAGGTATTTTCGGGCCAGACGATGGCTAGGGTTTGAAATCCGACACGGAACCCGAGACACAATAATAAAATTAGGAGAAGAAGTGCTAAAAGTATCTCGCGGTCGTCGATTTCATCTGGACTTTTCGGGCGATTTTCGTACCACCGTACAAAAATGGGCCGAAATCGGTATTTTCGGGCCAGACGATGGCTAGGGTTTGAAATCCGACACGGAACCCGAGACACAGTCATAAATTTAGGAGAAGAATGATACAAGGATCTCGCGGTCGTCGATTTCATCTGGACTTTTCGGGCGATTTTCGTACCACCTGACAAAAATGGGCCGAAATCGGTATTTTCGGGCTAGACGATGGCTAGGGTTTGAAATTTGACACGGAACCCGATACACAGTCATAAATTTAGGAGAAGAATGCTCCAAGGATCTCGCGGTTGTTGATTTCATCTGGACTTTTCGGGCGATTTTGGTACCACCCGATAAAAATGGGTCGAAATCGGTATTTTTCGGGCAAGACGATAGATAGGGTTTGAAATCCGACACGGAACCCGAGATACAGTCATAAATTTAGGAGAAGAATGATACAAGGATCTCGCGGTCGTTGATTTCATCTGGACTTTTCGGGCGATTTTCGTACCACCTGACAAAAATGGGCCGAAATCGGTATTTTCGGGCTACACGATTGCTAGGGTTTGAAATCCGACACGGAACCCGAGATACAGTAATAAATTTAGGAGAATAGTGCTAAAAGTATCTCGCGGTCGTCAATTTCATCTGGACTTTTCGGGCGATTTTCGTACCACCAGACAAAAATGGGACGAATTCGGTATTTTCGGGCCAGACGATGGCTAGGATTTGAAATCCGACACTGAACCCGAGACACAATCATAAATTTAGGAGAAGAATCCTACAAGGATCTCGCGGTCGTTGATTTCATCTGGACTTTTCTGTCGATTTTCGTACTACCCGACAAAAATGGGCAGAAATCGGTATTTTCGAGCTAGACGATGGCTAGGGTTTGAAATCCAACACGGAACCCGAGACACAATCATAAATTTAGGAGAAGAATGCTACAAGGATCTCGCAGTCGTCGATTTCATCTGGACTTTTCAAGCGATTTACGTACCACGCGATAAAAATGGGCCGAAAGCGGTATTTTCGAGCCAGACGATGGCTAGGGTTTGAAATCCGACACGGAACCCGAGACACAGTAATAAATTTAGGAGAAGAAGTGCTAAAAGTATCTCGCGGTCGTCGATTTCATCTGGACTTTTCGGGCGATTTTCGTACCACCCGACAAAAATGGGCCGAAATCGGTATTTTCAGGCCAGACGATGGCTAGGGTTTGAAGTCCGACACGCAACCCAAGACACAATCATAAATTTAGGAGAAGAATGCTACAAGGATCTCGCAATCGTCGATTTCATCTGGACTTTTCGGGCGATTTTCGTACCACCCGATAAAAATGGGCCGAAATCGGTATTTTTCGGGCAAGACGATGGATAGGGTTTGAAATCCGACACGGAACACGAGACACAATCATAAATTTAGGAGAAGAATGCTACAAGGATCTCGCGGTCGTCGATTTCATCTGGACTTTTCAAGCGATTTTCGTACCACCCGACAAAAATGGGCCGAAATCGGTATTTTCGGGCCAGACGATGGCTAGGGTTTGAAATCCGACAGGGAACCCGAGACACAGTAATATATTTAGGAGAAGAATGCTAAAAGTATATCGCGGTCGTCGATTTCTTCTGGACTTTTCGGGCAATTTTCGTACCACCCGACAAAAATGGGCCGAAATCGGTATTTTCGGGCCAGACGATGGCTAGGGTTTGAAATCCGACTCGGAACCCGAGACACAATAATAAATTTAGGAGAAGAATGCTACAAGTATATCGCGGTCGTCGATTTCATCTGGACTTTTTGGGCGTTTTTCGTATCACCCGACAAAAATGAGCCGAAATCGGTATTTTCGGGCCAGACGATGGCTAGGGTTTGAAATCCGAAAGGGAACCCGAGACACAGTCATAAATTTAGGAGAAGAATGCTACAAGGATCTCGCAGTCGTCGATTTCATTTGGACTTTCGGGCGATTTTCGTACCAATCGACAAAAATGGGCCGAAATCGGTATTTTCGGGCCAGACGATGGCTAGGGTTTGAAATCCGACA
>JBBPBP010009779.1:62466436-62480853 GCA_037974735.1 Cicer chorassanicum | reverse complement strand
ACACAGTCATAAATTTAGGAGAAGAATACTACAAGGATCTCGCGGTCGTCGATTTCATCTGGACTTTTCGGGCGATTTTCGTACCACCCGACAAAAATGGGCCGAAATCGGTATTTTCGGGCCAGACGATGGCTAGGGTTTGAAATCCGACACGGAACCCGAGACACAGTCATAAATTGAGAAGAAGAATGCTATAAGGATCTCGTGGTCGTCAATTTCATCTGCACTTTTTAGGCGATTTTCGTACCACCCGACAAAAATGGGCCGAAATCGGTATTTTCGGGCCAGACGATGGCTAGGGTTTGAAATCCGACACGGAACCCGAGACACAGTCATAAATTGAGGAGAAGAATGCTATAAGGATCTCGCGGTCTTCGATTTCATCTGCACTTTTCGGGCGATTTTCGTACCACCCGACAAAAATAGGCCGAAATCGGTATTTTCGGGCCAGACGATGGCTAGGGTTTGAAATCCGACACGGAACCCAAGACACAGTCATAAATTGAGGAGAAGAATGCTATAAGGATCTCGCGGTAGTCGATTTCATCTGCACTTTTCGGGCGATTTTCGTACCACCTGACAAAAATGGGCCGAAATCGGTATTTTCGGGCCAGACGATGGCTAGGGTTTGAAATCCTACAGGAGAAGAATACTACAAGGATCTCGCGGTCGTCGATTTCATCTGGACTTTTCGGGCGATTTTCGTACCACCCGACAAAAATGGGCCGAAATCGGTATTTTCGGGCCAGACGATGGCTAGGGTTTGAAATCCGACACGGAACCCAAGACACAGTAATAAATTTAGGAGAAGAGTGCTAAAATTATCTCGCGGTCGTCGATTTCATCTGGACTTTTAGGGCGATTTTCGTACCACCGGACAAAAATAGGCCGAAATCGGTATTTTCGGGCCAGATGATGGCTAGAGTTTGAAATCCGACACGGAACCCGAGACACAGTCATAAATTTAGGAGAAGAATGATACAAAGATCTCACGGTCGTCGATTTCATCTGGACTTTTCGGGCGATTTTCGTACCAACCGACAAAAATGGGCCGAAATCGGTATTTTCGGGTTACACGATTGCTAGGGTTTGAAATCCGACACGGAACCCGAGACACAATAATAAATTTAGGAGAAGAATGCTACAAGGATCTCGCGGTCGTCGATTTCATCTTGCCTTTTCGGACGATTTTCGTACCACCAGACAAAAATGGGCCGAAATCGGTATTTTCGGGCCAGACGATGGCTAGGGTTTGAAGTCCGACACGGAACCCGAGACACAGTCACAAATTTAGGAGAAGAATGCTACAAGGATCTCGCAATCGTCGATTTCATCTGGACTTTTCGGGCGATTTTCGTACCACCCGATAAAAATGGCCCGAAATCGGTATTTTTCGGGCAAGACGATGGATAGGGTTTGAAATCCGACACGGAACCCGACACACAGTCATAAATTTAGGAGAAGAATGATACAAGGATCTCGCGGTCGTCGATTTCATCTGGAATTTTCGGGCGATATTCGTACCACCCGAGAAAAATTGGCCGAAATCGGTATTTTCAGGCCAGACGATGGCTAGGGTTTGAAATCAGACACGGAACCCGACACACAGTCATAAATTTAGGAGAAGAATGCTACAAGGATCTCGCGATCGTCAATTTCATCTGGACTTTTCGGGGGGATTTTCGTACCACCCGACAAAAATGGGCCGAAATCGGTATTTTCGGGCCTGACGATGGCTAGGGTTTGAAATCCGACACGGAACCCGAGACACAGTCATAAATTTAGGAGAAGAATGCTACAAGGATCTCGCGATCGTCAATTTCATCTGGACTTTTCGGGAGATTTTCGTACCACCCAACAAAAATGGGACGAATTCGGTATTTTCGGGCCAGACGATGGCTAGGGTTTGAAATCCGACACTGAACGCGAGACACAATCATAAATTTAGGAGAAGAATGCTACAAGGATCTCGCGGTCGTCGATTTCATCTGGACTTTTCTGTCGATTTTCGTACTACCCGACAAAAATGGGCCGAAATCGGTATTTTCGGGCCAGACGATGGCTAGGGTTTGAAATCCGACAAGGAACCCGAGACAAAGTCATAAATTTAGGAGAAAAATGCTACAAGGATCTTGCGGTCGTCAATTTCATTTGGACTTTTCGGGCGATTTTCGTACCACCCGACAAAAATGGGCCGAAATCGGTATTTTTGGGCCAGACCATGGCTAGGGTTTGAAATCCGACACGGAACCCGAGACACAGTAATAAATTTAGGAGAAGAGTGCTAAAAGTATCTCGCGGTCGTCGATTTCATCTGGACTTTTCGGGCGATTTTCGTACCACCCGACAAAAATGGGCCGAAATCGGTATTTTCAGGCCAGACGATGGCTAGGGTTTGGAGTCCGACACGGAACCTGAGACACAATCATAAATTTAGGAGAAGAATGCTACAAGGATCTCGCAATCGTCGATTTCATCGAGACTTTTCGGGCGATTTTCGTACCACCCGATAAAAATAAGTCGAAATCGATATTTTTCGGGCAAGACGATGGATAGGATTTGAAATCCGACACGGAACTCGAGACACAGTCATAAATTTAGGAGAAGAATGCTACAAGGATCTCGCGGTCGTCGATTTCATCTGGACTTTTCGGGCGATTTTCGTACCACCCGACAAAAATGGGCCGAAATCGGTATTTTTGGGCCAGACGATGGCTAGGGTTTGAAATCCGACACGAAACCCGAGACACAGTCATAAATTTTGGAGAAGAATGCTACAAGGAACTTGCGATCGTCCATTTCATCTGGACTTTTCGGGCGATTTTCGTACCACCCGACAAAAATGGGACGAATTCGGTATTTTCGGGCCAGACGATGGCTAGGGTTTGAAATCCGACACTGAACCCGAGACACAATCATAAATTTAGGAGAAGAATGCTACAAGGATCTCGCGGTCGTTGATTTCATCTGGACTTTTCGGGCAATTTTTGTACCACCCGACAAAAATGGGCCGAAATCGGTAATCTCGGGCCAGACGATGGCTAGCGTTTGAAATCCGACACGGAACCCGAGACACATTCATAAATTTAGGAGAAGAATGCTACAAGGATCTCGCGGTCGTTGATTTCATCTGGACTTTTCGGTCCATTTTCGTACTACCCGACAAAAATGGGCCGAAATCGGTATTTTCAAGCTAGACGATGGCTAGGGTTTGAAATCCGACACGGAACCCGAGACACAGTCATAAATTTAGGAGAAGAATGCTACAAGGATCTCGCGGTCGTCGATTTCATCTGGACTTTTCAAGCAATTTTCGTACCACCCGACAAAAATGGGCTGAAATCGTTATTTTCGGGCCAGACGATGGCTAGGGTTTGAAGTCCGACAGGGAACACGAGACACAATCATAAATTTAGGAGAAGAATGCTACAAGGAACTCGCGGTCATCTATTTCATTTGGACTTTTCGGGCGATTTTCGTACCACCCAACAAAAATGAGCAGAAATCGGTATTTTCGGGTCAGACGATGGCTAGGGTTTGAAGTCCGACACGAAACCCGAGACACAGTCATAAATTTAAGAGAAGAATGCTACAAGGATCTCGCGATCGTCAATTTCATCTGGACTTTTCGGGCGATTTTCGTACCACCCGACAAAAATGGGCCGAAATCGGTATTTTTGGGCCAGACGATGGCTAGGGTTTGAAATCCGACACGAAACCCGAGACACAGTCATAAATTTTGGAGAAGATTGCTACAAGGAACTTGCGATCGTCCATTTCATCTGGACTTTTCGGGCGATTTTCGTACCACCCGACAAAAATGGGACGAATTCGGTATTTTCGGGCCAGACGATGGCTAGGGTTTGAAATCCGACACTGAACCCGAGACACAATCATAAATTTAGGAGAAGAATGCTTAATGGATCTCGCGGTCGTTGATTTCATCTGGACTTTTCGGGGAATTTTTGTACCACCCGACAAAAATGGGCCGAAATCGGCAATCTCGGGCCAGACGATGGCTAGGGTTTGAAATCCGACACGGAACCCGAGACACATTCATAAATTTAGGAGAAGAATGCTACAAGGATCTCGCGGTCATCTATTTCATTTGGACTTTTCGGGCGATTTTCGTACCACCCAACAAAAATGGGCAGAAATCGGTATATTCGGGCCAGACGATGGCTAGGGTTTGAAGTCCGACACGGAACCCGAGACACAGTCATAAAATTAGGAGAAGAATGCTACAAGGATCTCGCGGTCGTCGATTTCATCTGGACTTTTCGGGCGATTTTTGTACCACCCGACAAAAATGGGCCGAAATCGATATTTTCGGGCTACACGATTGCTAGGGTTTGAAATCCGACACGGAACCCGAGACACATTCATAAATTTAGGAGAAGAATGCTACTAGGATCTCGCGGTCGTCGATTTCATCTGGACTTTTTGGGCGATTTTTGTACCACCCGACAAAAATGGGCCGAAATCGGTAATTTCGGGCCAGACGATGGCTAGGGTTTGAAATCCGACACGGAACCCGAGACACGTTCATAAATTTAGGAGAAGAATGCTACAAGGATCTCGCGGTCGTCGATTTCATCTGGACTTTTCGGGCGATTTTCGTACCACCCATCAAAAATGGGCTGAAATCGGTATTTTCAGGCCAGACGATGGATAGGGTTTGGAATCCGACACGGAACCCGATAAACAGTCATAAATTTAGGAGAGGAATTCTTCAAGGATCTCGCGATCGTCAATTTCATCTGGACTTTTCAGGGGATTTTCGTACCACCCGACAAAAATGGGCCGAAATCGGTATTTTCGGGTCAGACGATGGCTAGGGTATGAAATCCGACACGGAACCCGAGACACAGTCATAAATTTAGGAGAAGAATGCTACAAGGATCTCGCGATTGTCAATTTCATCAGGACTTTTCGGGCGATTTTCGTACCACCCGACAAAAATGGGACGAATTCGGTATTTTCGGGCTACACGATTGCTAGGGTTTGAAATCCGACACGGAACTCGAGACACATTCATAAATTTAGGAGAAGAATGCTACTAGGATCTCGCGGTCGTCGATTTCATCTGGACTTTTTGGGCGATTTTTGTACCACCCGACAAAAATGGGCCGAAATCGGTAATTTCGGGCCAGACGATGGATAGGGTTTGAAATCCGACACGGAACCCGAGACACGTTCATAAATTTAGGAGAAGAATGCTACAAGGATCTCGCGGTCGTCGATTTCATCTGGACTTTTCGGGCGATTTTCGTACCACCCATCAAAAATGGGCCGAAATCGGTATTTTCAGGCCAGACGATGGCTAGGGTTTGGAATCCGACACGGAACCCGATAAACAGTCATAAATTTAGGAGAGGAATTCTTCAAGGATCTCGCGATCGTCAATTTCATCTGGACTTTTCAGGGGATTTTCGTACCACCCGACAAAAATGGGTCGAAATCGGTATTTTCGGGTCAGACGATGGCTAGGGTTTGAAATCCGACACGGAACCCGAGACACAGTCATAAATTTTGGAGAAGAATGCTACAAGGATCTCGCGATTGTCAATTTCATCTGGACTTTTCGGGCGATTTTCGTACCACCCGACAAAAATGGGCCGAATTCGGTATTTCCGGGCCAGACGCCGGCTAGGGTTTGAAATCCGACACTGAACCCGAGACACAGTAATAAATTTAGGAGAAGAGTGCTACAAGGATCTCGCGGTCGTTGATTTCATCTGGACTTTTCGGGCGATTTTCGTACCACCCGACAAAAATGAGCCGAAATCGGTATTTTCGGGCCAGACGATTGCTAGGGTTTGAAATCTGACACAGAACCCGAGACACAGTAATAAATTTAGGAGAAGAGTGCTAAAAGTATCTCGCGGTCGTCGATTTCATCTGGACTTTTCGGGCGATTTTTGTACGACCCGACAAAAATGGGCCGAAATCGGTATTTTCGGGCCAGACGATGGCTAGGGTTTGAAGTCCGACATGGAACCCGAGACACAATCATAAATTTAGGAAAAGAATGCTACAAGGATCTCGCAATCGTCGATTTCATCTGGACTTTTCAGGCGATTTTCGTACCACCCGATAAAAATGGGCCGAAATCGGTATTTTTCGGGCAGGACGATGGATAGGGTTTGAAATCCGACACGGAACCCGAGACACAGTCATAAATTGAGGAGAAGAATGCTACAAGGATCTCGCGGTCGTCAATTTCATCTGGACTTTTCTGTCGATTTTCGTACTACCCGACAAAAATGGGCTGAAATCGGTATTTTTGGGCCAGACGATGGCTAGGGTTTGAAATCCGAAAAGGAACCCGAGACACAGTCATAAATTTAGGAGAAGAATGCTACATGGATCTTGCGGTCGTCGATTTCATTTGGACTATTCGGGCGATTTTCGTACCACCCGACAAAAATGGGCCAAAATCGGTATTTTCGGGCCAGACGATGGCTAGGGTTTGAAATCCGACACGGAACCCGAGACACAGTCATAAATTTAGGAGAAGAATGATACAAGGATCTCACGGTCGTCGATTTCATCTGGACTTTTCGGGCGATTTTCGTACCAACCGACAAAAATGGGCCGAAATCGGTATTTTCGGGCTACACGATTGCTAGGGTTTGAAATCCGACACGGAACCCGAGACACAATCATAAATTTAGGAGAAGAATGCTACAAGGATCTCGCGGTCGTCGATTTCATCTTGATTTTTCAAGCGATTTTCGTACCACGCGACACGGAACCCGAGACACAGTCATAAATTTAGGAGAAGAATGATACAAGGATCTCGCGGTCGTCGATTTCATCTGGACTTTTCGGGCGATTTTCGTACCAACCGACAAAAATGGGCCGAAATCGGTATTTTCGGGCTACACGATTGCTAGGGTTTGAAATCCGACACGGAACTCGAGACACAGTCATAAATTTAGGAGAAGAATGCTACAAGGATCTCGCGGTCGTCGATTTCATCTTGATTTTTCAAGCGATTTTCGTACCACGCGACAAAAATGGGCCGTAATCGGTATTTTCAGGCCAGACGATGGCTAGGGTTTGAAATCTGACACGGAACCCGATAAACAGTCATAAATTTAGGAGAGGAATTCTTCAAGGATCTCGCGATCGTCAATTTCATCTGGACTTTTCAGGGGATTTTCATACCACCCGACAAAAATGGGCCGAAATCGGTATTTTCGGGTGAGACGATGGCTAGGGTTTGAAATACGACACGGAACCCGAGACACAATCATAAATTTAGGAGAAGAATGCTACAAGGATCTCGCGATCGTCAATTTCATCAGGACTTTTCGGGCGATTTTCGTACCACCCGACAAAAATGGGCCGAATTCGGTATTTTGGGGCCAGACGATGGCTAGGGTTTGAAATCTGACACTGAACCCGAGACACAATCATAAATTTAGGAGAAGAATGCTACAAGGATCTCGCGGTCGTTGATTTCATCTGGACTTTTCGGGCGATTTTCGTACCACCCGACAAAAATGAGCCAAAATCGGTATTTTCAGGCCAGACGATTGCTAGGGTTTGAAATCCGACACAGAACCCGAGACACAGTAATAAATTTAGGAGAAGAGTGCTAAAAGTATCTCGCGGTCGTCGATTTCATCTGGACTTTTCGGGCGATTTTCGTACCACCCGACAAAAATGGGCCGAAATCGGTATTTTCGGGCCAGACGATGGCTAGGGTTTGAAGTCCGACACGGAACCCGAGACACAGTCATAAATTTAGGAAAAGAATGCTACAAGGATCTCGTAATCGTCGATTTCATCTGGACTTTTTAGGCGATTTTCGTACCACCCGATAAAAATAGGCCGAAATCGGTATTTTTCGGGCAAGACGATGGATAGGGTTTGAAATCCGACACGGAACCCGAGACACAGTAATAAATTTAGGAGAAGAATGCTACAAGGATCTCGCGATCGTCAATTTCATCTGGACTTTTCTGTCGATTTTCGTACTACCCGACAAAAATGGGCTGAAATCGGTATTTTTGGGCCAGACAATGGCTAGGGTTTGAAATCCGACAGGGAACACGAGACACAGTCATAAATTTAGGAGAAGAATGCTACAAAGATCTCGCGGTCATCTATTTCATTTGGACTTTTCGGGCAATTTTTGTACCACCCGACAAAAATGGGCCGAAATCGGTAATCTCAGGCCAAACGATGGCTAGGGTTTGAAATCCGACACGGAACCCGAGACACATTCATAAATTTAGGAGAAGAATGCTACAAGGATCTCGCTGTCGTTGATTTCATCTGGACTTTTCGGTCCATTTTCGTACTACCCGACAAAAATGGGCCGAAATCGGTATTTTCAAGCTAGACGATGGCTAGGGTTTGAAATCCGACACGGAACCCGAGACACAGTCATAAGTTTAGGAGAAGAATGCTACAAGGATCTCGCGGTCGTCGATTTCATCTGGACTTTTCAAGCGATTTTCTTACCACCCGACAAAAATGGGCTGAAATCGTTATTTTCGGGCCAGGCAATGGCTAGGGTTTGAAATCCGACAGGGAACACGAGACACATTCATAAATTTAGGAGAAGAATGCTACAAGGATCTCGCGGTCATCTATTTCATTTGGACTTTTCGGGCGATTATCGTACCACCCAACAAAAATGGGCAGAAATCGGTATTTTCGGGCCAGAAGATGGCTAGGGTTTGAAGTCCGACACGGAACCCGAGACACAGTCATAAAATTAGGAGAAGAATGCTACAAGGATCTCACGGTCGTCGATTTCATTTGGACTTTTCGGGCGATTTTCGTACAACCCGACAAAAATGGGACGAATTCGGTATTTTCGGGCCAGACGATGGCTAGGGTTTGAAATCCGACACGGAACCCGAGACACATTCATAAATTTAGGAGAAGAATGCTACAAGGATCTCGTGGTCGTTGATTTCATCTGGACTTTTCGGTCCATTTTCGTACTACCCGACAAAAATGGGCCGAAATCGGTATTTTCAAGCTAGACGATGGCTAGGGTTTGAAATCCGACACGGAACCCAAGACACAGTCATAAATTTAGGAGAAGAATGCTACAAGGATCTCGCGGTCGTCGATTTCATCTGGACTTTTCAAGCGATTTTCGTACCACCCGACAAAAATGGGCTGAAATCGTTATTTTCGGGCCAGACGATGGCTAGGGTTTGAAATCCGACAGGGAACACGAGACACAGTCATAAATTTAGGAGAAGAATGCTACAAGGAACTCGCGGTCATCTATTTCATTTGGACTTTTCGGGCGATTTTCGTACCACCCAACAAAAATGGGCAGAAATCGGTATTTTCGGGCCAGACGATGGCTAGGGTTTGAAGTCCAACACGGAACCCGAGACACAGTCATAAAATTAGGAGAAGAATGCTACAAGGATCTCGCGGTCGTCGATTTCATCTGGACTTTTCGGGCGATTTTCGTACCACCCGACAAAAATGGGCTGAAATCGGTATTTTTCGGGCTAGACGATGGATAGGGTTTGAAATCCGACACGGAACCCGAGACACAGTCATAAATTTAAGAGAAGAATGCTACAAGGATCTCGCGATCGTCAATTTCATCTGGACTTTTCAGGCGATTTTCGTACCACCCGACAAAAATGGGCCGAAATCGGTATTTTTGGGCCAGACGATGGCTAGGGTTTGAAATCCGACACGAAACCCGAGACACAGTCATAAATTTTGGAGAAGAATGCTACAAGGAACTTGCGATCGTCCATTTTATCTGGACTTTTCGGGCGATTTTCGTACCACCCGACAAAAATGGGACAAATTCGGTATTTTCGGGCCAGACGATGGCTAGGGTTTGAAATCCGACACTGAACCCGAGACACAATCATAAATTTAGGAGAAGAATGCTACAAGGATCTCGCGGTCGTTGATTTCATCTGGACTTTTCGGGCAATTTTTGTACCACCCGACAAAAATGGGCCGAAATCGGTAATCTCGGGCCAGACGATGGCTAGCGTTTGAAATCCGACACGGAACCCGAGACACATTCATAAATTTAGGAGAAGAATGCTACAAGGATCTCGCGGTCGTTGATTTCATCTGGACTTTTCGGTCCATTTTCGTACTACCCGACAAAAATGGGCCGAAATCGGTATTTTCAAGCTAGACGATGGCTAGGGTTTGAAATCCGACACGGAACCCGAGACACAGTCATAAATTTAGGAGAAGAATGCTACAAGGATCTCGCGGTCGTCGATTTCATCTGGACTTTTCAAGCAATTTTCGTACCACCCGACAAAAATGGGCTGAAATCGTTATTTTCGGGCCAGACGATGGCTAGGGTTTGAAGTCCGACAGGGAACACGAGACACAATCATAAATTTAGGAGAAGAATGCTACAAGGAACTCGCGGTCATCTATTTCATTTGGACTTTTCGGGCGATTTTCGTACCACCCAACAAAAATGAGCAGAAATCGGTATTTTCGGGTCAGACGATGGCTAGGGTTTGAAGTCCGACACGAAACCCGAGACACAGTCATAAATTTAAGAGAAGAATGCTACAAGGATCTCGCGATCGTCAATTTCATCTGGACTTTTCGGGCGATTTTCGTACCACCCGACAAAAATGGGCCGAAATCGGTATTTTTGGGCCAGACGATGGCTAGGGTTTGAAATCCGACACGAAACCCGAGACACAGTCATAAATTTTGGAGAAGAATGCTACAAGGAACTTGCGATCGTCCATTTCATCTGGACTTTTCGGGCGATTTTCGTACCACCCGACAAAAATGGGACGAATTCGGTATTTTCGGGCCAGACGATGGCTAGGGTTTGAAATCCGACACTGAACCCGAGACACAATCATAAATTTAGGAGAAGAATGCTACAAGGATCTCGCGGTCGTTGATTTCATCTGGACTTTTCGGGCAATTTTTGTACCACCCAACAAAAATGGGCTGAAATCGGTAATCTCGGGCCAGACGATGGCTAGCGTTTGAAATCCGACACGGAACCCGAGACATATTCATAAATTTAGGCGAAGAATTCTACAAGGATCTCGCGGTCGTTGATTTCATCAGGACTTTTCGGTCCATTTTCGTACTACCCGACAAAAATGGGCCGAAATCGGTATTTTCAAGCTAGCAGTGGCTAGGGTTTGAAATCCGACACGGAACCCGAGACACAGTCATAAATTAAGGAGAAGAATGCTACAAGGATCTCGCGGTCGTCGATTTCATTTGGACTTTTCAAGCGATTTTCGTACCACCCGACAAAAATGGGCTGAAATCGTTATTTTCGGGCCAGACGATGGCTAGGGTTTGAAGTCCGACAGGGAACACGAGACACAATCATAAATTTAGGAGAAGAATGCTACAAGGAACTCGCGGTCATCTATTTCATTTGGACTTTTCGGGCGATTTTCGTACCACCCAACAAAAATGGGCAGAAATCGGTATTTTCGGGCCAGACGATGGCTAGGGTTTGAAGTCCGACACGGAACCCGAGACACAGTCATAAAATTAGGAGAAGAATGCTACCAGGATCTCGCGGTCGTCGATTTCATCTGGACTTTTCGGGCGATTTTCGTACCACCCGACAAAAATGGGCTGAAATCGGTATTTTTCGGGCTAGACGATGGATAGGGTTTGAAATCCGACACGGAACCCGAGACACAGTCATAAATTTAAGAGAAGAATGCTACAAGGATCTCGCGATCGTCAATTTCATCTGGACTTTTCAGGCGATTTTCGTACCACCCGACAAAAATGGGCCGAAATCGGTATTTTTGGGCCAGACGATGGCTAGGGTTTGAAATCCGACACGAAACCCGAGACACAGTCATAAATTTTGGAGAAGAATGCTACAAGGAACTTGCGATCGTCCATTTTATCTGGACTTTTCGGGCGATTTTCGTACCACCCGACAAAAATGGGACAAATTCGGTATTTTCGGGCCAGACGATGGCTAGGGTTTGAAATCCGACACTGAACCCGAGACACAATCATAAATTTAGGAGAAGAATGCTACAAGGATCTCGCGGTCGTTGATTTCATCTGGACTTTTCGGGCAATTTTTGTACCACCCGACAAAAATGGGCCGAAATCGGTAATCTCGGGCCAGACGATGGCTAGCGTTTGAAATCCGACACGGAACCCGAGACACATTCATAAATTTAGGAGAAGAATGCTACAAGGATCTCGCGGTCGTTGATTTCATCTGGACTTTTCGGTCCATTTTCGTACTACCCGACAAAAATGGGCCGAAATCGGTATTTTCAAGCTAGACGATGGCTAGGGTTTGAAATCCGACACGGAACCCGAGACACAGTCATAAATTTAGGAGAAGAATGCTACAAGGATCTCGCGGTCGTCGATTTCATCTGGACTTTTCAAGCGATTTTCGTACCACCCGACAAAAATGGGCTGAAATCGGTATTTTCGAGCCAAACGATGGCTAGGGTTTGAAATCCGACACGGAACCCGAGACACAGTCATAAATTTAGGAGAAGAATTCTACAAGGATCTCGCGGTCGTCGATTTCATCTGGACTTTTCGGGCGATTTTCGTACCACCCGACAAAAATGGGCCGAAATCGGTATTTTCGGGCCAGACGATGGCTAGGGTTTGAAATCCGACACGGAACCCAAGACACAGTCATAAATTTAGGAGAAGAATGCTACAAGGATCTCGCGGTCGTCGATTTCATCTGCACTTTTCGGGCGATTTTCGTACCACCCGACAAAAATGGGCCGAAATTGGTATTTTCGGGCCAGACGATGGCTAGGGTTTGAAATCCGACACGAAACCCGAGACACATTCATAAATTTAGGAGAAGAATGCTACAAGAATCTCGCGGTCGTCGATTTCATCTGCACTTTTCGGGCGATTTTCGTACCACCCGACAAAAATGGGCCGAAATCAGTATTTTCGGGCCAGACGATGGCTATGGTTTGAAATCCGACACGGAACCCGAGGCACAGTCATAAATTAAGGAGAAGAATGCTACAAGGATCTCGCGGTCGCGATTTCATCTGCACTTTTCGGGCGATTTTCGTACCACCCGACAAAAATGGGACGAAATCGGTATTTTCGGGCCAGACGATGGCTAGGGTTTGTAATCCGACACGGAACCCGAGACACAGTCATAAATTTTGGAGAAGAATGCTACAAGGATCTCGCGGTCGTCGATTTCATCTGGACTTTTCAGGCCATTTTCGTACCACCCGACAATAATGGGCTGAAATCGGTATTTTTGGGCCAGACGATGGCTGGGGTTTGAAATCCGACACGGAACCCGAGACACAGTCATAAAATTAGGAGAAGAATGCTACAAGGATCTCGCGGTCGTCGATTTCATCTGCACTTTTCGGGCGATTTTCGTACCACCCGACAAAAATGGGCCGAAATCGGTATTTTTGGGCCAGACGATGGCTAGGGTTTGAAATCCGACACGAAACCCGAGACACAGTCATAAATTTTGGAGAAGAATGCTACAAGGAACTTGCGATCGTCCATTTCATCTGGACTTTTTGGGCGATTTTCGTACCACCCGACAAAAATGGGACGAATTCGGTATTTTCGGGCCAGACGATGGCTAGGGTTTGAAATCCGACACTGAACCCGAGACACAATCATCAATTTAGGAGAAGAATTTTACAAGGATCTCGCGGTCGTTGATTTCATCTGGACTTTTCAGGCAATTTTCTTACCACCCGACAAAAATGGGCCGAAATCGGTAATCTCGGGCCAGACGATGGCTAGCGTTTGAAATCCGACACGGAACCCGAGACACATTCATAAATTTAGGAGAAGAATGCAACAAGGATCTCGCGGTCGTTGATTTCATCAGGACTTTTCGGTCCATTTTCGTACTACCCGACAAAAATGGGCCGAAATCGGTATTTTCAAGCTAGACGATGGCTAGGGTTTAAAATCCGACACGGAACCCAAGACACAGTCATAAATTTAGGAGAAGAATGCTACAAGGATCTCGCGGTCGTCAATTTCATCTGGACTTTTCAAGCGATTTTCGTACCACCCGACAAAAATGGGCTGAAATCGTTATTTTCGGGCCAGACGATGGCTAGGGTTTGAAGTCCGACACGGAACCCGAGACACAGTCATAAAATTAGGAGAAGAATGCTACAAGGATCTCGCGGTCGTCGATTTCATCTGGACTTTTCGGGCGATTTTCGTACCACCCGACAAAAATGGGCTGAAATCGGTATTTTTCGGGCTAGACGATGGATAGGGTTTGAAATCCGACACGGAACCCGAGACACAATCATAAATTTAAGAGAAGAATGCTTCAAGGATCTCGCGATCGTCAATTTCATCTGGACTTTTCGGGCGATTTTCGTACCACCCGACAAAAATGGGCCGAAATCGGTATTTTTGGGCCAGACGATGGCTAGGGTTTGAAATCCGACACG
>JBBPBP010009779.1:62450134-62466340 GCA_037974735.1 Cicer chorassanicum | reverse complement strand
ATCGGTAATCTCGGGCCAGACAATGGCTAGCGTTTGAAATCCGACACGGAACCCGAGACACATTCATAAATTTAGGCGAAGAATTCTACAAGGATCTCGCGGTCGTTGATTTCATCAGGACTTTTCGGTCCATTTTCGTACTACCCGACAAAAATGGGCCGAAATCGATATTTTCAAGCTAGCAGTGGCTAGGGTTTGAAATCCGACACGGAACCCGAGACACAGTCATAAATTTAGGAGAAGAATGCTACAAGGATCTCGCGGTCGTCGATTTCATCTGGACTTTTCAAGCGATTTTCGTACCACCCGACAAAAATGAGCTGAAAACGTTATTTTCAGGCCAGACGATGGCTAGGGTTTGAAGTCCGACAGGGAACACGAGACACAATTATAAATTTAGGAGAAGAATGCTACAAGGAACTCGCGGTCATCTATTTCATTTGGACTTTTCGGGCGATTTTCGTACCACCCAACAAAAATGGGCAGAAATCGGTATTTTCGGGCCAGACGATGGCTAGGGTTTGAAGTCCGACACGGAACCCGAGACACAGTCATAAAATTAGGAGAAGAATGCTACCAGGATCTCGCGGTCGTCGATTTCATCTGGACTTTTCGGGCGATTTTCGTACCACCCGACAAAAATGGGCTGAAATCGGTATTTTTCGGGCTAGACGATGGATAGGGTTTGAAATCCGACACGGAACCCGAGACACAGTCATAAATTTAAGAGAAGAATGCTACAAGGATCTCGCGATCGTCAATTTCATCTGGACTTTTCGGGCGATTTTCGTACCACCCGACCAAAATGGGCCGAAATCGGTATTTTTGGGCCAGACGATGGCTAGGGTTTGAAATCTGACACGAAACCCGAGACACAGTCATAAATTTTGGAGAAGAATGCTACAAAGAACTTGCGATCGTCCATTTCATCTGGACTTTTCGGGCGATTTTCGTACAACCCAACAAAAATGGGACGAATTCGGTATTTTCGGGCCAGACGATGGCTAGGGTTTGAAATCCGACATTGAACCCGAGACACAATCATAAATTTAGGAGAAGAATGCTACAAGGATCTCGCGGTCGTTGATTTCATCTGGACTTTTTGGGCAATTTTTGTACCACCCGACAAAAATGGGACGAAATCGGTATTTTTGGGCCAGACGATGGCTAGGGTTTGAAATCCGACACGAAACCCGAGACACAGTCATAAATTTTGGAGAAGAATGCTACAAGGAACTTGCGATCGTCCATTTCATCTGGACTTTTCGGGCGATTTTCGTACCACCCGACAAAAATGGGACGAATTCAGTATTTTCGGGCCAGACGATGGCTAGGGTTTGAAATCCGACACTGAAACCGAGACACAATCATAAATTTAGGAGAAGAATGCTACAAGGATCTCGCGGTCGTTGATTTCATCTGGACTTTTTGGGCAATTTTTGTACCACCCGACAAAAATGGGCCGAAATCGGTAATCTCGGGCCAGACGATGGCTAGGATTTGAAATCCGACACGGAACCCGAGACACATTCATAAATTTAGGAGAAGAATGCTACAAGGATCTCGCGGTCGTTGATTTCATCTGGACTTTTCGGTCCATTTTCGTACTACCCGACAAAAATGGGCCGAAATCGGTATTTTAAAGCTAGACGATGGCTAGGGTTTGAAATCCGACACGGAACCCGAGACACAGTCATAAATTTATGAGAAGAATGCTACAAGGATCTCGCGGTCGTCGATTTCATCTGGACTTTTCAAGCGACTTTCGTACCACCCGACAAAAATGGGGTGAAATCGTTATTTTCGGGCCAGACGATGGCTAGGGTTTGAAATCCGACAGGGAACACGAGACACAGTCATAAATTTAGGAGAAGAATGCTACAAGGAACTCGCGGTCATCTATTTCATTTGGACTTTTCAGGCGATTTTCGTACCACCCAACAAAAATGGGCAGAAATCGGTATTTTCGGGCCAGACGATGGCTAGGGTTTGAAGTCCGACACGGAACCCGAGACACAGTCATAAATTTAAGAGAAGAATGCTACAAGGATCTCGCGATCGTCAATTTCATCTGGACTTTTCGGGCGATTTTCGTACCACCCGACAAAAATGGGACGAATTCAGTATTTTCGGGCCAGACGATGGCTAGGGTTTGAAATCCGACACTGAACCCGAGACACAATCATAAATTTAGGAGAAGAATGCTACAAGGATCTCGCGGTCGTTGATTTCATCTGGACTTTTTGGGCAATTTTTGTACCACCCGACAAAAATGGGCCGAAATCGGTATTTTTGTTCCAGACGATGGCTAGGGTTTGAAATCCGACACGAAACCCTAGACACAGTCATAAATTTTGGAGAAGAATGCAACAAGGAACTTGCGATCGTCCATTTCATCTGGACTTTTCGGGCGATTTTCGTACCACCCGACAAAAATGGGACGAATCCGGTATTTTCGGGCCAGACGATGGCTAGGGTATCAAATTTGACACTGAACCCGAGACACAATCATAAATTTAGGAGAAGAATGCTACAAGGATCTCGCGGTCGTTGATTTCATCTGGACTTTTTGGGCAATTTTTGTACCACCCGACAAAAATGGGCCGAAATCGGTAATCTCGGGCCATACAATGGCTAGGGTTTGAAATCCGACACGGAACCCGAGACACATTCATAAATTTAGGAGAAGAATTCTACAAGGATCTCGCGGTCGTTGATTTCATCTGGACTTTTCGGTCCATTTTCGTACTACCCGACAAAAATGGGCCGAAATCGGTATTTTAAAGCTAGACGATGGCTAGGGTTTGAAATCCGATACGGAACCCGAGACACAGTCATAAATTTAGGAGAAGAATGCTACAAGGATCTCGCGGTCGTCGATTTCATCTGGACTTTTCAAGCGATTTTCGTACCACCCGACAAAAATGGGCTGAAATCGTTATTTTCGGGCCAGACGATGGCTAGGGTTTGAAATCCGACAGGGAACCCAAGACACAATCATAAATTTAAGAGAAGAATGCTACAAGGATCTCGCGATCGTCAATTTCATCTGGACTTTTCGGCCGATTTTCGTACCACCCGACAAAAATGGGCCGAAATCGGTATTTTTGGGCCAGACGATGGCTAGGGTTTGAAATCCGACACGAAACCCGAGACACAGTCATAAATTTTGGAGAAGAATGCTACAAGGAACTTGCGATCGTCCATTTCATCTGGACTTTTTGGGCGATTTTCGTACCACCCGACAAAAATGGGACGAATTCGGTATTTTCGGGCCAGACGATGGCTAGGGTTTGAAATCCGACACTGAACCCGAGACACAATCATCAATTTAGGAGAAGAATTTTACAAGGATCTCGCGGTCGTTGATTTCATCTGGACTTTTCAGGCAATTTTCTTACCACCCGACAAAAATGGGCCGAAATCGGTAATCTCGGGCCAGACGATGGCTAGCGTTTGAAATCCGACACGGAACCCGAGACACATTCATAAATTTAGGAGAAGAATGCAACAAGGATCTCGCGGTCGTTGATTTCATCAGGACTTTTCGGTCCATTTTCGTACTACCCGACAAAAATGGGCCGAAATCGGTATTTTCAAGCTAGACGATGGCTAGGGTTTAAAATCCGACACGGAACCCAAGACACAGTCATAAATTTAGGAGAAGAATGCTACAAGGATCTCGCGGTCGTCAATTTCATCTGGACTTTTCAAGCGATTTTCGTACCACCCGACAAAAATGGGCTGAAATCGTTATTTTCGGGCCAGACGATGGCTAGGGTTTGAAGTCCGACAGGGAACACGTGTCACAGTCATAAATTTAGGAGAAGAATGCTACAAGGAACTCGCGGTCATCTATTTCATTCGGACTTTTCGGGTGATTTTCGTACCACCCACCAAAAATGAGCAGAAATCGGTATTTTCGGGCCAGACGATGGCTAGGGTTTGAAGTCCGACACGAAACCCGAGACACAGTCATAAATTTAAGAGAAGAATGCTACAAGGATCTCGCGATCGTCAATTTCATCTGGACTTTTCGGGCGATTTTCGTACCACCCGACAAAAATGGGACGAATTCAGTATTTTCGGGCCAGACGATGGCTAGGGTTTGAAATCCGACACTGAACCCGAGACACAATCATAAATTTAGGAGAAGAATGCTACAAGGATCTCGCGGTCGTTGATTTCATCTGGACTTTTTGGGCAATTTTTGTACCACCCGACAAAAATGGGCCGAAATCGGTATTTTTGTTCCAGACGATGGCTAGGGTTTGAAATCCGACACGAAACCCTAGACACAGTCATAAATTTTGGAGAAGAATGCTACAAGGAACTTGCGATCGTCCATTTCATCTGGACTTTTCGAGCGATTTTCGTACCACCCGACACAAATGGGACGAATCCGGTATTTTCGGGCCAGACGATGGCTAGGGTTTGAAATTTGACACTAAACCCGAGACACAATCATAAATTTAGGAGAAGAATGCTACAAGGATCTCGCGGTCGTTGATTTCATCTGGACTTTTTGGGCAATTTTTGTACCACCCGACAAAAATGGGCCGAAATCGGTAATCTCGGGCCATACGATGGCTAGGGTTTGAAATCCGACACGGAACCCGAGACACATTCATAAATTTAGGAGAAGAATTCTACAAGGATCTCGCGGTCGTTGATTTCATCTGGACTTTTCGGTCCATTTTCGTACTACCCGACAAAAATGGGCCGAAATCGGTATTTTAAAGCTAGACGATGGCTAGGGTTTGAAATCCGACACGGAACCCAAGACACAGTCATAAATTTAGGAGAAGAATGCTACAAGGATCTCGCGGTCGTCAATTTCATCTGGACTTTTCAAGCGATTTTCGTACCACCCGACAAAAATGGGCTGAAATCGTTATTTTCGGGCCAGACGATGGCTAGGGTTTGAAGTCCGACACGGAACCCGAGACACAGTCATAAAATTAGGAGAAGAGAATGCTACAAGGATCTCGCGGTCGTCGATTTCATCTGGACTTTTCGGGCGATTTTCGTACCACCCGACAAAAATGGGCTGAAATCGGTATTTTTCGAGCTAGACGATGGATAGGGTTTGAAATCCGACACAGAACCCGAGACACAGTCATAAATTTAAGAGAAGAATGCTACAAGGATCTCGCGATCGTCAATTTCATCTGGACTTTTCGGGCGATTTTCGTACCACCCGACAAAAATGGGCCGAAATCGGTATTTTTGGGCCAGACGATGGCTAGGGTTTGAAATCCGACACGAAACCCGAGACACAGTCATAAATTTTGGAGAAGAATGCTACAAGGATCTCACGGTCGTTGATTTCATCTGCACTTTTCGGGCGATTTTGTTCCACCCGACAAAAATGGGCCGAAATCGGTATTTTCGGGCGAGACGATGGCTAGAATTTGAAATCCGACACGAAAACCGAGACACGGTCATAAATTTAGGAGAAGAATGCTACAAGAATCTCGCGGTCGTCGATTTCATCTGCACTTTTCGGGCGATTTTCGTACCACCCGACAAAAATGGGCCGAAATCGGTATTTTCGGGCCAGACGATGGCTAGGGTTTGAAATTCGACACGGAACCCGAGACAGAGTCATAAATTTAGGAGAAGAATGCTACAAGGATCTCGCGGACGTCGATTTCATCTGCACTTTTCGGGCGATTTTCGTACCACCCGACAAAAATGGGCCGAAATCGGTATTTTCGGGCCAGACGATGGCTAGGGTTTGAAATCCGACACGGAACCCGAGACACAGTCATAAATTTAAGAGAAGAATGCTACAAGGATCTCGCGGTCGGTAATTTCATCTCGACTTTTCGGGCGATTTTCGTACCACCCAACAAAAATGTGCAGAAATTGGTATTTTTGGGCCAAACGATGGCTACGGTTTGAAATCCGACACGGAACCCGAGACACAGTCATAAATTTAGGAGAAGAATGCTACAAGGATCTCGCGGTCGTCGATTTCATCTGGACTTTTCGGGCGATTTTCGTACCACCCAACAAAAATGGGCCGAAATCGGTATTTTCGGGCCAGACGATGGCTAGGGTTTGAAATCCGACACGGAACCCGATAAACAGTCATAAATTTAGGAGAGGAATTCTTCAAGGATCTCGCGATCGTCAATTTCATCTGGACTTTTCGGGGGATTTTCGTACCACCCGACAAAAATGGGCCGAAATCGGTATTTTTGGGCCAGACGATGGCTAGGGTTTGAAATCCGACAAGGAACCCGATAAACAGTCATAAATTTAGGAGAGGAATTCTTCAAGGATCTCGCGATCGTCAATTTCATCTGGACTTTTCGTGCGATTTTCGTACCACCCGACAAAAATGGGCCGAAATCGGTATTTTCGGGGCAGACGATGGCTAGGGTTTGAAGTCCGACACGAAACCCGAGACACAGTCATAAATTTAGGAGAAGAATGCTACAAGGATCTCGCAATCGCCGATTTCATCTGGACTTTTTGGGCGATTTTCGTACCACCCGATAAAAATGGGTAGAAATCTGTATTTTTCGGGCAAGACGATGGATAGGGTTTGAAATCCGACACAGAACCCGAGACACAGTCATAAATTTAGGAGAAGAATGATACAAGGATCTCGCGATCGTCGATTTCATCTGGACTTTTTGGGCGATTTTCGCACCACCAGACAAAATTGGGCCGAAATCGGTATTTTCGGGCCAGACGATGGCTAGGGTTTGAAGTCTGACACGGAACCTGAGACACAGTCACAAATTTAGGAGAAGAATGCTACAAGGATCTCGCAATCGTCGATTTCATCTGGACTTTTCAAGCGATTTTCGTACCACCCGACAAAAATGGGCTGAAATCGTTATTTTCGGGCCAGACGATGGCTAGGGTTTGAAATCCGACAGGGAACACGAGACACAGTCATAAATTTAGGAGAAGAATGCTACAAGGATCTCGCGGTCATCTATTTCATTTGGACTTTTCGGGCGATTTTCGTACCACCCAACAAAAATGGGCAGAAATCGGTATTTTTCGGGCCAGACGATGGCTAGGGTTTGAAGTCCGACACGGAACCTGAGACACAGTCATAAAATTAGGAGAAGAATGCTACAAGGATCTCGCGGTCGTCGATTTCATCTGGACTTTTCGGGCGATTTTCGTACCACCCGACAAAAATGGGCCGAAATCGATATTTTCGGGCTACACGATTGCTAGGGTTTGAAATCCGACACGGAACCCGAGACACATTCATAAATTTAGGAGAAGAATGCTACAAGGATCTCGCGGTCGTCGATTTCATCTGGACTTTTTGGGCAATTTTCGTACCACCCGACAAAAATGGGCCGAAATCGGTAATTTCGGGCCAGACGATGGCTAGGGTTTGAAATCCGACACGGAACACGAGACATGTTCATAAATTTAGGAGAAGAATGCTACAAGGATCTCGCGGTCGTCGATTTCATCTGGACTTTTCGGGCGATTTTCGTACCACCCAACAAAAATGGGCCGAAATCGGTATTTTCGGGCCAGACGATGGCTAGGGTTTGAAATCCGACACGGAACCCGATAAACAGTCATAAATTTAGGAGAGGAATTCTTCAAGGATCTCGCGATCGTCAATTTCATCTGGACTTTTCGGGGGATTTTCGTACCACCCGACAAAAATGGGCCGAAATCGGTATTTTTGGGCCAGACGATGGCTAGGGTTTGAAATCCGACAAGGAACCCGATAAACAGTCATAAATTTAGGAGAGGAATTCTTCAAGGATCTCGCGATCGTCAATTTCATCTGGACTTTTCGTGCGATTTTCGTACCACCCGACAAAAATGGGCCGAAATCGGTATTTTCGGGGCAGACGATGGCTAGGGTTTGAAGTCCGACACGAAACCCGAGACACAGTCATAAATTTAGGAGAAGAATGCTACAAGGATCTCGCAATCGCCGATTTCATCTGGACTTTTTGGGCGATTTTCGTACCACCCGATAAAAATGGGTAGAAATCTGTATTTTTCGGGCAAGACGATGGATAGGGTTTGAAATCCGACACAGAACCCGAGACACAGTCATAAATTTAGGAGAAGAATGATACAAGGATCTCGCGATCGTCGATTTCATCTGGACTTTTTGGGCGATTTTCGCACCACCAGACAAAATTGGGCCGAAATCGGTATTTTCGGGCCAGACGATGGCTAGGGTTTGAAGTCTGACACGGAACCTGAGACACAGTCACAAATTTAGGAGAAGAATGCTACTAGGATCTCGCAATCGTCGATTTCATCTGGACTTTTCAAGCGATTTTCGTACCACCCGATAAAAATGGGCCGAAATCGGTATTTTTCGGGCAAGACGATGGATAGGGTTTGAAATCCGACACGGAACCCGAGACACATTCATAAATTTAGGAGACGAGTGCTAAAAGTATCTAGCGGTCTTCGATTTCATCTGGACTTTTCGAGCGATTTTCGTACCACCGGACAAAAATAAGTCGAAATCGGTATTTTTGGGCCAAACGATGGCTAGGGTTTGAAATCCGACACGGAACCCGAGACACAGTCATAAATTTAGGAGAAGAATGATACAAGGATCTCGCGGTCGTCGATTTCATCTGGACTTTTCGGGCAATTTTCGTACCACCCGACAAAAATGGGCCGAAATCGGTATTTTTGGGCCAGACGATTGCTAGGGTTTGAAATCCGACACTGAACCCGAAACACAATCATAAATTTAGGAGAAGAATGCTACAAGGATCTCGCGGTCGTTGATTTCATCAGGACTTTTCGGTCCATTTTCGTACTACCCGACAAAAATGGGCCGAAATCGGTATTTTCAAGCTAGACGATGGCTAGGGTTTGAAATCCGACACGGAACCCAAGACACAGTCATAAATTTAGGAGAAGAATGCTACAAGGATCTCGCGGTCGTCAATTTCATCTGGACTTTTCAAGCGATTTTCGTACCACCCGACAAAAATGGGCTGAAATCGTTATTTTCGGGCCAGACGATGGCTAGGGTTTGAAGTCCGACACGGAACCCGAGACACAGTCATAAAATTAGGAGAAGAATGCTACAAGGATCTCGCGGTCGTCGATTTCATCTGGACTTTTCGGGCGATTTTCGTACCACCCGACAAAAATGGGCTGAAATCGGTATTTTTCGGGCTAGACGATGGATAGGGTTTGAAATCCGACACAGAACCCGAGACACAGTCATAAATTTAAGAGAAGAATGCTACAAGGATCTCGCGATCGTCAATTTCATCTGGACTTTTCGGGCGATTTTCGTACCACCCGACAAAAATGGGCCGAAATCGGTATTTTTGGGTCAGACGATGGCTAGGGTTTGAAATCCGACACGAAACCCGAGACACAGTCATAAATTTTGGAGAAGAATGCTACAAGGAACTTGCGATCGTCCATTTCATCTAGACTTTTCGGGCGATTTTCGTACCACCCGACAAAAATGGGACGAATTCGGTATTTTCGGGCCAGACGATGGCTAGGGTTTGAAATCCGACACTGAACCCGAAACACAATCATAAATTTAGGAGAAGAATGCTACAAGGATCTCGCGGTCGTTGATTTCATCTGGACTTTTTGGGCAATTTTTGTACCACCCGACAAAAATGGGCCGAAATCGGTAATCTCGGGCCAGACGATGGCTAGCGTTTGAAATCCGACATGGAACCCGAGACACATTCATAAATTTAGGAGAAGAATGCTACAAGGATCTCGCGGTCGTGGATTTCATCTGGACTTTTCGGTCCATTTTCGTACTACCCGACAAAAATGGGCCAATATCGGTATTTTCAAGCTAGACGATGGCTAGGGTTTGAAATCCGACACGGAACCCGAGACACAGTCATAAATTTAGGAGAAGAATGCTACAAGGATCTCGCGGTCGTCGATTTCATCTGGACTTTTCAAGCGATTTTCGTACCACCCGACAAAAATGGGCTGAAATCGTTATTTTCGGGCCAAACGATGGCTAGGGTTTGAAATCCGACAGGGAACACGAGACACAGTCATAAATTTAGGAGAAGAATGCTACAAGGATCTCGCGGTCATCTATTTCATTTGGACTTTTCGGGCGATTTTCGTACCACCCAACAAAAATGGGCAGAAATCGGTATTTTTCAGGCCAGACGATGGCTAGGGTTTGAAGTCCGACACGGAACCTGAGACACAGTCATAAAATTAGGAGAAGAATGCTACAAGGATCTCGCGGTCGTCGATTTCATCTGGACTTTTCGGGCGATTTTCGTACCACCCGACAAAAATGGGCCGAAATCGATATTTTCGGGCTACACGATTGCTAGGGTTTGAAATCCGACACGGAACCCGAGACACATTCATAAATTTAGGAGAAGAATGCTACAAGGATCTCGCGGTTGCGATTTCATCTGGACTTTTTGGGCAATTTTCGTACCACCCGACAAAAATGGGCCGAAATCGGTAATTTCGGGCCAGACGATGGCTAGGGTTTGAAATCCGACACGGAACACGAGACATGTTCATAAATTTAGGAGAAGAATGCTACAAGGATCTCGCGGTCGTCGATTTCATCTGGACTTTTCGGGCGATTTTCGTACCACCCAACAAAAATGGGCCGAAATCGGTATTTTCGGGCCAGACGATGGCTAGGGTTTGAAATCCGACACGGAACCCGATAAACAGTCATAAATTTAGGAGAGGAATTCTTCAACGATCTCGCGATCGTCAATTTCATCTGGACTTTTCGGGGGATTTTCGTACCACCCGACAAAAATGGGCCGAAATCGGTATTTTTGGGCCAGACGATGGCTAGGGTTTGAAATCCGACAAGGAACCCGATAAACAGTCATAAATTTAGGAGAGGAATTCTTCAAGGATCTCGCGATCGTCAATTTCATCTGGACTTTTCGTGCGATTTTCGTACCACCCGACAAAAATGGGCCGAAATCGGTATTTTCGGGGCAGACGATGGCTAGGGTTTGAAGTCCGACACGAAACCCGAGACACAGTCATAAATTTAGGAGAAGAATGCTACAAGGATCTCGCAATCGCCGATTTCATCTGGACTTTTTGGGCGATTTTCGTACCACCCGATAAAAATGGGTAGAAATCTGTATTTTTCGGGCAAGACGATGGATAGGGTTTGAAATCCGACACAGAACCCGAGACACAGTCATAAATTTAGGAGAAGAATGATACAAGGATCTCGCGATCGTCGATTTCATCTGGACTTTTTGGGCGATTTTCGCACCACCAGACAAAATTGGGCCGAAATCGGTATTTTCGGGCCAGACGATGGCTAGGGTTTGAAGACTGACACGGAACCTGAGACACAGTCACAAATTTAGGAGAAGAATGCTACAAGGATCTCGCAATCGTCGATTTCATCTGGACTTTTCAAGCGATTTTCGTACCACCCGATAAAAATGGGCCGAAATCGGTATTTTTCGGGCAAGACGATGGATAGGGTTTGAAATCCGACACGGAACCCGAGACACAGTCATAAATTTAGGAGACGAGTGCTAAAAGTATCTAGCGGTCTTCGATTTCATCTGGACTTTTCGAGCGATTTTCGTACCACCGGACAAAAATAAGTCGAAATCGGTATTTTTGGGCCAAACGATGGCTAGGGTTTGAAATCCGACACGGAACCCGAGACACAGTCATAAATTTAGGAGAAGAATGATACAAGGATCTCGCGGTCGTCGATTTCATCTGGACTTTTCGGGCAATTTTTGTACCACCCGACAAAAATGGGCCGAAATCGGTATTTTTGGGCCAGACGATTGCTAGGGTTTGAAATCCGACACGGAACCCAAGACACAATAATAAATTTAGGAGAAGAGTGCTAAAAGTATCTCGCGGTCGTCGATTTCATCTGTACTTTTCGGGCGATTTTCGTACCACCCGACAAAAATGGGCCGAAATCAGTATTTTCGGGCCAGACGATGGCTAGGGTTTGAAGTCCGACACGGAAGTCGAGACACAGTCATAAATTTAGGAGAAGAATGCTTCAAGGATCTCGCAATCGTTGATTTCATCTGGACTTTTCGGGCGATTTTCATACCACCCGATAAAAATGGGCCGAAATCGGTATTTTTCGGGCAAGACGATGGATAGGGTTTGAAATCCGACACGGAACCCGAGACACAGTCATAAATTTAGGAGAAGAATGCTACAAGGATCTCGCGGTCGTTGATTTTACTGGACTTTTCGGGCGATTTTTGTACCACCCGACAAAAATGGGCCGAATTCGGTAATTTCGGGCCAGACGATGGCTAGGGTTTGAAATCCGACACGAAACCCGAGACACGTTCATAAATTTAGGAGAAGAATGCTACAAGGATCTCGCGGTCGTCGATTTCATCTGGACTTTTCGGGCGATTTTCGTACCACCCAACAAAAATGGGCCGAAATCGGTATTTTCGGGTCAGACGATGGCTAGGGTTTGAAATCTGACACGGAACTCGATACACAGTCATAAATTTAGGAGAGGAATGCTACAAGGATCTCGCGATCATCAATTTCATCTGGACTTTTCGGGCGATTTTCGTACCATCGGACAAAAATAGGCCGAAATCGGTATTTTCGGGGCAGACGATGGCTAGGGTTTGAAATTCGACACGGAACCCGAGACACATTCATAAATTTAGGAGAAGAATGATACAAGGATCTCGCGGTCGTCGATTTCATCTGGACTCTTTGGGCGATTTTCGTACCACCCGACAAAAATGGGCCGAAATCGGTATTTTCGGGCCAGACGATGGCTAGGGTTTGAAGTCCGACACGGAACCCGAGACATAGTAATACATTTAGGAGAAGAGTGCTAAAAGTATCTCGCGATAGTCGATTTCATCTGGACTTTTCGGGCGATTTTCGTACCACCCGACAAAAATGGGTCGAAATCGGTATTTTCGGGCCAGACGATGGCTAGGGTTTGAAGTCCGACACGGAACCCGAGACACAATCATAAATTTAGGAGAAGAGTGCTACAAGGATCACGCGGTCGTTGACTTCATCTGGACTTTTCGGGCGATTTTCGTACCACCCGACAAAAATGGGCTGAAATCGGTATTTTTCGGGCTAGACGATGGATAGGATTTGAAATCCGACACGGAACCCGAGACACAGTCATAAATTTAAGAGAAGAATGCTACAAGGATCTCGCGATCGTCAATTTCATCTGGACTTTTCGGGCGATTTTCGTACCACCCGACAAAAATGGGCCGAAATCGGTATATTTGGGCCAGACGATGGCTAGGGTTTGAAATCCGACACGAAACCCGAGACACAGTCATAAATTTAGGAGAAGAATGCTACAAGGATCTCGCGGTCGTTGATTTCATCTGGACTTGTCGGGCAATTTTTGTACCACCCGACAAAAATGGGCCGAAATCGATAATCTCGGGCCAGACGATGGCTAGCGTTTGAAATCCGACACGGAACCCGAGACACATTAATAAATTTAGGAGAAGAATGATACAAGGATCTCACAGTCGTCGATTTCATCTGGACTTTTCGGGCGATTTTCGTACCACCCGGCAAAAATGGGCTGAAATCGTTATTTTCGGGCCAGACGATGGCTAGGGTTTGAAATCCGACAGGGAACACGAGACACAGTCATAAATTTAGGAGAAGAATGCTACAAGGATCTCGCGGTCATCTATTTCATTTGGACTTTTCGGGCGATTTTCGTACCACCCAACAAAAATGGGAAGAAATCGGTATTTTCGGGCCAGACGATGGCTAGGGTTTGAAGTCCGACACGGAACCCGAGCCACAGTCATAAAATTAGGAGAAGAATGCTACAAGGATCTCGCGGTCGTCGATTTCATCTGGACTTTTCGGGCGATTTTCGTACCACCCGACAAAAATGGGCCGAAATCGATATTTTCGGGCTACACGATTGCTAGGGTTTGAAATCCGACATGGAACCCGAGACACATTCATAAATGTAGGAGAAGAATGCTACAAGGATCTCGCGGTCATCGATTTCATCTGGACTTTTTGGGCGATTTTTGTACCACCCGACAAAAATGGGCCGAAATCGGTAATTTCGGGACAGACGATGGCTAGGGTTTGAAATCCGACACGGAACCCGAGACACGTTCATAAATTTAGGAGAAGAATGCTACAAGGATCTCGCGGTCGTCGATTTCATCTGGACTTTTCGGGCGATTTTCGTACCACCCAACAAAAATGGGCCGAAATCGGTATTTTCGGGCCAGACGATGGCTAGGGTTTGAAATCCGACACGGAACCCGATAAACAGTCATAAATTTAGGAGAGGAATTCTTCAAGGATCTCGCGATCGTCAATTTCATCTGGACTTTTCGGGGGATTTTCGTACCACCCGACAAAAATGGGCCGAAATCGGTATTTTCGGGCCAGACGATGGCTAGGGTTTGAAATCCGACACGGAACCCGATAAACAGTCATAAATTTAGGAGAGGAATTCTTCAAGGATCTCGCGATCGTAAATTTCATCTGGACTTTTCGCGCGATTTTCGTACCACCCGACAAAAATGGGCCGAAATCGGTATTTTCGGGGCAGACGATGGCTAGGGTTTGAAGTCCGACACGAAACCCGAGACACAGTCATAAATTTAGGAGAAGAATGCTACAAGGATCTCGCAATCGTCGATTTCATCTGGACTATTCGGGCGATTTTCGTACCACCCGATAAAAATGGGCCGAAATCGGTATTTTTCGGGCAAGACGATGGATAGGGTTTGAAATCCGACACGGAACCCGAGACACAGTCATAAATTTAGGAGAAGAATGATACAAGGATCTCGCGGTCGTCGATTTTCATCTGGACTTTAGAAGCGATTTTCGTACCACCAGACAAAAATGGGCCGAAATCGGTATTTTCGGGCCAGATGATGGCTAGGGTTTGAAGTCCGACACGGAACCCGAGACACAGTCACAAATTTAGGAGAAGAATGCTACAAGGATCTCGCAATCGTCGATTTCATCTGGACTTTTCGGGCGATTTTCGTACCACCCGATAAAATGGGCCGAAATCGGTATTTTTCAGGCAAGACGATGGATAGGGTTTGAAATCCGACACGGAACCCGAGACACAGTCATAAATTTAGGAGACGAGTGCTAAAAGTATCTAGCGGTCGTCGATTTCATCTGGACTTTTCGAGCGATTTCCGTACCACCGGACAAAAATAAGTCGAAATCGGTATTTTCGGGCCAAACGATGGCTAGGGTTTGAAATCCGACACGGAACCCGAGACACAGTCATAAATTTAGGAAAAGAATGATACAAGGATCTCGCGGTCGTCGATTTCATCTGGACTTTTCGGGCAATTTTTGTACCACCCAACAAAAATGGGCAGAAATCGGTATTTTCGGGCCAGACGATGGCTAGGGTTTGAAATCCGACACGGAACCCGAGACACGTTCATAAATTTAGGAGAAGAATGCTACAAGGATCTCGCGGTCGTCTATTTCATCTGGACTTTTCGGGCGATTTTCGTACCACCCAACAAAAATGGGCCGAAATCGGTATTTTCGGGCCAGACGATGGCTAGGGTTTGAAATCCGACACGGAACCCGATAAACAGTCATAAATTTAGGAGAGGAATTCTTCAAGGATCTCGCGATCGTCAATTTCATCTGGACTTTTCGGGGGATTTTCGTACCACCCGACAAAAATGGGCCGAAATTGGTATTTTCGGTCCAAACGATGGCTAGGGTGTGAAATCCGACACGGAACCCGATAAACAGTGATAAATTTAGGAGAGGAATTCTTCAAGGATCTCGCGATCGTAAATTTCATCTGGACTTTTCGCGCGATTTTCGTACCACCCGACAAAAATGGGCCGAAATCGGTATTTTCGGGGCAGACGATGGCTAGGGTTTGAAGTCCGACACGAAACCCGAGACACAGTCATAAATTTAGGAGAAGAATGCTACAAGGATCTCGCAATCGTCGATTTCATCTGGACTTTTCGGGCGATTTTCGTACCACCCGATAAAATGGGCCGAAATCGGTATTTTTCGGGCAAGACGATGGATAGGGTTTGAAATCCGACACGGAACCCGAGACACAGTCATAAATTTAGGAGAAGAATGATACAAGTATCTCGCGGTCGTCGATTTCATCTGGACTTTTCGGGCGATTTTCGTACCACCAGACAAAAATGGGCCGAAATCGGTATTTTCGGGCCAGATGATGGCTAGGGTTTGAAGTCCGACACGGAACCCGAG
>JBBPBP010009779.1:62425122-62445922 GCA_037974735.1 Cicer chorassanicum | reverse complement strand
ATCTCGCGGTCGTCGATTTCATCTGGACTTTTCGGGCGATTTTCGTACCACCAGACAAAAATGGGCCGAAATCGGTATTTTCGGGCCAGATGATGGCTAGGGTTTGAAGTCCGACACGGAACCCGAGACACAGTCACAAATTTAGGAGAAGAATGCTACAAGGATCTCGCAATCGTCGATTTCATCTGGACTTTTCGGGCGATTTTCGTACCACCCGATAAAAATGGGCCGAAATCGGTATTTTTCAGGCAAGACGATGGATAGGGTTTGAAATCCGACACGGAACCCGAGACACAGTCATAAATTTAGGAGAAGAGTGCTACAAGGATCTCGCGGTCGTCGATTTCATCTGGACTTTTCGGGCGATTTTCGTACCACCGGACAAAAATAAGCCGAAATCGGTATTTTCAGGCCAGACGATGGCTAAGGTTTGAAATCCGACACGGAACCCGAGACACAGTCATAAATTTAGGAGAAGAATGCTACAAGGATCTCGCGGTCGTCGATTTCATCTAGACTTTTCGGGCAATTTTCGTACCACCCGACAAAAATGGGCCGAAATAGGTATTTTTGGGCCAGACGATTGCTAGGGTTTGAAATCCGACACGGAACCCGATAAACAGTCATAAATTTAGGAGAGGAATTCTTCAAGGATCTCGCGATCGTCAATTTCATCTGGACTTTTCGGGGGATTTTCGTACCACCCGAAAAAAATGGGCCGAAATTGGTATTTTCGGGCCAGACGATGGCTAGGGTTTGAAATCCGACACGGAACCCGATAAACAGTCATAAATTTAGGAGAGGAATTCTTCAAGGATCTCGCGATCGTAAATTTCATCTGGACTTTTCGGGCGATTTTCGTACCACCCGACAAAAATGGGCCGAAATCGGTATTTTCGGGGCAGACGATGGCTAGGGTTTGAAGTCCGACACGAAACCCGAGACACAGTCATAAATTTAGGAGAAGAATGCTACAAGGATCTCGCAATCGTCGATTTCATCTGGACTTTTCGGGCGATTTTCGTACCACCCGATAAAAATGGGCCGAAATCGGTATTTTTCGGGCAAGACGATGGATAGGGTTTGAAATCCGACACGGAACCCGAGACACAGTCATAAATTTAGGAGAAGAATGATACAAGGATCTCGCGGTCGTCGATTTTCATCTGGACTTTAGAAGCGATTTTCGTACCACCAGACAAAAATGGGCCGAAATCGGTATTTTCGGGCCAGATGATGGCTAGGGTTTGAAGTCCGACACGGAACCCGAGACACAGTCACAAATTTAGGAGAAGAATGCTACAAGGATCTCGCAATCGTCGATTTCATCTGGACTTTTCGGGCGATTTTCGTACCACCCGATAAAATGGGCCGAAATCGGTATTTTTCAGGCAAGACGATGGATAGGGTTTGAAATCCGACACGGAACCCGAGACACAGTCATAAATTTAGGAGACGAGTGCTAAAAGTATCTAGCGGTCGTCGATTTCATCTGGACTTTTCGAGCGATTTTCGTACCACCGGACAAAAATAAGTCGAAATCGGTATTTTCGGGCCAAACGATGGCTAGGGTTTGAAATCCGACACGGAACCCGAGACACAGTCATAAATTTAGGAGAAGAATGATACAAGGATCTCGCAGTCGTCGATTTCATCTGTTCTTTTCAGGCAATTTTTGTACCACCCAACAAAAATGGGCAGAAATCGGTATTTTCGGGCCAGACGATGGCTAGGGTTTGAAGCCTGACACGGAACCCAAGCCACAGTCATAAAATTAGGAGAAGAATGCTACAAGAATCTCGCGGTCGTCGATTTCATCTGGACTTTTCGGGCGATTTTCGTACCACCCGACAAAAATGGGCCGAAATCGATATTTTCGGGCTACACGATTGCTAGGGTTTGAAATCCGACACGGAACCCGAGACACATTCATAAATGTAGGAGAAGAATGCTACAAGGATCTCGCGGTCATCGATTTCATCTGGACTTTTTGGGCGATTTTTGTACCACCCGACAAAAATGGGCCGAAATCGGTAATTTCGGGCCAGACGATGGCTAGGGTTTGAAATCCGACACGGAATCTGAGACACGTTCATAAATTTAGGAGAAGAATGCTACAAGGATCTCGCGGTCGTCGATTTCATCTGGACTTTTCGGGCGATTTTCGTACCACCCAACAAAAATGGGCCGAAATCGGTATTTTCGGGCCAGACGATGGCTAGGGTTTGAAATCCGACACGGAACGCGATAAACAGTCATAAATTTAGGAGAGGAATTCTTCAAGGATCTCGCGATCGTCAATTTCATCTGGACTTTTCGGGGGATTTTCGTACCACCCGACAAAAATGGGCCGAAATCGGTATTTTCGGGCCAGACGATGGCTAGGGTTTGAAATCCGACCCGGAACCCGATAAACAGTCATAAATTTAGGAGAGGAATTCTTCAAGGATCTCGCGATCGTAAATTTCATCTGGACTTTTCGCGCGATTTTCGTACCACCTGACAAAAATGAGCCAAAATCGGTATTTTCGGGGCAGACGATGGCTAGGGTTTGAAGTCCGACACGAAACCCGAGACACAGTCATAAATTTAGGAGAAGAATGCTACAAGGATCTCGCAATCGTCGATTTCATCTGGACTTTTCGGGCGATTTTCGTACCACCCAATAAAAATGGGCCGAAATCGGTATTTTTCAGGCAAGACGATGGATAGGGTTTGAAATCCGACACGGAACCCGAGACACAGTCATAAATTTAGGAGAAGAATGCTACAAGGATCTCGCGGTCGTTGATTTCATCTGGACTTTTCGGGCGATTTTTGTACCACCCGACAAAAATGGGCCGAATTCGGTATTTTCGAGCCAAACGATGGCTAGGGTTTGAAATCTTACACTGAACACGAGACACAATCATAAATTTAGGAGAAGAATGCTACAAGGATCTCGCGGTCGTTGATTTCATCTGGACTTTTCGAGCGATTTTCGTACCACCGGACAAAAATAAGTCGAAATCGGTATTTTCGGGCCAAACGATGGCTAGGGTTTGAAATCCGACACGGAACCCGAGACACAGTCATAAATTTAGGAGAAGAATGATACAAGGATCTCGCAGTCGTCGATTTCATCTGTTCTTTTCAGGCAATTTTTGTACCACCCAACAAAAATGGGCAGAAATCGGTATTTTCGGGCCAGACGATGGCTAGGGTTTGAAGCCTGACACGGAACCCAAGCCACAGTCATAAAATTAGGAGAAGAATGCTACAAGAATCTCGCGGTCGTCGATTTCATCTGGACTTTTCGGGCGATTTTCGTACCACCCGACAAAAATGGGCCGAAATCGATATTTTCGGGCTACACGATTGCTAGGGTTTGAAATCCGACACGGAACCCGAGACACATTCATAAATGTAGGAGAAGAATGCTACAAGGATCTCGCGGTCATCGATTTCATCTGGACTTTTTGGGCGATTTTTGTACCACCCGACAAAAATGGGCCGAAATCGGTAATTTCGGGCCAGACGATGGCTAGGGTTTGAAATCCGACACGGAATCTGAGACACGTTCATAAATTTAGGAGAAGAATGCTACAAGGATCTCGCGGTCGTCGATTTCATCTGGACTTTTCGGGCGATTTTCGTACCACCCAACAAAAATGGGCCGAAATCGGTATTTTCGGGCCAGACGATGGCTAGGGTTTGAAATCCGACACGGAACCCGATAAACAGTCATAAATTTAGGAGAGGAATTCTTCAAGGATCTCGCGATCGTCAATTTCATCTGGACTTTTCGGGGGATTTTCGTACCACCCGACAAAAATGGGCCGAAATCGGTATTTTCGGGCCAGACGATGGCTAGGGTTTGAAATCCGACACGGAACCCGATAAACAGTCATAAATTTAGGAGAGAAATTCTTCAAGGATCTCGCGATCGTAAATTTCATCTGGACTTTTCGCGCGATTTTCGTACCACCCGACAAAAATGGGCCGAAATCGGTATTTTCGGGGCAGACGATGGCTAGGGTTTGAAGTCCGACACGAAACCCGAGACACAGTATTAAATTTAGGAGAAGAATGCTACAAGGATCTCGCAATCGTTGATTTCATCTGGACTTTTCGGGCGATTTTCGTACCACCCGATAAAAATGGGCCGAAATCGGTATTTTTCGGGCAAGACGATGGATAGGGTTTGAAATCCGACACGGAACCCGAGACACAGTCATAAATTTAGGAGAAGAATGATACAAGGATCTCGCGGTCGTCGATTTCATCTGGACTTTTCGGGCGATTTTCGTACCACCAGACAAAAATGGGCCGAAATCGGTATTTTCGGGCCAGATGATGGCTAGGGTTTGAAGTCCGACACGGAACCCGAGACACAGTCACAAATTTAGGAGAAGAATGCTACAAGGATCTCGCAATCGTCGATTTCATCTGGACTTTTCGGGCGATTTTCGTACCACCCGATAAAAATGGGCCGAAATCGGTATTTTTCAGGCAAGACGATGGATAGGGTTTGAAATCCGACACGGAACCCGAGACACAGTCATAAATTTAGGAGACGAGTGCTAAAAGTATCTAGCGGTCGTCGATTTCATCTGGACTTTTCGAGCGATTTTCGTACCACCGGACAAAAATAAGTCGAAATCGGTATTTTCGGGCCAAACGATGGCTAGGGTTTGAAATCCAACACGGAACCCGAGACACAGTCATAAATTTAGGAGAAGAATGATACAAGGATCTCGCAGTCGTCGATTTCATCTGTTCTTTTCGGGCAATTTTTGTACCACCCAACAAAAATGGGCAGAAATCGGTATTTTCGGGCCAGACGATGGCTAGGGTTTGAAGTCTGACACGGAACCCGAGCCACAGTCATAAAATTAGGAGAAGAATGCTACAAGAATCTCGCGGTCGTCGATTTCATCTGGACTTTTCGGGCGATTTTCGTACCACCCGACAAAAATGGGCCGAAATCGATATTTTCAGGCTACACGATTGCTAGGGTTTGAAATCCGACACGGAACCCGAGACACATTCATAAATGTAGGAGAAGAATGCTACAAGGATCTCGCGGTCATCGATTTCATCTGGACTTTTTGGGCGATTTTTGTACCACCCGACAAAAATGGGCCGAAATCGGTAATTTCGGGCCAGACGATGGCTAGGGTTTGAAATCCGACACGGAATCTGAGACACGTTCATAAATTTAGGAGAAGAATGATACAAGGATCTCGCGGTCGTCGATTTCATCTGGACTTTTCGGGCAATTTTCGTACCACCCAACAAAAATGGGCCGAAATCGGTATTTTCGGGCCAGACGATGGCTAGGGTTTGAAATCCGACACGGAACGCGATAAACAGTCATAAATTTAGGAGAGGAATTCTTCAAGGATCTCGCGATCGTCAATTTCATCTGGACTTTTCGGGGGATTTTCGTACCACCCGACAAAAATGGGCCGAAATCGGTATTTTCGGGCCAGACGATGGCTAGGGTTTGAAATCCGACCCGGAACCCGATAAACAGTCATAAATTTAGGAGAGGAATTCTTCAAGGATCTCGCGATCGTAAATTTCATCTGGACTTTTCGCGCGATTTTCGTACCACCTGACAAAAATGAGCCAAAATCGGTATTTTCGGGGCAGACGATGGCTAGGGTTTGAAGTCCGACACGAAACCCGAGACACAGTCATAAATTTAGGAGAAGAATGCTACAAGGATCTCGCAATCGTCGATTTCATCTGGACTTTTCGGGCGATTTTCGTACCACCCAATAAAAATGGGCCGAAATCGGTATTTTTCAGGCAAGACGATGGATAGGGTTTGAAATCCGACACGGAACCCGAGACACAGTCATAAATTTAGGAGAAGAATGCTACAAGGATCTCGCGGTCGTTGATTTCATCTGGACTTTTCGGGCGATTTTTGTACCACCCGACAAAAATGGGCCGAATTCGGTATTTTCGAGCCAAACGATGGCTAGGGTTTGAAATCTTACACTGAACACGAGACACAATCATAAATTTAGGAGAAGAATGCTACAAGGATCTCGCGGTCGTTGATTTCATCTGGACTTTTCGAGCGATTTTCGTACCACCGGACAAAAATAAGTCGAAATCGGTATTTTCGGGCCAAACGATGGCTAGGGTTTGAAATCCGACACGGAACCCGAGACACAGTCATAAATTTAGGAGAAGAATGATACAAGGATCTCGCGGTCGTCGATTTCATCTGGACTTTTCGGGCAATTTTTGTACCACCCGACAAAAATGGGCCGAAATCGGTATTTTTCGGGCAAGACGATGGATAGGGTTTGAAATCCGACACGGAACCCGAGACACAGTCATAAATTTAGGAGAAGAGTGCTACAAGGATCTCGCGGTCGTCGATTTCATCTGGACTTTTCGGGCGATTTTCGTACCACCGGACAAAAATAAGCCGAAATCGGTATTTTCAGGCCAGACGATGGCTAAGGTTTGAAATCCGACACGGAACCCGAGACACAGTCATAAATTTAGGAGAAGAATGCTACAAGGATCTCGCGGTCGTCGATTTCATCTAGACTTTTCGGGCAATTTTCGTACCACCCGACAAAAATGGGCCGAAATAGGTATTTTTGGGCCAGACGATTGCTAGGGTTTGAAATCCGACACGGAACCCGATAAACAGTCATAAATTTAGGAGAGGAATTCTTCAAGGATCTCGCGATCGTCAATTTCATCTGGACTTTTCGGGGGATTTTCGTACCACCCGAAAAAAATGGGCCGAAATTGGTATTTTCGGGCCAGACGATGGCTAGGGTTTGAAATCCGACACGGAACCCGATAAACAGTCATAAATTTAGGAGAGGAATTCTTCAAGGATCTCGCGATCGTAAATTTCATCTGGACTTTTCGCGCGATTTTCGTACCACCCGACAAAAATGAGCCGAAATCGGTATTTTCGGGGCAGACGATGGCTAGGGTTTGAAGTCCGACACGAAACCCGAGACACAGTCATAAATTTAGGAGAAGAATGCTACAAGGATCTCGCAATCGTCGATTTCATCTGGACTTTTCGGGCGATTTTCGTACCACCCGATAAAAATGGGCCGAAATCGGTATTTTTCGGGCAAGACGATGGATAGGGTTTGAAATCCGACACGGAACCCGAGACACAGTCATAAATTTAGGAGAAGAATGATACAAGGATCTCGCGGTCGTCGATTTCATCTGGACTTTTCGGGCGATTTTCGTACCACCAGACAAAAATGGGCCGAAATCGGTATTTTCGGGCCAGATGATGGCTAGGGTTTGAAGTCCGACACGGAACCCGAGACACAGTCACAAATTTAGGAGAAGAATGCTACAAGGATCTCGCAATCGTCGATTTCATCTGGACTTTTCGGGCGATTTTCGTACCACCCGATAAAAATGGGCCGAAATCGGTATTTTTCAGGCAAGACGATGGATAGGGTTTGAAATCCGACACGGAACCCGAGACACAGTCATAAATTTAGGAGACGAGTGCTAAAAGTATCTAGCGGTCGTCGATTTCATCTGGACTTTTCGAGCGATTTTCGTACCACCGGACAAAAATAAGTCGAAATCGGTATTTTCGGGCCAAACGATGGCTAGGGTTTGAAATCCAACACGGAACCCGAGACACAGTCATAAATTTAGGAGAAGAATGATACAAGGATCTCGCAGTCGTCGATTTCATCTGTTCTTTTCGGGCAATTTTTGTACCACCCAACAAAAATGGGCAGAAATCGGTATTTTCGGGCCAGACGATGGCTAGGGTTTGAAGTCTGACACGGAACCCGAGCCACAGTCATAAAATTAGGAGAAGAATGCTACAAGAATCTCGCGGTCGTCGATTTCATCTGGACTTTTCGGGCGATTTTCGTACCACCCGACAAAAATGGGCCGAAATCGATATTTTCAGGCTACACGATTGCTAGGGTTTGAAATCCGACACGGAACCCGAGACACATTCATAAATGTAGGAGAAGAATGCTACAAGGATCTCGCGGTCATCGATTTCATCTGGACTTTTTGGGCGATTTTTGTACCACCCGACAAAAATGGGCCGAAATCGGTAATTTCGGGCCAGACGATGGCTAGGGTTTGAAATCCGACACGGAATCTGAGACACGTTCATAAATTTAGGAGAAGAATGATACAAGGATCTCGCGGTCGTCGATTTCATCTGGACTTTTCGGGCAATTTTCGTACCACCCAACAAAAATGGGCCGAAATCGGTATTTTCGGGCCAGACGATGGCTAGGGTTTGAAATCCGACACGGAACGCGATAAACAGTCATAAATTTAGGAGAGGAATTCTTCAAGGATCTCGCGATCGTCAATTTCATCTGGACTTTTCGGGGGATTTTCGTACCACCCGACAAAAATGGGCCGAAATCGGTATTTTCGGGCCAGACGATGGCTAGGGTTTGAAATCCGACACGGAACCCGATAAACAGTCATAAATTTAGGAGAGAAATTCTTCAAGGATCTCGCGATCGTAAATTTCATCTGGACTTTTCGCGCGATTTTCGTACCACCCGACAAAAATGGGCCGAAATCGGTATTTTCGGGGCAGACGATGGCTAGGGTTTGAAGTCCGACACGAAACCCGAGACACAGTCATAAATTTAGGAGAAGAATGCTACAAGGATCTCGCAATCGTCGATTTCATCTGGACTTTTTGGGCGATTTTCGTACCACCCGATAAAAATGGGTAGAAATCGGTATTTTTCGGGCAAGACGATGGATAGGGTTTGAAATCCGACACAGAACCCGAGACACAGTCATAAATTTAGGAGAAGAATGATACAAGGATCTCGCGATCGTCGATTTCATCTGGACTTTTTGGGCGATTTTCGCACCACCAGACAAAATTGGGCCGAAATCGGTATTTTCGGGCCAGACGATGGCTAGGGTTTGAAGACTGACACGGAACCTGAGACACAGTCACAAATTTAGGAGAAGAATGCTACAAGGATCTCGCAATCGTCGATTTCATCTGGACTTTTCAAGCGATTTTCGTACCACCCGATAAAAATGGGCCGAAATCGGTATTTTTCGGGCAAGACGATGGATAGGGTTTGAAATCCGACACGGAACCCGAGACACAGTCATAAATTTAGGAGACGAGTGCTAAAAGTATCTAGCGGTCTTCGATTTCATCTGGACTTTTCGAGCGATTTTCGTACCACCGGACAAAAATAAGTCGAAATCGGTATTTTTGGGCCAAACGATGGCTAGGGTTTGAAATCCGACACGGAACCCGAGACACAGTCATAAATTTAGGAGAAGAATGATACAAGGATCTCGCGGTCGTCGATTTCATCTGGACTTTTCGGGCAATTTTTGTACCACCCGACAAAAATGGGCCGAAATCGGTATTTTTCGGGCAAGACGATGGATAGGGTTTGAAATCCGACACGGAACCCGAGACACAGTCATAAATTTAGGAGAAGAGTGCTACAAGGATCTCGCGGTTGTCGATTTCATCTGGACTTTTCGGGCGATTTTCGTACCACTGGACAAAAATAAGCCGAAATCGGTATTTTCAGGCCAGACGATGGCTAAGGTTTGAAATCCGACACGGAACCCGAGACACAGTCATAAATTTAGGAGAAGAATGCTACCAGGATCTCGCGGTCGTCGATTTCATCTAGACTTTTCGGGCAATTTTCGTACCACCCGACAAAAATGGGCCGAAATAGGTATTTTTGGGCCAGACGATTGCTAGGGTTTGAAATCCGACACGGAACCCGAGACACGTTCATAAATTTAGGAGAAGAATGCTACAAGGATCTCGCGGTCGTCGATTTCATCTGGACTTTTCGAGCGATTTTCATACCACCTGAGAAAAATGGGCCGAAATCGGTATTTTCAGGCCAGACGATTGCTAGGGTTTGAAGTCCGACACGGAAGTCGAGACACAGTCATAAATTTAGGAGAAGAATGCTACAAGGATCTCGCTATCGTTGATTTCATCTGGACTTTTCGGGCGATTTTCATACCACCCGATAAAAGTGGGCCAAAATCGGTATTTTTCGGGCAAGACGATGGATAGGGTTTGAAATCCGACACGGAACGCGATAAACAGTCATAAATTTAGGAGAAGAATGCTACAAGGATCTCGCGGTCGTTGATTTCATCTGGACTTTTCGGGCGATTTTTGTACCACCCGACAAAAATGGGCCGAATTCGGTATTTTCGAGCCAAACGATGGCTAGGGTTTGAAATCTTACACTGAACACGAGACACAATCATAAATTTAGGAGAAGAATGCTACAAGGATCTCGCGGTCGTTGATTTCATCTGGACTTTTCGGGCGATTTTCGTACCACCCGACAAAAATGGGCCGAAATCGGTATTTTCGGGGCAGACGATTGCTAGGGTTTGAAATCCGACACGTAACCCGAGACACAGTAATACATTTAGGAGAAGAGTGCTAAAAGTATCTCGCGATAGTCGATTTCATCTGGACTTTTCGGGCGATTTTCGTACCACCCGATAAAAATGGGCCGAAATCAGTATTTTTCGGGCAAGACGATGGATAGGGTTTGAAATCCGACACGGAACCCGAGACGCAGTCATAAATTTAGGAGAAGAATGCTACAAGGATCTCGCGGTCGTCGATTTCATCTGGACTTTTCGGGCGATTTTCGTACCATCACACAAAAATAGGCCGAAATTGGTATTTTCGGGGCAGACGATGGCTAGGGTTTGAAATTCGACACGGAACCCGAGACACATTCATAAATTTAGGAGAAGAATGATACAAGGATCTCGCGGTCGTCGATTTCATCTGGACTCTTCGGGCGATTTTCGTACCACCCGACAAAAATGGGCTGAAATCGTTATTTTCGGGCCAGACGATGGCTAGGGTTTGAAGTCCGACACGGAACCCGAGACATAGTTATACATTTAGGAGAAGAGTGCTAAAAGTATCTCGCGATAGTCGATTTCATCTGGACTTTTCGGGCGATTTTCGTATCACCCGACAAAAATGGGCCGAAATCGGTATTTTCGGGCCAGACGATGGCTAGGGTTTGAAGTCCGACACGGAACCCGAGACACAATCATAAATTTAGGAGAAGAGTGCTACAAGGATCTCGCGGTCGTCGACTTCATCTGGACTTTTCGGGCGATTTTCGTACCACCGGACAAAAATGGGCCGAAATCGATATTTTCGGGCTACACGATTGCTAGGGTTTGAAATCCGACACGGAACCCACACACATTCATAAATTTAGGAGAAGAATGCTACAAGGATCTCGCGGTCGTCGATTTCATCTGGACTTTTTTGGCGATTTTTGAACCACCCGACAAAAATGGGCCGAAATCGGTAATTTCGGGCCAGACGATGGCTAGGGTTTGAAATCCGACACGGAACCCGAGACACGTTCATAAATTTAGGAGAAGAATGCTACAAGAATCTCGCGGTCGTCGATTTCATCTGGACTTTTCGGGCGATTTTCGTACCACCCAACAAAAATGGGCCGAAATCGGTATTTTCGGGCCAGACGATGGCTAGGGTTTGAAATCCGACACGGAACCCGATAAACAGTCATAAATTTAGGAGAGGAATTCTTCAAGGATCTCGCGATCGTCAATTTCATCTGGACTTTTCGGGGGATTTTCGTACCACCCGACAAAAATGGGCCGAAATCGGTATTTTTGGGCCAGACGATGGCTAGGGTTTGAAATCCGACAAGGAACCCGATAAACAGTCATAAATTTAGGAGAGGAATTCTTCAAGGATCTCGCGATCGTCAATTTCATCTGGACTTTTCGTGCGATTTTCGTACCACCCGACAAAAATGGGCCGAAATCGGTATTTTCGGGGCAGACGATGGCTAGGGTTTGAAGTCCGACACGAAACCCGAGACACAGTCATAAATTTAGGAGAAGAATGCTACAAGGATCTCGCAATCGTCGATTTCATCTGGACTTTTCGGGCGATTTTCGTACCACCCGATAAAAATGGGCCGAAATCGGTATTTTTCGGGCAAGACGATGGATAGGGTTTGAAATCCGACACGGAACCCGAGACACAGTCATAAATTTAGGAGAAGAATGATACAAGGATCTCGCGGTCGTCGATTTCATCTGGACTTTTCGGGCGATTTTCGTACCACCAGACAAAAATGGGCCGAAATCGGTATTTTCGGGCCAGACGATGGCTAGGGTTTGAAGTCCGACACGGAACCCGAGACACAGTCACAAATTTAGGAGAAGAATGCTACAAGGATCTCGCAATCGTCGATTTCATCTGGACTTTTCGGGCGATTTTCGTACCACCGGACAAAAATAAGCCGAAATCAGTATTTTAAGGCCAGACGATGGCTAAGGTTTGAAATCCGACACGAAACCCGAGACACAGTCATAAATTTAGGAGAAGAATGCTACAAGGATCTCGCGGTCGTCGATTTCATCTGGACTTTTCGGGCAATTTTCGTACCACCCGACAAAAATGGGATGAAATCGGTACTTTTGGGCCAGACGATTGCTAGGGTTTGAAATCCGACACGGAACCCATGACACAATAATAAATTTAGGAGAAGAGTGCTAAAAGTATCTCGCGGTCGTCGATTTCATCTGGACTTTTCGGGCGATTTTCGTACCACCCGAGAAAAATGGGTCGAAATCGGTGTTTTCGGGCCAGACGATGGCTAGAGTTTGAAGTCCGACACGGAAGTCGAGACACAGTCATAAATTTAGGAGAAGAATGCTACAAGGATCTCGCAATCGTTGATTTCATCTGGACTTTTCGGGCGATTTTCATACCACCCGATAAAAATGGGCCAAAATCGGTATTTTTCGGGCAAGACGATGGATAGGGTTTGAAATCCGACACGGAACCCGAGACACAGTCATAAATTTACGAGAAGAATGCTACAAGGATCTCGCGGTCGTTGATTTCATCTGGACTTTTCGGGCGATTTTTGTACCACCCGACAAAAATGGGCCGAATTCGGTATTTTCGAGCCAAACGATGGCTAGGGTTTGAAATCTTACACTAAACACGAGACACAATCATAAATTTAGGAGAAGAATGCTACAAGGATCTCGCGGTCGTTGATTTCATCTTGACTTTTCGGGCGATTTTCGTACCACCCGACAAAAATGGGCCGAAATCGGTATTTTCGGGGCAGACGATTGCTAGGGTTTGAAATCCGACACGTAACCCGAGACACAGTAATACATTTAGGAGAAGAGTGCTAAAAGTATCTCGCGATAGTCGATTTCATCTGGACTTTTCGGGCGATTTTCGTACCACCCGATAAAAATGGGCCGAAATCAGTATTTTTCGGGCAAGACGATGGATAGGGTTTGAAATCCGACACGGAACCCGAGACGCAGTCATAAATTTAGGAGAAGAATGCTACAAGGATCTCGCGGTCGTGGATTTCATCTGGACTTTTCGGGCGATTTTCGTACCATCACACAAAAATAGGCCGAAATCGGTATTTTCGGGGTAGACGATGGCTAGGGTTTGAAATTCGACACGGAACCCGAGACACATTCATAAATTTAGGAGAAGAATGATACAAGGATCTCGCGGTCGTCGATTTCATCTGGACTCTTCGGGCGATTTTCGTACCACCCGACAAAAATGGGCCGAAATCGTTATTTTCGGGCCAGACGATGGCTAGGGTTTGAAATCCGACACGGAACCCGAGACATAGTAATACATTTAGGAGAAGAGTGCTAAAAGTATCTCGCGATAGTCGATTTCATCTGGACTTTTCGGGCGATTTTCGTATCACCCGACAAAAATGGGCCGAAATCGGTATTTTCGGGCCAGACGATGGCTAGGGTTTGAAGTCCGACACGGAACCCGAGACACAATCATAAATTTAGGAGAAGAGTGCTACAAGGATCTCGCGGTCGTCGACTTCATCTGGACTTTTCGGGCGATTTTCGTACCACCGGACAAAAATGGGCCGAAATCGATATTTTCGGGCTACACGATTGCTAGGGTTTGAAATCCGACACGGAACCCACACACATTCATAAATTTAGGAGAAGAATGCTACAAGGATCTCGCGGTCGTCGATTTCATCTGGACTTTTTTGGCGATTTTTGAACCACCCGACAAAAATGGGCCGAAATCGGTAATTTCGGGCCAGACGATGGCTAGGGTTTGAAATCCGACACGGAACCCGAGACACGTTCATAAATTTAGGAGAAGAATGCTACAAGAATCTCGCGGTCGTCGATTTCATCTGGACTTTTCGGGCGATTTTCGTACCACCCAACAAAAATGGGCCGAAATCGGTATTTTCGGGCCAGACGATGGCTAGGGTTTGAAATCCGACACGGAACCCGATAAACAGTCATAAATTTAGGAGAGGAATTCTTCAAGGATCTCGCGATCTTCAATTTCATCTGGACTTTTCGGGGGATTTTCGTACCACCCGACAAAAATAGGCCGAAATCGGTATTTTCGGACCAGACGATGGCTAGGGTTTGAAATCCGACACGGAACCCGATAAACAGTCATAAATTTAGGAGAGAAATTCTTCAAGGATCTCGCGATCGTAAATTTCATCTGGACTTTTCGCGCGATTTTCGTACCACCCGACAAAAATGGGCCGAAATCGGTATTTTCGGGGCAAACGATGGCTAGGGTTTGAAGTCCGACACGAAACCCGAGACACAGTCATAAATTTAGGAGAAGAATGCTACAAGGATCTCGCAATCGTCGATTTCATCTGGACTTTTCGGGCGATTTTCGTACCACCCGATAAAAATGGGCCGAAATCGGTATTTTTCGGGCAAGACGATGGATAGGGTTTGAAATCCGACACGGAACCCGAGACACAGTCATAAATTTAGGAGAAGAATGATACAAGGATCTCGCGGTCGTCGATTTCATCTGGACTTTTCGGGCGATTTTCGTACCACCAGACAAAAATGGGCTGAAATCGGTATTTTCGGGCCAGACGATGGCTAGGGTTTGAAGTCCGACACGGAACCCGAGACACAGTCACAAATTTAGGAGAAGAATGCTACAAGGATCTCGAGGTCATCGATTTCATCTGGACTTTTCGGGCGATTTTCGTACCACCCAACAAAAATGGGCCGAAATCGGTATTTTCGGGCCAGACGATGGCTAGGGTTTGAAATCCGACACGGAACCCGATACACAGTCATAAATTTAGGAGAGGAATGCTACAAGGATCTCGCGATCATCAATTTCATCTGGACTTTTGGGGGATTTTCGTACCACCCGACAAAAATGGGCCGAAATCGGTAATTTCGAGCCAGACGATTGCTAGGGTTTGAAATCCGACACGGAACCCGAGACACGTTCATAAATTTAGGAGAAGAATGCTACAAGGATCTCGCGGTCGTCGATTTCATCTGGACTTTCGGGCGATTTTCATACCACCCGATAAAAATGGGCCGAATTCGGTATTTTCAAGCCAGACGATTGCTAGGGTTTGAAGTCCGACACGGAAGTCGAGACACAGTCATAAATTTAGGAGAAGAATGCTACAAGGATCTCGCAATCGTTGATTTCATCTGGACTTTTCGGGCGATTTTCATACCACCCGATAAAAATGGGCCAAAATCGGTATTTTTCGGGCAAGACGATGGATAGGGTTTGAAATCCGACACGGAACCCGAGACACAGTCATAAATTTACGAGAAGAATGCTACAAGGATCTCGCGGTCGTTGATTTCATCTGGACTTTTCGGGCGATTTTTGTACCACCCGACAAAAATGGGCCGAATTCGGTATTTTCGAGCCAAACGATGGCTAGGGTTTGAAATCTTACACTAAACACGAGACACAATCATAAATTTAGGAGAAGAATGCTACAAGGATCTCGCGGTCGTTGATTTCATCTTGACTTTTCGGGCGATTTTCGTACCACCCGACAAAAATGGGCCGAAATCGGTATTTTCGGGGCAGACGATTGCTAGGGTTTGAAATCCGACACGTAACCCGAGACACAGTAATACATTTAGGAGAAGAGTGCTAAAAGTATCTCGCGATAGTCGATTTCATCTGGACTTTTCGGGCGATTTTCGTACCACCCGATAAAAATGGGCCGAAATCAGTATTTTTCGGGCAAGACGATGGATAGGGTTTGAAATCCGACACGGAACCCGAGACGCAGTCATAAATTTAGGAGAAGAATGCTACAAGGATCTCGCGGTCGTGGATTTCATCTGGACTTTTCGGGCGATTTTCGTACCATCACACAAAAATAGGCCGAAATCGGTATTTTCGGGGTAGACGATGGCTAGGGTTTGAAATTCGACACGGAACCCGAGACACATTCATAAATTTAGGAGAAGAATGATACAAGGATCTCGCGGTCGTCGATTTCATCTGGACTCTTCGGGCGATTTTCGTACCACCCGACAAAAATGGGCCGAAATCGTTATTTTCGGGCCAGACGATGGATAGGGTTTGAAATCCGACACGGAACCCGAGACACAGTCATAAATTTAGGAGAAGAATGCTACAAGGATCTCGCGGTTGCTATTTCATTTGGACTTTTCGGGCGATTTTCGTACCACCAGACAAAAATAGGTCGAAATCGGTATTTTCGGGGCAGACGATGGGTAGGATTTGAAATTCGACACGGAACCCGAGACACAGTCACAAATTTAGGAGAAGAATGATACAAGGATCTCGCGGTCGTCGATTTCATCTGGACTTTTCGGGCGATTTTTGTACCACCCGACAAAAATGGGCCGAAATCGGTGTTTTCGGGCCAGACGATTGCTAGGGTTTGAAATCCGACACGGAACCCAAGACACAGTAATGAATTTAGGAGAAGAGTGTTAAAAGTATCTCGCGGTCGTCGATTTCATCTGGACTTTTCGGGCAATTTTCGTACCACCCGACAAAAATGGGCCGAAATCGGTATTTTCGGGCCAGACGATGGCTAGGGTTTGAAATCCGACAGGGAACCCGAGACACAGTCATAAATTTAGGAGAAGAATGCTACAAGGATCTCGCGGTTGCTATTTCATTTGGACTTTTCGGGCGATTTTCGTACCACCAGACAAAAATAGGCCGAAATCGGTATTTTCGGGGCAGACGATGGGTAGGATTTGAAATTCGACACGGAACCTGAGACACAGTCACAAATTTAGGAGAAGAATGATACAAGGATCTCGCGGTCGTCGATTTCATCTGGACTTTTCGGGCAATTTTCGTACCACCCGACAAAAATGGGCCGAAATCGGTAATTTCGGGCTAGACGATGGCTAGGGTTTGAACGTCGACACGGAACTCGAGACACAGTCATAAATTTAGGAGAAGAATGCTACAAGGATCTCGCGGTCGTCGATTTCATCTGGACTTTTCGGGCGATTTTCGTACCACCGGACAAACATAGGCCGAAATCGGTATTTTCGGGGCAGACGATGGCTAGGATTTGAAATTCGACACGGAACCCGAGACACAGTCATAAATTTAGGAGAAGAATGATACAAGGATCTCGCGGTCGTCGATTTCATCTGGACTTTTCGGGCAATTTTCGTACCACCCGACAAAAATGGGCCGAAATCGGTAATTTCGGGCTAGACGATGGCTAGGGTTTGAACGTCGACACGCAACTCGAGACACAGTCATAAATTTAGGAGAAGAATGCTACAAGGATCTCGCGGTCGTCGATTTCATCTGGACTTTTCGGGCGATTTTTGTACCACCCGACAAAAATGGGCCGAAATCGGTATTTTCGGGCCAGACGATGGCTAGGGTTTGAAATCCGACACGGAACCCGAGACACAGTCATAAATTTTGGAGAAGAATGCTACAAGGATCTCGCGGTCGTCGATTTCATCTGGACTTTTCGGGCGATTTTCGTACCACCCAACAAAAATGGGCCGAAATCGGTATTTTCGGGCCAGACGATGGCTAGGGTTTGAAATCCGACACGGAACCTGAGACATAGTCATAAACATAGGAGAAGAATGCTACAAGGATCTCGCGGTCGTCGATTTCATCTGGACTTTTCAAGCGATTTTCGTACCACCCGACAAAAATGGGCCGAAATCGGTATTTTAGGGCTAGACACTGGCTAGGGTTTGAAATCCGACACGGAACCCGAGACACAGTCATAAATTTAGGAAAAGAATGCTACAAGGATCTCGCGGTCGTCGATTTCATCTAGACTTTTCGGCCGATTTTCGTACGACCCGACAAAAATGGGCCGAAATCGGTATTTTCAGGCCATACGATGGCTAGGGTTTGAAATTCGACACGGAACCCGAGACACATTGATAAATTTAGGAGAAGAATGCTACAAGGATCTCGCGGTTGTCGATTTCATCTGGACTTCTCGGGCAATTTTCATACAACCCAACAAAAATGGGCCGAAAATCGGTATTTTTGGGCCAGACACTGGCTAGGGTTTGAAATTCGACACGGAACAAGAGACACAGTAATAAATTTAGGAAAAGAATGCTACAAGGATCTCGCGGTCGTCGATTTCATCTGGACTTTTCGGGTGATTTACGTACCACCCGACAATAATGGGCCAAAATCGGTATTTTCGGGCCAAACGATGGCTAGGGTTTGAAATCCGACACGGAACCCGAGACACATTCATAAATTTAGGAGAAGAATGCTACAAGGATCTCGCGGTCGTCGATTTCATCTGGACTTTTCAAGCGATTTTTGTACCACCCAACAAAATTGGGTCGAAATCTGTATTTTCGGGCGAGGCGATGGCTAGGGTTTGAAATCCGACATGGAACCCGAGACACAGTCATAAATTTAGTAGAAGAATGCTACAAGGATCTCGCGGTCGTCGATTTCATATGGACTTTTCGGGCGATTTTCGTACCACACGACAAAAATGGGACAAAATCGGTATTTTCTGGCCAGACGATGGCTAGGGTTTGAAATCCGACACGGAACCCGAGACACAGTCATAAATTTAGGAGAAGAATGCTACAAGAATCTCGCGGTCGTCGATTTCATCTGGACTTTTCGGGCGATTTTCGTACCACCCAACAAAAATGGGCCGAAATCGGTATTTTCGGGCCAGACGATGGCTAGGGTTTGAAATCCGACACGGAACCCGATAAACAGTCATAAATTTAGGAGAGGAATTCTTCAAGGATCTCGCGATCTTCAATTTCATCTGGACTTTTCGGGGGATTTTCGTACCACCCGACAAAAATGGGCCGAAATCGGTATTTTCGGGCCAGACGATGGCTAGGGTTTGAAATCCGACACGGAACCCGATAAACAGTCATAAATTTAGGAGAGGAATTCTTCAAGGATCTCGCGATCGTCAATTTCATCTGGACTTTTCGGGGGATTTTCGTACCACCCGACAAAAATAGGCCGAAATCGGTATTTTCGGGCCAGACGATGGCTAGGGTTTGAAATCCGACACGGAACCCGATAAACAGTCATAAATTTAGGAGAGAAATTCTTCAAGGATCTCGCGATCGTAAATTTCATCTGGACTTTTCGCGCGATTTTCGTACCACCCGACAAAAATGGGCCGAAATCGGTATTTTCGGGGCAGACGATGGCTAGGGTTTGAAGTCCGACACGAAACCCGAGACACAGTATTAAATTTAGGAGAAGAATGCTACAAGGATCTCGCAATCGTTGATTTCATCTGGACTTTTCGGGCGATTTTCGTACCACCCGATAAAAATGGGCCGAAATCGGTATTTTTCGGGCAAGACGATGGATAGGGTTTGAAATCCGACACGGAACCCGAGACACAGTCATAAATTTAGGAGAAGAATGATACAAGGATCTCGCGGTCGTCGATTTCATCTGGACTTTTCGGGCGATTTTCGTACCACCAGACAAAAATGGGCCGAAATCGGTATTTTCGGGCCAGACGATGGCTAGGGTTTGAAGTCCGACACGGAACCCGAGACACAGTCACAAATTTAGGAGAAGAATGCTACAAGGATCTCGCAATCGTCGATTTCATCTGGACTTTTCGGGCGATTTTCGTACCACCGGACAAAAATAAGCCGAAATCAGTATTTTAAGGCCAGACGATGGCTAAGGTTTGAAATCCGACACGAAACCCGAGACACAGTCATAAATTTAGGAGAAGAATGCTACAAGGATCTCGCGGTCGTCGATTTCATCTGGACTTTTCGGGCAATTTTCGTACCACCCGACAAAAATGGGATGAAATCGGTACTTTTGGGCCAGACGATTGCTAGGGTTTGAAATCCGACACGGAACCCATGACACAATAATAAATTTAGGAGAAGAGTGCTAAAAGTATCTCGCGGTCGTCGATTTCATCTGGACTTTTCGGGCGATTTTCGTACCACCCGAGAAAAATGGGTCGAAATCGGTGTTTTCGGGCCAGACGATGGCTAGAGTTTGAAGTCCGACACGGAAGTCGAGACACAGTCATAAATTTAGGAGAAGAATGCTACAAGGATCTCGCAATCGTTGATTTCATCTGGACTTTTCGGGCGATTTTCATACCACCCGATAAAAATGGGCCGAAATCGGTATTTTTCGGGCAAGACGATGGATAGGGTTTGAAATCCGACACGGAACCCGAGACACAGTCATAAATTTAGGAGAAGAATGCTACAAGGATCTCGCGGTCGTTGATTTCATCTGGACTTTACGGGCGATTTTTGTACCACCCGACAAAAATGGGCCGAATTCGGTAATTTCGAGCCAGACGATGGCTAGGGTTTGAAATCCGACACGGAACCCGAGACACGTTCATAAATTTAGGAGAAGAATGCTACAAGGATCTCGCGGTCGTCGATTTCATCTGGACTTTTCGGGCGATTTTCGTACCACCCAACAAAAATGGGCCGAAATCGGTATTTT
>JBBPBP010009779.1:62400132-62424536 GCA_037974735.1 Cicer chorassanicum | reverse complement strand
GATTTTCGTACCACCCGACAAAAATGGGCCGAAATCGGTATTTTCAGGCCAGACGATGGCTAGGGTTTGAAATCCGACACGGAACCCGAGACACAGTCATAAATTTAGGAGAAGAATGCTACAAGGATCTCGCGATCGTCAATTTCATCAGGACTTTTCGGGCGATTTTCGTACCACCCGACAAAAATGGGCCGAATTCGGTATTTTCGAGCCAAACGATGGCTAGGGTTTGAAATCTGACACTGAACACGAGACACAATCATAAATTTAGGAGAAGAATGCTACAAGGATCTCGCGGTCGTTGATTTCATCTGGACTTTTCGGGCGATTTTCGTACCACCCGACAAAAATGGGCCGAAATCGGTATTTTCGGGGCAGACGATTGCTAGGGTTTGAAATCCGACACGGAACCCGAGACACAATAATACATTTAGGAAAAGAGTGCTAAAAGTATCTCGCGATAGTCGATTTCATCTGGACTTTTCGGGCGATTTTCGTACCACCCGATAAAAATGGGCCGAAATCGGTATTTTTCGGGCAAGACGATGGATAGGGTTTGAAATCCGACACGGAACCCGAGACACAGTCATAAATTTAGGAGAAGAATGCTACAAGGATCTCGCGGTTGCTATTTCATTTGGACTTTTCGGGCGATTTTCGTACCACCAGACAAAAATAGGCCGAAATCGGTATTTTCGGGGCAGACGATGGGTAGGATTTGAAATTCGACACGGAACCCGAGACACAGTCACAAATTTAGGAGAAGAATGATACAAGGATCTCGCGGTCGTCGATTTCATCTGGACTTTTCGGGCGATTTTTGTACCACCCGACAAAAATGGGCCGAAATCGGTGTTTTCGGGCCAGACGATTGCTAGGGTTTGAAATCCGACACGGAACCCAAGACACAGTAATGAATTTAGGAGAAGAGTGTTAAAAGTATCTCGCGGTCGTCGATTTCATCTGGACTTTTCGGGCAATTTTCGTACCACCCGACAAAAATGGGCCGAAATCGGTATTTTCGGGCCAGACGATGGCTAGGGTTTGAAATCCGACAGGGAACCCGAGACACAGTCATAAATTTAGGAGAAGAATGCTACAAGGATCTCGCGGTTGCTATTTCATTTGGACTTTTCGGGCGATTTTCGTACCACCAGACAAAAATAGGCCGAAATCGGTATTTTCGGGGCAGACGATGGGTAGGATTTGAAATTCGACACGGAACCTGAGACACAGTCACAAATTTAGGAGAAGAATGATACAAGGATCTCGCGGTCGTCGATTTCATCTGGACTTTTCGGGCAATTTTCGTACCACCCGACAAAAATGGGCCGAAATCGGTAATTTCGGGCTAGACGATGGCTAGGGTTTGAACGTCGACACGGAACTCGAGACACAGTCATAAATTTAGGAGAAGAATGCTACAAGGATCTCGCGGTCGTCGATTTCATCTGGACTTTTCGGGCGATTTTCGTACCACCGGACAAACATAGGCCGAAATCGGTATTTTCGGGGCAGACGATGGCTAGGATTTGAAATTCGACACGGAACCCGAGACACAGTCATAAATTTAGGAGAAGAATGATACAAGGATCTCGCGGTCGTCGATTTCATCTGGACTTTTCGGGCAATTTTCGTACCACCCGACAAAAATGGGCCGAAATCGGTAATTTCGGGCTAGACGATGGCTAGGGTTTGAACGTCGACACGCAACTCGAGACACAGTCATAAATTTAGGAGAAGAATGCTACAAGGATCTCGCGGTCGTCGATTTCATCTGGACTTTTCGGGCGATTTTTGTACCACCCGACAAAAATGGGCCGAAATCGGTATTTTCGGGCCAGACGATTGCTAGGGTTTGAAATCCGACACGGAACCCAAGACACAGTAATAAATTTAGGAGAAGAGTGCTAAAAGTATCTCGCGGTCGTCGATTTCATCTGGACTTTTCGGGCGATTTTTGTACCACTGGACAAAAATAATCCGAAATCGGTATTTTCAGGCCAGACGATGGCTAGGGTTTGAAATCCAACACGGAACCCGAGATACAGTCATAAATTTAGGAGAAGAATGATACAAGGATCTCGCGGTCGTCGATTTCATCTGGACTTTTCGGGCAATTTTCGTACCACCCGACAAAAATGGGCCGAAATCGGTAATTTCGGGCCAGACGATGGCTAGGGTTTGATCGTCGACACGGAACCCGAGACACAGTCATAAATTTAGGAGAAGAATGATACAAGGATCTCGCGGTCGTCAATTTCATCAGGACTTTTCGGGCGATTTTCGTACCACCCGATAAAAATGGGCCGAATTCGGTATTTTTCGGGCCAGACGATGGCTAGGGTTTGAAATCGGACACTGAACCCGAGACACAATCAAAAATTTAGGAGAAGAATGCTACAAGGATCTCGCCGTCGTCAATTTCATCTGGACTTTTCGGGCAATTTTTGTACCACCCAACAAAAATGGGCCGAAATCGGTATTTTCGGGCAAGACGATTGCTAGGGTTTGAAATCCGACACGGAACCCAAGACACAATAATAAATTTAGGAGAAGAGTGCTACAAGGATCTCGCGGTCGTCGACTTCATCTGGACTTTTCGGGCAATTTTCGTACCACCGGACAAAAATAAGTCGAAATCGGTATTTTCGGGCCAGACGATGGATAGGGTTTGAAATCCGACACGGAACCCGAGACACAGTCATAAATTTAGGAGAAGAATGCTACAAGGATCTTGCGGTCATCGATTTCATCTGGACTTTTCAAGCGATTTTCGTACCACCCGACAAAAATGGGCCGAAATCGGTATTTCCGGGCCAGACGATGGCTAGTGTTTGAAATCCGACACGGAACCCGAGACACAGTCATAAATTTAGGAGAAGAATGCTACAAGGATCTCGCGGTCATCGATTTCATCTGGACTTTTCAAGCGATTTTCGTACCACCCGACAAAAATGGGCCGAAATCGGTATTTTTCGGGCAAGACGATGGATAGGGTTTGAAATCCGACACGGAACCCGAGACACAGTCATAAATTTAGGAGAAGAATGCTACAAGGATCTCGCGGTCGTCGATTTCATCTGGACTTTTCGAGCGATTTTCGTACCACTGGACAAAAATAGGCCGAAATCGATATTTTCGGGGCAGACGATGGCTATGATTTGAAATTCGACACGGAACCTGAGACACAGTCATAAATTTAGGAGAAGAATGATACAAGGATCTCGCGATCGTCAATTTCATCAGGACTTTTCGGGCGATTTTCGTACCACCCGACAAAAATGGGCCGAAATCGGTATTTTCGGGCCAGACGATGGCTAGGGTTTGAAGTCCGACACGGAACCCGAGACACAATCATAAATTTAGGAGAAGAGTGCTACAAGGATCTCGCGGTCGTCGACTTCATCTGGACTTTTCGGGCGATTTTCGTACCACCGGACAAAAATAAGTCGAAATCGGTATTTCCGGGCCAGACGATGGCTAGTGTTTGAAATCCGACACGGAACCCGAGACACAGTCATAAATTTAGGAGAAGAATGCTACAAGGATCTCGCGGTCATTGATTTCATCTGGACTTTTCAAGCGATTTTCGTACCACCCGACAAAAATGGGCCGAAATCGGTATTTTCGGGCCAGACGATGGCTAGGGTTTGTAATCCGACAGGGAACCCGAGACACAGTCATAAATTTAGGAGAAGAATGCTACAAGGATCTCGCGGTTGCTATTTCAATTGGACTTTTCGGGCGATTTTCGTACCACCCAACAAAAATGGGCCGAAATCGGTATTTTCGGGCCAGACGATGGCTAGGGTTTGAAGTCCGACACGGAACCCGAGACACAATCATAAATTAAGGAGAAGAATTCTACAAGGATCTCGCCGTCGTCGATTTCATCTGGACTTTTCTGGCGATTTTCGTACCACTCGATAAAAATGGGCCGAAATCAGTATTTTCGGGCAAGACGATGGATAGGGTTTAAAATCCGACACGGAACCCAAGACACAGTCATAAATTTAGGAGAAGAATGCTACAAGAATCTCGCGGTCGTCGATTTCATCTGGACTTTTCAAGCGATTTTCGTACCACCCGACAAAAATGGGCCGAAAACGGTATTTTCGGGCCAGACGATGGCTAGGGTTTGAAATCCTACAGGGATCCCGAGACACAGTCATAAATTTAGGAGAAGAATTCTACAAGGATCTCGCGGTTGCAATTTCATTTGGACTTTTCGGGCGATTTTCGTACCACCCGACAAAAATGGACCGAAATTGGTATTTTCGGGCCAGACGATTGCTAGGGTTTGAAACCCGACACGGAACCCAAGACACAGTAATGAATTTAGGAGAAGAGTGCTAAAAGTATCTCGCGGTCGTCGATTTCATCTGGACTTTTCGGGCGATTTTCGTACCACTAGACAAAAATAATCCGAAATCGGTATTTTCAGGCCAGAAGATGGCTAGGGTTTGAAATCCAACACAGAACCCGAGACACAGTCATAAATTTAGGAGAAGAATGATACAAGGATCTCGCGGTCGTCGATTTCATCTGGACTTTTCGGGCAATTTTCGTACCACCCGACAAAAATGGGCCGAAATCGGTAATTTCGGGCCACACGATGGCTAGGGTTTGAACTTCGACACGGAACCCAAGACACAATGATAAATTTAGGAGAAGAATGCTACAAGGATCTCGCGGTCGTCGATTTCATCTGGACTTTTTGGGCGATTTTCGTACCACCGGACTAAAATAGGCCGAAATCGATATTTTCGGGGCAGATGATGGCTAGGATTTGAAATTCGACACGGAACCTGAGACACAGTCATAAATTTAGGAGAAGAATGATACAAGGATCTCGCGATCGTCAATTTAATCCGGACTTTTCGTGCGATTTTCGTACCACCCGACAAAAATGGGCCGAATTCGGTATTTTCGGGCCAGACGATGGCTAGGGTTTGAAATCTGACACTGAACCCGAGACACAATCATAAATTTAGGAGAAGAATGCTACAAGGATCTCGCGGTCGTTGATTTCATCTGGACTTTTCGGTCGATTTTCGTACTACCCGACAAAAATGGGCCGAAATCGGTATTTTCAAGCTAGACGATGGCTAGGGTTTGAAATCCGACACGGAACCCGAGACACAGTCATAAATTTAGGAGAAGAATGCTACAAGGATCTCGCGGTCGTCGATTTCATCTGGACTTTTCAAGCGATTTTCGTACAGCTCGACAAAAATGGGCCGAAATCGATATTTTCGGGCCATACGATGGCTAGGGTTTGAAATCCGACAGGGAACCCGAGACACAATCATAAATTTAGGAGAAGAATGCTACAAGGATCTCGCGGTTGCTATTTCATTTGGACTTTTCGGGCGATTTTCGTACCACCCAACAAAAATGGGCCGAATTCAGTATTTTCGGGCCAGACGATGGCTAGGGTTTGAAGTCCGACACGGAACCCGAGACACAGTCATAAATTTAAGAGAAGAATTCTACAAGGATCTCGCGGTCGTCGATTTCATCTGGACTTTTCGGGCGATTTTCGTACCACCCGATAAAAATGGGCCGAAATCGGTATTTTCGGGCAAGACGATGGATAGGGTTTGAAATCCGACACGGAACCCGAGACACAGTCATAAATTTAGGAGAAGAATGCTACAAGGATCTCGTGGTCGTCGATTTCATCTGGACTTTTCAAGCGATTTTCGTACCACCCGACAAAAATGGGCCGAAAACGGTATTTTCGGGCCAGACGATGGCTAGGGTTTGAAATTCGACAGGGAACCCGAGACATAGTCATAAATTTAGGAGAAGAATTCTACAAGGATCTCGCGATCGTCGATTTCATTTGGACTTTTCGGGCGATTTTCGTACCACCCGACAAAAATGGGCCGAAATCGGTATTTTCGGGCCAGACGATTGCTAGGGTTTGAAATCCGACACGGAACCCGAGACACAGTAATAAATTTAGGAGAAGAGTGACAAAGCAACAAAAAGAAGAATTCCTCCAAATTCATTTTCAAACATCCTTTGATGAATTACAAATAAATAGATCATATAAAGGTAAAATAATTCAAGCCATAATTCAACTACAAGAGAACCTTACATACTTTGCATATGCATAAAACAATATTGTAATCGAATACAACCCAGGTGTATTCGAATACAGATGCAATTTGCTAAGTCAGAAGCAAAAACGTATCATCTGTATTCGACTACAACCAAGGTGTATTCGAATACAGATGAAACATTGCTAAGTCAGAAGCTAGGCCATCTCATCTGTATTCGACTACAAATGAAAAATTGCTAAGTCAGAAGCTAGGCCATCTCATCTGTATTCGACTACAGATGAAAAATTGCCAAGTCAGTAGCTAAAACTCTTCATCTGTATTCGACTACACAAAAGTGTATTCGACTACAAAGTGAAAAATTTGAATAATTTTTAACGTTGCAGCAAGTTGTATTCGAATACAGATATCATGTAATCGAATACAACTGGAAGAAATGCAATGTTTCAGTTCTGAATTCAATTTAAAACATTGCAATTCTTCCTCAAACCTCTTGGATCAAAGGCCACGAATCTAAAGAGATGTTTGAGGACTATAAATAGGTCATAACTTCATATTCAAATTACGAATTCGAATTACACAATTTCAAAGACTTTGAACTAAATTTTCTGAATTTTTCTCTAAGTCATTTTCAGAAATTCAAGTACCTGCATATCATTTTCATATCCTTAAGGTTCTCAAAGTACATGAATAAGTCTTGAATTGTTATCATTCTACCTCCGTTCTATTCCTATACTCTTATCAAAACAACAAGTGTTTGTAAAAGAAAGTTGTACTTTCTTTAAGTGTTATATCTAAGATAGTAGTGTTCTATCATAGAAAGTTTGTTAGAAGATTGTAGCCAAGGTCCCAGGGTGAGGACTTGTACATATTCTGACAGATAGTGAAGAAAATCTCTTGTGGTGAGCAAGAGGACTGGACGTACCCTTGGTTATTAGGGGAACCAGGATAAATTTGCAGTGTTCATTTACTTACTGTTATTTACTTCTTCATCTACAAACATTAAGCGCAAAAATCAATCACTAAAATTCTAAAAAACTGTCAAAATAACCAAACACCTAATTCACCCCCCCCCCTCTTAGGTGCACATCTGATCTTACAATTGGTATCAGAGCAGGTTCAAGGTAACTTACTCCTCGATCAATAATTCATGGCTTCCGCACAACCTGTTTTCAGAGACGGTGGCAGCAGTAACAAACCACCATATTTTGTCGGTGAACATTACGATTTCTGGAAAATACGCATGCAAGCATATCTTGAGGCACAGGGAGACGAAATATGGGATGCTGTCGAAAATGGTCCTTACATTCCAACAACAGTCATCAACAACAAAGAAGAAATTAAGATAAAGAATTCTTGGACCGATGACGATAAAAGAAAAGTGTTGTTTGATAAAAAGGCTAAAAACATTCTACAATCAGCACTTGGTATGGATGAATTTTTCCGCATATCTCACTGTAAAACAGCCAAGGAAATATGGGAGACATTGGAAGTAACCCATGAAGGCACCATAGAGGTAAAAAGATCCAAACTAAATACACTTTCTCAAGAATATGAATTGTTTCGTATGCAGCCTGGAGAAACTATATTAGACATGCAGAAACGATTCTCCCACTTGACAAATCATTTGACAGCCCTCGGAAAGGTCTTCTCCAACGATGAACTGAATCTGAAAGTATTACGATCACTAACTAGGGCGTGGCAACCAAAGGTGACAGCGATATCAGAAAAGAAGAGTTTGTCCAAAATGTCACTTTCTGCATTATTTGGCAAACTACAAGAACATGAAATAGAACTTGGACGATTAGAGCAAAATGAAACCCAAGAAAAGAAAAGCAAAAATATTGCTCTAAAGACCGAATCAAAGGAAGTAGTCAAAGAAGAAATTTCTGATGACGACGAAAACATCAACTTCCTTGTCAAGAAATTCGGTAAATTTCTTAAAAATAACAGAAGTTTCAAGAAGAAGAACTTCAGAAAGAAAGATAGCACGACTAACCAAAACTTCACATGCTTTGAATGTGGGAAACAAGGACATATTAAAGCAGATTGTCCAGATCTCATCAAAAAGAATGCCGGTAAAAGAAAAGACTTCAAGAAAGCATATATAGCATGGGAAGATAATGACATAAGTTCAACATCAGAAACTGAAAGTGATGAATGTGCAAATGTTGCACTAATGGCGTCACATCATTCAGATGACGAAGAGGTTAGTAACTTAAACACCCCTCTTTATAATCATGAATTAGTTATAGAATACAATGAAGCACAAAATGCAATAAAGGAACTTCTTGTTGAATGTAAAAATTTGCTTAAACAAGTATCAACTCAAAAGAAAGAAATCTCATGTCTTAAAGAAAAAATTAATCTTATGGAAAAAGATGCTGAAAAATCTAAGCATAATTCTACATGCAACAATTGTGATTCCCTTTCATTTAAAATTGTTCAACTAAATAGAGTGATTGAAAGATATGAAAAAGGACATATAGAATTGGAAAATGTTCTAAACATGCAAAGATATTCAAATGATAAAAGTGGTATTGGATTTTCTAAATTTGATAAACCAAGCACTAGTAAGACCATTTTTGTAAAATCAAGTACTCAAACAAATCTAAGAAACATGACAATTGTACAAAAAGAGCATTCGCATAAAGAAAAGATTACTAACAATAAACTTCATACATACACAAGTAAAATTCCTACTTGCTCATATTGTGGTATCTATGGACACACACCAAATACTTGTCATATAAGAAACATTAGTATTCCTAAAGGGCATTGCATATGGGTCAAGAAAGGCACTAACCCCCAAGGACCCAAAGCACTTTGATTTCAATTTTGCAGGGATGCTCACAAAGTACTTCAAATTTATGGTACTTAGATAGTGGGTGCTCCAAACACATGACGGGAGACATAACAAAATTTTCAGCATTGACCTTTGAATCAAAAGGACATGTAGTATATGGAGATAATAACAAAGGGAAGATCCTAGGCATTGGAAAAATTGGAAAAGCACCTTCTCCAACAATTGAAGATGTTCTTTATGTTGAAGGCCTAAAGCATAATCTGATAAGCATCAGCCAGTTATGTGACAAAGGACACAAGATAGTCTTCAACAAAGAAGAGTGCATCATTCAAAATGCAGCAACAAGTGAAATTCAATTTATCGGTAAACGTTTCAAGAATATTTTTATACTTAATTTTGATGATTTATCCTTGAAAATGAAATGTCTTTTGGTAAGCGACAACAATGATGCATGGTTATGGCATAAAAGAATTGCACATATTCACATGGATCATTTAAATAAACTAGTCAAGCATGATCTAGTTGTTGGATTACCAAAAATGAAATTTGTCAAGGATAAATTATGTGACGCATGTCAAAAAGGTAAACAAACAAAAACTTCTTTCAAAGCTATAAATGTTATATCTACTACAAGATCACTTCAATTAATACACATGGATTTGTTTGGTCCATCAAGAACTAAAAGTCTTGGTGGAAATTCATATGGACTAGTAATTGTTGATGACTTTTCAAGGTACACATGGACCTTGTTTTTGTCAAACAAAAACGAAGCTTTTAAAGCCTTTAAAAATTATGCCAAACTAGTCCAAAATGAACAATCATCCAAAATTGTATCAATTAGAAGTGATCATGGAAGAGAATTTCAAAATACCTTATTTGAAGAATTCTGTGAAGAAAATGGAATTTTCCACAATTTTTCTGCACCAAGAACACCTCAACAAAATGGGGTTGTTGAGAGAAAGAACATGTCCTTGATAGAACTTGCAAGAACTATGTTAAGTGATTCAAATCTACCAAAGTATTTTTGGGCGGATGCCGTAAACACGGCATGCTATGTTACTAACAGAGTAAACATTCGGCCAATTCTTAAGAAGACTCCGTATGAACTATACAAAGGTAGAAAGCCCAACATCTCTCACTTCCACATCTTTGGATGCAAGTGCTTTGTGCTAAACAACGGAAAAGACAATCTTGGAAAATTCGATGAAAAAGCAGATGAAGGTATATTTATTGGGTATGCATTATCTAGTAAAGCTATTAGGATTTTTAATAAAAGAACTTTAATTGTAGAAGAATCAATACATGTTACTTTTGATGAAACTAACCCCTTGAAAGAGGACAAAGCTATTTCTTTTGATGATGATGATATTGAAAGTAGTGATCCACGTAAAGAAGATCCAATTGATCAACCGAGTCAAGAAAATGAAGTCAACATGGAAAAGGAAACCAATGAACTCCCAAAGGAATGGAGAACCCATCGATATCATCCGATTGATAACATCATTGGTGATATCAACAAAGGAGTTACAACTAGACTCAAATTGCAAGATGCATGTTTAAACATGGCATTTGTTTCGCAAATCGAACCTTCCAAAGTTGGTGAAGCACTAAAAGATGATCAGTGGATACTTGCAATGCAAGAAAAACTTAACCAATTCGAAAGAAACGAAGTATGGGAACTTGTTCCTAATCCAGGTGACAAACACATAATTGGTACAAAATGGATATTTAAAAATAAACTTGACGAAAATGGTATAGTTGTTCGCAACAAAGCAAGATTGGTCGCCCAAGGATACAATCAAGAAGAAGGAATCGATTTTGACGAAACATTTGCTCCGGTCGCAAGGTTAGAAGCAATACGTTTACTACTTGCTTATGCCTGTTCTATGAATTTTTAATTATTTCAGATGGATGTGAAAAGCGCATTTCTAAATGGATACATCAATGAAGAAGTATATGTCAAGCAGCCACCCGGCTTTGAAGACTTCAAGAATCCTACACATGTATTCAAACTAAGGAAAGCTCTCTATGGTCTAAAACAAGCACCAAGAGCTTGGTACGACAGATTGAGTGCCTTCCTGTGTAAAAGAGGTTTTGAAAAGGTCAAGGTTGACAAGACATTATTTATTAAACGAAATAATGGTCACACCTTGTTGGTCCAAATTTATGTTGACGATATCATATTTGGTTCAACAAACAATGAAATATGTGAAGAATTCTCATTGATGATGCAAGGTGAATTTGAAATGTCCATGATGGGAAAATTAAACTATTTTCTCGGTCTTCACATCAAACAACTCAAGCATGGCATCTTCATCAATCAAGCAAAATATTGCAAAGAACTGCTAAAAAGATTTGACATGGAAAAATGCAAGGAGAGTGCAACTCCCATGGGCTCCGGAACATATGTTGATAAAGATGAAACTGGTGCGTCTGTAGACATTTCAAAATATCGAGGTATGATTGGATCTTTATTATATCTAACGGCCAGTCGGCCAGATATCATGTTTAGTGTTTGTCTATGTGCAAGATTTCAAGCAGATCCGAAAGAATCACATCTTGTAGCTGTCAAAAGAATCATGAAATACTTAAAAGGCACCATCAATGTTGGACTATGGTATCCTAAAGGTAGCATCTGTAGTCTCGTTGGATATTCTGATTCAGATTATGCAGGATGTAAAACAGACCGTAAAAGCACAAGCGGCACTTGTCATGTACTTGGCAATGCACTCGTATCTTGGTCACGTAAAAAGCAAGCATGTGTCGCACTCAGTACTGCTGAAGCCGAATACATAGCAGCAGGAAGTTGTTGTGCACAAATCCTATGGCTCAAACAACAACTATGTGATTATGGAATTGATCTTGGATGTATTCCGCTACGATGTGACAACACTAGTGCAATCAATATTTCAAAGAATCCAATCATGCATTCTCGGACCAAACACATTGATATACGACACCATTTTTTGCGCAACCATGTGCTTAAAGGAAATGTTGAAGTAACCTTTGTGGATACTCATAACCAACTTGCGGACATCTTCACTAAACCTCTTCCTAAAGACTCCTTTTTCAAAATACGACGCGAACTCGGCATCTTAAGTGAAAGTGATCTTTAAACATAAGGTAAAATGTTATCATCATGTCAAAGGTTTGGTTTAATTCTTGTCTTCACATATTAAAATTTAGTTGACTATGTCTACATGTTATTTATGTGATTATATGAAGTTTGTGTTCTGTTCTGCTTGATAAAATCATCACTGTTTCAAATATTTGGAAGTCGTAGCCGGATACAATCAAACTGTAGTCGAATACAGATGATTCTGGAAAACTGTATTCGATTACCATCCTACTGTATTCGAATACAGATTCGCAGTTTTCTGTCATATATATAGCTATGCAGTCAGTATTCGAATACAATTTCCTCCTTCCCCTCGAGTTCGTCCTTCCATCCTTATCCTCTCTGCGAATCACACTTCACAGAACTGGTTCGATTCAGTCACGATTGCCTTCCCAAAACTTTGATTTCCTTCAATTAATTGCAAAATCACTCATCCCTTTCTTCAGATTCGCGAATTCCTAAACCCTAACCCCCAAATTTCCTTCACTTTCCCAACTCAGTCTCGAATCCCGAACTCTAAAAACCCCAACAAACATGTCAAACATCTCCAACACTGTTGAAAACGCACGCAAACGTGGACCTCGCACCAAGCATGCAAGCGTGGGTCCTTCCAAGAGACGTACCAAAAGTACCAATGTGACAGATTTGTCTCGTCTCCTGCACTCTCCCGAAGAAATTACTCGGTTTCGCACACTTTACTCCGACAAGAGGCTCATCGTTCCCAAAATCGGTATTTTAGATTCGTTCTCTGCTTTTCAATTTCCTGCTTTACTTAGGGCTCAACATATTGAGGACTTTATTGCTTACAAAGGTCCGATATATCCTGATTTGGTTCGAGTCTTTTATTGTAATCTTCGTCGGGATGGCAAAATGTTGATTTCTCGTGTCAAAGGAAAAACCATTGAACTTGATTCTCATATTATTGGTGACATTTTGAAAATACCTGATATCGGCCAGAAAACCAGTCCGACTAATTTATGCAAATGGTATAGTGTCTCGAAATTTGATGCTTATGTGGCTCTGTGTCGCTTTGACAAACAAACCATGGAACGCAAGCAACTTCAGGCTGGCTCCACCTTTGCAAAGCAACGATTTAGTGTTGGAAATTTAACTGTCGACTATCGTCTGCTTCATTACTTCTTAAGCTACATTTTGGTTCCTAAGGCCGGTAACTGTTCTCAAATTTCTGAGTTCGAACTTCAGATTCTGTACTACATGTATGAAGGTCTTCCTCTTAACTAGGCATATTTTGTTAAGTCAGTCATGTTTGTCTCCCGTGAAGCTGTTGGATTGCCATATGCTAAGGAAGTTTCACGTATTCTTGAACACTTTGGGGTGGATTTTTCTGAGGAAGTTGTGTATACGGTTACTAAGGATAACCTGCTGGATTTAAGTGTTCTTCCCAGCATGAAAATTGTTTGGAGTGAACCGCTGCAAAAACCATCCATCTGAGTGATATCGGTCAGACATCTGCTGGTGCTCCTACCGACACCTTTGCACCTGCTACTGCTCCTACCAATGATGCTGCTGACGCTACTGCATCTGATGATGATCAGGTATCCAACCGCATGATTATGGCTAAACTTGACTCTCTTCAGACCTGCTTCTCAGGCTTTACTACTTCGGTTGATGCTCGCTTTCAGGCTCTCGAATCCACCATCGCTACCAATCACGACAGCCTGGTCCATGAGATGTGTATCATCGCCGACAAAATTGATCACCTCCATCTACCTCCTGATCGTCGCTGATTTGTACTTCGTTTCCTAGGACTAGTTCGTTTTTTGTGTTACTAGGATTGACTTTCTCTTCTATTTTGCTTCATGTAATCGTTGCTACTTTCCGGTTACTTTTGCTATTATTGTCTGACTTTTATGACTTCATCTAATTGCTTATCTCAATGTGATCTTTCTTGGTTTATGTTACATTTCTTATGTTAAATCCCTTACTTTCCTATTGCTGGTATTCTTCTTTTAGATCAGGTCAAAAGGGGGAGAAAAACTGTGTATTTTGTTGCTTGTTGCTGTCCATTACAATTTACATGTAGGTACTCAAAACACATATTCCTTTCCTCCTCCAACACAGAAGTTTGCATACATTACGGGGGAGTACAATACGCATACATTACGGGGGAGTCGTCAAAAACAACAGCAATGGTTTTGTCATAATCAAAAAGGGGGAGAATGTAAAAATACATGTTTTTGATTATACACAAAGACCAATGGTGACAAAGCAACAAAAAGAAGAATTCCTCCAAATTCATTTTCAAACATCCTTTGATGAATTACAAATAAATAGATTATATAAAGGTAAAATAATTCAAGCCATAATTCAACTACAAGAGAACCTTACATACTTTGCATATGCATAAACAATATTTTCAAAAGTCCAAAATAATATTTTCAAAATGTTAGAATCTTTATTTTTGACTAAAAACAATATTGTAATCGAATACAACCCAGGTGTATTCGAATACAGATGCAATTTGCTAAGTCAGAAGCAAAAACGTATCATCTGTATTCGACTACAACCAAGGTGTATTCGAATACAGATGAAACATTGCTAAGTCAGAAGCTAGGCCATCTCATCTGTATTCGACTACAGATGAAAAATTGCTAAGTCAGAAGCTAGGCCATCTCATCTGTATTCGACTACAGATGAAAAATTGCCAAGTCAGTAGCTAAAACTCTTCATCTGTATTCGACTACACAAAAGTGTATTCGACTACACAGTGAAAAATTTGAATAATTTTTAACGTTGCAGCAAGTTGTATTCGAATACAGATATCATGTAATCGAATACAACTGGAAGAAATGCAATGTTTCAGTTCTGAATTCAATTTAAAACATTGCAATTCTTCCTCAAACCTCTTGGATCAAAGGCCACGAATCTAAAGAGATGTTTGAGGACTATAAATAGGTCATAACTTCATATTCAAATTACGAATTCGAATTACACAATTTCAAAGACTTTGAACTAAATTTTCTGAATTTTTCTCTAAGTCATTTTCAGAAATTCAAGTACCTGCATATCATTTTCATATCCTTAAGGTTCTCAAAGTACTTGAATAAATCTTGAATTGTTATCATTCTACCTCCGTTCTATTCATATACTCTTATCAAAACAACAAGTGTTTGTAAAAGAAAGTTGTACTTTCTTTAAGTGTTATATCTAAGATAGTAGTGTTCTATCATAGAAAGTTTGTTAGAAGATTGTAGCCAAGGTCCCAGGGTGAGGACTTGTACATATTCTGACAGATAGTGAAGAAAATCTCTTGTGGTGAGCAAGAGGACTGGACGTACCCTTGGTTATTAGGGGAACCAGGATAAATTTGCAGTGTTCATTTACTTACTGTTATTTACTTCTTCATCTACCAACATTAAGCGCAAAAATCAATCACTAAAATTCTAAAAAACTGTCAAAATAACCAAACACCTAATTCACCCCCCCCCCCCTCTTAGGTGCACATCTGATCTTACAATTGGTATCAGAGCAGGTTCAAGGTAACTTACTCCTCGATCAATAATTCATGGCTTCCGCACAACCTGTTTTCAGAGACGGTGGCAGCAGTAACAAACCACCATGTTTCGTCGGTGAACATTACGATTTCTGGAAAATACGCATGCAAGCATATCTTCAGGCACAGGGAGACGAAATATGGGATGCTGTCGAAAATGGTCCTTACATTCCAACAACAGTCATCAACAACAAAGAAGAAATTAAGATAAAGAATTCTTGGACCGATGACGATAAAAGAAAAGTGTTGTTTGATAAAAAGGCTAAAAACATTCTACAATCAGCACTTGGTATGGATGAATTTTTCCGCATATCTCACTGTAAAACAGCCAAGGAAATATGGGACACATTGGAAGTAACCCATGAAGGCACCATAGAGGTAAAAAGATCCAAACTAAATACACTTTCTCAAGAATATGAATTGTTTCATATGCAGCCTGGAGAAACTATATTAGACATGCAGAAACGATTCTCCCACTTGACAAATCATTTGACAGCCCTCGGAAAGGTCTTCTCCAACGATGAACTGAATCTGAAAGTATTACGATCACTAACTAGGGCGTGGCAACCAAAGGTGACAGCGATATCAGAAAAGAAGAGTTTGTCCAAAATGTCACTTTCTGCATTATTTGGCAAACTACAAGAACATGAAATAGAACTTGGACGATTAGAGCAAAATGAAACCCAAGAAAAGAAAAGCAAAAATATTGCTCTAAAGACCGAATCAAAGGAAGTAGTCAAAGAAGAAATTTCTGATGACGACGAAAACATCAACTTCCTTGTCAAGAAATTCGGTAAATTTCTTAAAAATAACAGAAGTTTCAAGAAGAAGAACTTCAGAAAGAAAGATAGCACGACTAACCAAAACTTCACATGCTTTGAATGTGGGAAACAAGGACATATTAAAGCAGATTGTCCAGATCTCATCAAAAAGAATGCCGGTAAAAGAAAAGACTTCAAGAAAGCATATATAGCATGGGAAGATAATGACATAAGTTCAACATCAGAAACTGAAAGTGATGAATGTGCAAATGTTGCACTAATGGCGTCACATCATTCAGATGACGAAGAGGTTAGTAACTTAAACACCCCTCTTTATAATCATGAATTAGTTATAGAATACAATGGAGCACAAAATGCAATAAAGGAACTTCTTGTTGAATGTAAAAATTTGCTTAAACAAGTATCAACTCAAAAGAAAGAAATCTCATGTCTTAAAGAAAAAATTAATCTTATGGAAAAAGATGCTGAAAAATCTAAGCAGAATTCTACATGCAACAATTGTGATTCCCTTTCATTTAAAATTGTTCAACTAAATAGAGTGATTGAAAGATATGAAAAAGGACATATAGGATTGGAAAATGTTCTAAACATGAAAAGATATTCAAATGATAAAAGTGGTATTGGATTTTCTAAATTTGATAAACCAAGCACTAGTAAGACCATTTTTGTAAAATCAAGTACTCAAACAAATCTAAGAAACATGACAATTGTACAAAAAGAGCATTCGCATAAAGAAAAGATTACTAACAATAAACTTCATACATACACAAGTAAAGTTCCTACTTGCTCATATTGTGGTATCTATGGACACACACCAAATACTTGTCATATAAGAAACATTAGCATTCCTAAAAGGCATTGCATATGGGTCAAGAAAGGCACTAACCCCCAAGGACCCAAAGCACTTTGGGTACCTAATAAAATTTGATTTCAATTTTGCAGGGATGCTCACAAAGTACTTCAAATTTATGGTACTTAGATAGTGGGTGCTCCAAACACATGACGGGAGACATAACAAAATTTTCAGCATTGACCTTTGAATCAAAAGGACATGTAGTATATGGAGATAATAACAAACGAAAGATCCTAGGCATTGGAAAAATTGGAAAAGCACCTTCTCCAACAATTGAAGATGTTCTTTATGTTAGTTGATACATAAATTTAGGAGAAAAATTCTACAAGGATCTCGCGGTCGTCGATTTCATCTCGACTTTTCGGGCGATTTTCGTACCACCCGATAAAAATGGGCCGAAATCGGTATTTTCGGGCAAGACGATGGATAGGGTTTGAAATCCGACACGGAACCCGAGACACATTCATAAATTTAGGAGAAGAATGCTACAAGGATCTCGCGGTCGTCGATTTCATCTAGACTTTTCAAGCGATTTTCGTACCACCCGACAAAAATGGACCGAAAACGGTATTTTCAGCCAGACGATGGCTAGGGTTTGAAATCCGACACGGAACCCGAGACACAGTCATAAATTTAGGAGAAGAATTCTACAAGGATCTCGCGGTCGTCGATTTCATTTGGACTTTTCGGGCGATTTTCGTACCACCTGACAAAAATGGGCCGAAATCGATATTTTCGGGCCAAACGATTGCTAGGGTTTGAAATCCGACACGGAACCCGAGACACATTCATAAATTTAGGAGAAAAGTGCTAAAAGTATCTCGCGGTCGTCGATTTCATCTGGACTTTTTGGGCGATTTTCGTACCACCCGACAAAAATGGGCCGAAATCGGTATTTTCGGGCCAGACGATGGCTAGGGTTTGAAGTCCGACATGGAACTTGAGACACAGTCATAAATTTAGGAGAATAATGCTACAAGGATCTCGCAATCGTCGAATTCATCTGGACGTTTCGGGCGATTTTCGTACCACCCGATAAAAATGGGCAAAAATCGGTATTTTTCGGGCAAGACGATGGATAGGGTTTGAAATCCCACACGGAACCCGAGACACAGTCATAAATTTGGGAGAATAATTCTACAAGGATCTCGCGGTCGTCGATTTCATCTGGACTTTTCAGGCGATTTTCGTACCACCGGACAAAAATGGGCCGAAATCGGTATTTTCGGGGCAGACGATGGCTAGGGTTTGAAATCCGACACGGAACCCGAGACACGTTCATGAATTTAGGAGAAGAATGCTACAAGGATCTCGCGGTCGTCGATTTCATCTGGACTTTTCGGGCGATTCTCGTACCACCCGAAAAAATAGGCCGATATCGGTATTTTCGGGCCAGACGATGGCTAGGGTTTGAAAGCCGACACGGAACCCGAGACACAGTCATAAATTTAGGAGAAGAATGCTACAAGGATCTCGAGGTCGTCGATTTCATCTAGACTTTTCGAGCGATTTTCATACCACCCGACAAAAATGGGTTGAAATCGGTATTTTTCGGGCCAGACGATGGCTAGAGTATGAAATCCGACACAAAACCCGAGACACAGTCATAAATTTAGGAGAAAAATGCTACAAGGATCTCGCGGTCGTCGATTTCATCTGGACTTTTCGAGTGATTTTCGTACCACCCGACAAAAATGGGTCGAAATCGGTATTTTTCGGGCCAAACGATGGCTAGGGTTTGAAATCCGACACGGAACCTGAGACACAGTCATAAATTTAGGAGAAGAATGCTACAAGGATCTCGCGGTCGTCGATTTCATCTGAACTTATCGGGCGATTTTCGTACCACCCGACAAAAATGGGCCGAAATCGGTATTTTCGGGCCAGACGATGGCTAGGGTTTGAAATCCGACACGGAACCCGAGACACAGTCATAAATTTAGGAGAAGAATGCTACAAGGATCTTGCGGTCGTCGATTTCATCTGGACTTTTCGGTCAATTTTCGTACCACCAGACAAAAATGGGCCTAAATCGGTATTTTCGGGCTAGACGATGGCTAGGGTTTGAAATCCGACACGGAACCCGAGACACAGTCATAAATTTAAATGAAGAATGCTACAAGGATCTCACGATCGTCGATTTCATGTGGACTTTTCGTCGATTTTTGTACCACCCGACAAAAATTGGCCGAAATCGGTATTTTCGGGCCAGACGATGGCTAGGATTTGAAATCCGACACGGAACCCGAGACACAGCAATAAATTTAGGTGAATAATGCTACAAGGATCTCGCGGTCTTCGATTTCATCTAGACTTTTCGGGCGATTTTCGTACCACCCGACAAAAATGGGCCGAAATCAGTATTTTCGGGCCAGACCATGGCTAGGGTGTTAGATCTGACACGGAACCCGAGACACAGCCATAAATTTAGGAGAAGAATGCTATAGGATCTCGCGGTCGTCGATTTCATCTGAACTTTTCGGTCGAATTTCATACCACCCGACAAAAATTGGCCGAAATCCGTATTTTCGAGCCAGACGATGGCTAGGGTTTGAAATCCGACACGGAACCGGAGACACATTCATAAATTTAGGAGAAGAATGCTACAAGGATCTCGCGGTCGTCGATTTCATCTGGACTTTTCAGGCGAGTTTCGTACCACCTGACAAAAATGGGCCGAAATCGGTATTTTCGGGCCACACGATGGCTAGAATGTGAATTCCGACACGGAACCCGAGACACAACCATAAATTTAGGAGAAGAATGCTACAAGGATCTCGCGGTCGTCGATTTCATCTGGACTTTTCTGGCGATTGTCGTACCACCCGACAAAATTGGGCCGAAATCGGTATTTTCGAACTAGACGATGGGTTGGGTTTGAAATCCGACACAGAACCGGACACGCATTCATAAATTTAGGAGAAGAATGCTACAAGGATCTCGCGATCGTCGATTTCATTTGGACTTTTCGGGCGATTTTCGTACCACCCGACAAAAATGGGCCGAAATCAGTATTTTCGGGCCAGACCATGGCTAGGGTTTGAAATCTGACACGGAACCCGAGACACAGCCATAAATTTAGGAGAAGAATGCTACAAGGATCTCACGGTCTTCGATTGCATTTGGACTTTTTTCGGCGATTTTCGTACCACAACAAAAATGGGACGAAATTAGTATTTTCGGGCCAGACAATGGCTAGGGTTTGAAATCTGACACGGAACCCGAGACACAGCCATAAATTTAGGAGAAGAATGCTACAAGGATCTCGAGGTCGTCGATTTCATCTGGACTTTTCTGGCGATTTTCGTACCACCCGACAAAATTGGGCCGAAATCGATATTTTCGGGTCAGACGATGGCTAGGATTTGAAATCTGACACGGAACCCGAGACACAGTTATAAATTTAGGAGAAGAATGCTACAAGGATCTCGCAGTCGTCGATTTCACCTGGACTTTTCGGGCGATTTTTGTACCACCCGACAAAAATGGGCCGAAATCGATATTTTCGGGCCAGACGATGGCTAGGGTTTGAAATCCGACACGGAACCCGATACACAGTTAGAAATTTAGGAGAAGAATGCTACAAGGATCTCGCGGTCGTCGATTTCATCTAGAATTTTTTGGCGATATTCGTACCACCCGATAAAAATGGGCCGACATCGGTATTTTCGGGCTAGACGATAGCTAGGGCTTGAAATCCGACACTGAACTCGAGATATAGTTATAAATTTAGGAGAAGAATGCTACAAGGATCTCGTAGTCTTCGATTTCATCTGGACTTTTTGAGCGATTTTCGTACCACCCGACAAAAATGGGCCGAAATCGATATTTTTCGTGCCAGACAATTGCTAGGGCTTGAAATCCGACACAAAACCCGAATCACAATTATAAATTTAGGAGATGAATGCTACAAGGATCTTGTGGTCGTCGATTTCATCTGGACTTTTCGGACGATTTTCGTAGCACCCAACAAAAATGGGTTGAAATCGGTATTTTCGGGCCAAACAATATCTAGGGTTTGAAATCCGACACGGAACCCAAGACACAGTTATAAATATAGGAGAAGAATGCTACAAGGATCTCGCGGTCGTCGATTATATCTGAACTTTTCGGGGGATTTTCGTACCACTCGACAAAAATGGGCCAAAATCGGTATTTTCAAGCCAGACGATAGCTAGGGTTTGAAATCCGACACGGAACCCGAGACACAGCCATAAATTTAGGTGAAGAATGCAACAAGGATCTCGCGGTCGTCGATTTCATCTGGACCTTTCGGGCGATTTTCGTACCAGCCGACAAAAATGGGCCGAAATCGGTATTTTCGGGCACGACGATGGCTAGGGGTTGAAATCCGACACGGAACCCGAGACACAGTTATAAATTTAGGAGAAGAATGCTACAAGGATCTCGCGGTCATTGATTTCATCTGGACTTTTCAGGCGATTTTCGTACCATCCGACAAAATTGGGCCGAAATCGGTATTTTTGGGCCAGACGATGGCTAGGGTTTGAAATCCAACACGGAACCGAAAAAACATTCATAAATTTAGGAGAAGAATGCTACAAGGATCTCGCGGACGTCGATTTCATCTGGACTTTTCGGGCGATTTTCGTACCACCCGACAAAAATTGGCCGAAATCGGTATTTTCGAGCCAGACGATGGCTAGTGTTTGAAATCCGACACGGAACCCGAGACACAATCATAAATTTAGGAGAAGAATGCTACAAGGATCTCGCGGTCTTCGATTTCATTTGTACTTTTCTGGCGATTTTCGTACCACACGACAAAATTAGGCCGAAATCGATATTTTCGGGCCAGACCATGGCTAGGGTTTGAAATCCGACACGGAACTCGAGACACAGTTATAAATTTAGGAGAAGAATGCTACAAGGATCTCGCAGTCGTCGATTTCACCTGGACTTTTCGGGCGATTTTTGTACCACCCGACAAAAATGGGCCAAAATCGATATTTTCGGGCCAGACGATGGCTAGAGTTTGAAATCCGACACGGAACCCGATACACAGTTAGAAATTTAGGAGAAGATTGCTACAAGGATCTCGCGGTCGTCGATTTCATCTAGAATTTTCGTGCGATATTCGTACCACCCGACAAAAATGGCCCGACATCAGTATTTTCGGGCCAGACGATGGCTAGGGCTCGAAATCCGACAATGAACTCGAGATATAGTTATAAATTTAGGAGAAGAATGCTACAAGGATCTCGTAGTCTTCGATTTCATCTGGACTTTTTGAGTGATTTTTGTACCACCCGACAAAAATGGGCCAAAATTGATATTTTCGTGCCAGACGATTGCTAGGGCTTGAAATCCGACACAGAACCCGAATCACAATTATAAATTTAGGAGATGAATGCTACAAGGATCTTGTGGTCGTCGATTTCATCTGGACTTTTCGGACAATTTTCGTACTACCCAACAAAAATAGGTTGAAATCGGTATTTTCGAGCCAAACGATATCTAGGATTTGAAATCCGACACGGAACTGGAGACACATTCATAAATATAGGAGAAGAATGCTACAAGGATCTCGCGGTCGTCGATTTCATCTGGACTTTTCGGGGAATTTTCTTACCACCCGACAAAAATTGGCCGAAATCGGTATTTTCGGGTTAGACGATGGCTAGGGTTTGAAATCCGACACGGAACCCGAGACACAGTTATAAATTTAGGAGAAGAATGCTACAAGGATCTCGCAGTCGTCGATTTCACCTGGACTTTTCGGGCGATTTTTGTACCACCCGACAAAAATGGGCCGAAATCGATATTTTCGGGCCAGACGATGGCTAGGGTTTGAAATCCGACACGGAACCCGAGACACAGTTATAAATTTAGGAGAAGAATGCTACAAGGATCTCGCGATCGTCGATTTCATCTAGACTTTTTTGGCGATTTTCGTACCACCTGACAAAATTGGGCCAAAATCGGTATTTTCAGGCCAGACGATGGCTAGGGTTTGAAATCCGACAGGGAACCCGAGACGCAGTTATAAATTTAGGAGAAGAATGCTACAAGGATCTCGCGGTCGTCGATTTCATCTGGACTTTTCGGGCGATTTTCGTACCACCCGACAAAAATGGGCCGAAATCGGTATTTTCGGGCCAGACGATGGCTAGGGTTTGAAATCCGACACAAAACCCGAGACACAGTCATAAATTTAGGGGAAGAATGCTACAAGGATCTCGCGGTCGTGGATTTCATCTGGACGTTTCGGTCGATTTTCGTACCACCCGACAAAAATGGGCCGAAATCGGTATTTTCGGGCCAGACGATTGCTAGGGTTTGAAATCTGACACGGAACCCGAGACACAGTCATAAATTTAAATGAAGAATTCTACTAGGATCTCACGATCGTCGATTTCATCTGGACTTTTCGGTCGATTTTCGTACCACCCGACAAAATTGGGCCGAAATCGGTATTATCAGGCCTGACGATGGCTAGGGTTTGAAATCCGACACGAAACCGGAGACACATTCATAAATTTAGGAGAAGAATGCTACAAGGATCTCGCGGTTGTCAATTTCATCTGGACTTTTCAGCGATTTTCGTATCACCCGACAAAAATAGGCCGAAACCGGTATTTTCGGGCCACACGATGCCTAGGGTTTGAATTCCGACACGGAACACGAGACACATCCATAAATTTAGGAGAAGATTGCTACAAGGATCTCGCAGTCGTGGATTTCATATGGACTTTTCTGGCGATTGTCTTACCACCCGACAAAATTGGGGCGAAATCTGTATTTTCGGGCCAGATGATGGCCAGGGTTTGAAATCCGACATAGAACCGGAGACACATTCATAAATTTAGGAGAAGAATGCTATGGTTTGAATTCCGACACGGAACACGAGACACATCCATAAATTTAGGAGAAGATTGCTACAAGGATCTCGCAGTCGTGGATTTCATCTTGACTTTTTTGGCGATTTTCGTACCACCCGACAAAATTGGGCCAAAATCGGTATTTTCAGGCCAGACGATGGCTAGGGTTTGAAATCCGACAGGGAACCCGAGACGCAGTTATAAATTTAGGAGAAGAATGCTACAAGGATCTCGCGGTCGTCGATTTCATCTGGACTTTTCGGGCGATTTTCATACTGCCCGACAAAAATTGGCCGAAATCGGTATTTTCGGGCCAGACGATGGCTAGGGTTTGAAATCCGACACGGAACCCGAGACACAGAAATAAATTTAGGAGAAGAATGCTACAAGGATCTCGCGATCGTCGATTTCATTTGGA
>JBBPBP010009779.1:62323178-62395906 GCA_037974735.1 Cicer chorassanicum | reverse complement strand
TTGATTTCATCTTGACTTTTCGGGCGATTTTCGTACCACCCGACAAAAATGGGCTGAAATCGGTATTTTCGGGCCAGACGATGGCTAGGGTTTGAAATCCGACACAGAACCCGAGACACAACCATAAATTTAAGAGAAGAATGCTACAAGGATCTCGCGGTCGTCGATTTCATCTGGACTTTTCGTCGATTTTCGTACCATTCGACAAAAATGGGCTGAAATCTGTATTTTCGGGCCAGACGATGCCTGGGTTTGAAATCCGACACGGAACCAGTGACACACTCATAAATTTAGGAGAAGAATGCTACAAGGATCTCACGGTCGTCGATTTGATGTAGACTTTTCGGTCGATTTTCGTACCACCCGACTAAAATTGGCCGAAATCGGTATATTCGGCCCAGACGATGGCTAGGGTTTGAAATCCGACACAGAACCGGAGACACATTCCTAAATTTAGGAGAAGAATGCTACAAGGATCTCGCGGTCGTTGATTTCATCTTGACTTTTCGGGCGATTTTCGTACCACCCGACAAAAATGGGCTGAAATCGGTATTTTCGGGCCAGACGATTGCTAGGGTTTGAAATCCGACACAGAACCCGAGACACAGCCATAAATTTAGGAGAAGAATGCTACCAGGATCTCGCGGTCGTCGAATTCCTTTGGACTTTTCGGGCGATTTTCTTACCACCCGACAAAAATTGGCCGAAATCGGTATTTTCGGGCCAGACGATGGCTAGGGTTTGAAATCCGACACGGAACCCGAGACACAGAAATAAATTTAGGAGAAGAATGCTACAAGGATCTCGCGATCGTCGATTTCATTTGGACTTTTTTGGCGATTTTCGTACCACCCGACAAAATTGGGCCAAAATCGGTATTTTCAGGCCAGACGATGGCTAGGGTTTGAAATCCGACAGGGAACCCGAGACGCAATTATAAATTTAGGAGAAGAATGCTACAAGGATCTCGCGGTCGTCGATTTCATCTGGACTTTTCGGGCGATTTTCGTACCACCCGACAAAAATGGGCCGAAATCGGTATTTTCGGGCCAGACGATGGCTTGGGTTTGAAATCCGACACAAAACCCGAGCCACAGTCATAAATTTAGGAGAAGAATGCTACAAGGATCTCGCGGTCGTCGATTTCATCTGGACGTTTCGGTCGATTTTCGTACCACCCGACAAAAATGGGCCGAAATCGGTATTTTCGGGCCAGACGATGGCTAGGGTTTGAAATCTGACACGGAACCCGAGACACAGTCATAAATTTAAATGAAGAATTCTACCAGGATCTCACGATCGTCGATTTCGTCTGGACTTTTCGGTAGATTTTCGTAACACCCGACAAAAATGGGCCGAAATCGGTATTTTCGGGCCAGACGATGGCTAGGGTTTGAAATCCGACACGGAACCCGAGACACAGTCATAAATTTAGGAGAAGAATGCTACAAGGATCTCACGGTCGTCGATTTAATGTGGACTTTTCGGACGATTTTCGTACCACCCAACAAAAATTGGCAGAAATCAGTATTTTCGGCCCATACGATGGCTAGGGTTTGAAATCCGACACGGAACCCGAGACACAGTCATAAATTTAGGAGAAGAATGCTACAAGGATCTCGCAGTCTTCGATTTCATTTGGACTTTTCGGTCGATTTTCGTAACACCCGACAAAAATGGGCCGAAATCGGTATTTTCGAGCCAGACGATGCTAGGGTTTGAAATCCGACACGGAACCCGAGACACAGCCATAAATTTAGGAGAAGAATGCTACAAGGATCTCGCAGTCTTCGATTTCATTTGGACTTTTCGGTCGATTTTCGTAACACCCGACAAAAATTGGCCGAAATCGGTATTATCAGGCCTGACGATGGCTAGGGTTTGAAATCCGACATGGAACCGGAGACACATTCATAAATTTAGGAGAAGAATGCTACAAGGATCTCGCGGTCGTCGATTTCATCTGGACTTTTCAGCGATTTTCGTATCACCCGACAAAAATGGGCCGAAACCGGTATTTTCGGGCCACACGATGGCTAGGGTTTGAATTCCGACATGGAACCCGAGACACATCCATAAATTTAGGAGAAGATTGCTACAAGGATCTCGCAGTCGTGGATTTCATCTGGACTTTTCTGGCGATTGTCTTACCACCCGACAAAATTGGGGCGAAATCTGTATTTTCGGGCCAGATGATGGCCAGGGTTTGAAATCCGACACATAACCGGAGACACATTCATAAATTTAGGAGAATAATGCTACAAGGATCTCGCGGTCGTCGATTTAATCTAGACTTTTCGGGCGATTTTCGTACCACCCGACAAAAATGGGCTGAAATCGGTATTTTCGGGCCAGACGATGGCTAGGGTTTGAAATCCGACACAGAACCCGAGACACAACCATAAATTTAGGAGAAGAATGCTACCAGGGTCTCGCGGTCGTCGATTTCATTTGGACTTTTCGGGCGATTTTCTTACCATCCGACAAAAATTGGCGGAAATCGGTATTTTCGGGCCAGACGATGGCTAGGGTTTGAAATCCGACACGGAACCCGAGACACAGTCATAAATTTAGGAGAAGAATGCTACAAGGATCTCGCCATCGTCGATTTCATCAGGACTTTTTTGTCGATTTTCATACCACCCGACAAAATAGGGCCGAAATCGGTATTTTCAGGCCAGACGATGGCTAGGGTTTGAAATCCGACAGGGAAGCCGAGACGCAGTTATAAATTTAGGAGAAGAATGCTACCAGGATCTCGCGGTCGTTGATTTCATCTGGACTTTTCAGGCGATTTTCATACCACCCGACAAAATTGGGCCGAAATCGGTATTTTCGGGCCAGACGATGGCTAGGGTTTGAAATCCGACACGGAACCGGAAACACATTCATAAATTTAGGAGAAGAATGCTACCAGGATCTCGCGGTCGTCGATTTCATCTGGACTTTTCGAGCGATTTTTGTACCACCCGACAAAAATGGGCCGAAATCGGTATTTTCGGGCCACACGATGGTTAGGGTTTGAATTCCGACACAGAACCCGAGACACAACCATAAATTTAAGAGAAGAATGCTACAAGGATCTCGCGGTCGTCGATTTCATTTGGACTTTTCGTCGATTTTCGTACCACTCGACAAAAATGGGCCGAAATCTGTATTTTCGGGCCAGACGATGCCTGGGTTTGAAATCCGACACGAAACCTGTGACACATTCATAAATTTAGGAGAAGAATGCTACAAGGATCTCACGGTCGTCGATTTAATGTGGACTTTTCGATCGATTTTTGTACCACCCGACAAAAATTGGCCGAAATCGGTATATTCGGCCCAGATGATGGCTAGGGTTTGAAATCCGACACGGAACCCGAGACACAGTCATAAATTTAGGAGAAGAATGCTACAAGGATCTCGCAGTCTTCGATTTCATCTAGACTTTTCGGGCGATTTTCGTACCACCAGACAAAATTGGGCCGAAATCGGTATTTTCGGGCCAGACCATGGCTAGGGTTTGAAATCTAACACAGAACCCGAGACACAACCATAAATTTAGGAGAAGAATGCTACAAGGATCTCGTGGTCGTCGATTTCATCTGGACTTTTCGGGCTATTTTCGTGCCACCCGACAAAAATGGGCCGAAATCGGTATTGTCGGGCCACACGATGGCTAGGGTTTGAATTCCGACACAGAACCCGAGACACAACCATAAATTTAGGAGAAGAATGCTACAAGGATCTCACGGTCGTCGATTTCATGTGGACTTTTCAATCGATTTTCGTACCACCCTACAAAAATTTGCCGAAATCGGTATTTTCGGCCCAAACGATGGCTAGGGTTTGAAATCCGACACGGAACCCGAGACACATTCAAAAATTTAGGAGAAGAATGCTACAAGGATCTGGCAGTCTTCGATTTCATCTAGTCTTTTCGGGCGATTTTCGTACCACCTGACAAAATTGGGCCGAAATCGGTATTTTCGGGCCCGACCATGGCTAGGGTTTGAAATCTGACACGGAACCGGAGACACATTCATAAATTTAGGAGAAGAATGCTACAAGGATCTCGCTGTCGTCGATTTCATCTGGACTTTTCAGGCGAGTTTCATACCACCCGACAAAAATGGGCCGAAATCGGTATTTTCGGGCCACACGATGGCTAGGGTGTGAATTCCGACACGGAACCCGAGACACAGCCATAAATTTAGGAGAAGAATGCTACAAGGATCTCGCGGTCGTCGATTTCATCTGGACTTTTCTGGCGATTGTCGTACCACCTGACAAAATTGGGCCAAAATCGGTATTTTCGAACCAGACGATGGCTAGGGTTTTAAATCCGACACATAACCGGAGACACATTCATAAATTTAGGAGAAGAATGCTACAAGGATCTCGCGGTCGTCGATTTCATCTGGACTTTTCGGGCGATTTTCGTACCACACGACAAAAATGGGCTGAATTCGGTATTTTCGGGCCAGACGATGGCTAGGGTTTGAAATCCGACACAGAACCCGATACACAGCCATAAATTTAGGTGAAGAATGCTACCAGGATCTCGCGGTCGTCGATTTCATTTGGACTTTTCGGGCGATTTTCTTACCACCCGACAAAAATTGGCCGAAATCGGTATTTTCGGGCCAGACGATGGCTAGGGTTTGAAATCCGACACGGAACCCGAGACACAGTCATAAATTTATGAGAAGAATGCTACAAGGATCTCGCGATCGTCGATTTGATCTGGACTTTTTTGGCGATTTTCGTACCACCCGACAAAATTGGGCCGAAATCGGTATTTTCAGGCCAGACAATGGCTAGGGTTTGAAATCCGACAGGGAACCCGAGACGCAGTTATAAATTTAGGAGAAGAATGCTACAAGGATCTCGCGGTCGTCGATTTCATCTGGACTTTTCCGGCGACTTTCGTACCACCCGACAAAAATGGGCCGAAATCGGTATTTTCGGGCCAGACGATGGCTAGGGTTTGAAATCCGACACAATACCCGAGACACAGTCATAAATTTAGGAGAAGAATGCTACAAAGATCTCGCGGTCGTCGATTTCATCTGGACTTTTCGGTCGATTTTCGTACCACCCGACAAAAATGGGCCGAAATCGGTATTTTCGGGCCAGACGATGGCTAGGGTTTGAAATCCGACACGGAACCCGAGACACAGTCATAAATTTAGGAGAAGAATGCTACAAGGATCTCGCCATCGTCGATTTCATCAGGACTTTTTTGTCGATTTTCATACCACCCGACAAAATAGGGCCGAAATCGGTATTTTCAGGCCAGACGATGGCTAGGGTTTGAAATCCGACAGGGAACCCGAGACGCAGTTATAAATTTAGGAGAAGAATGCTACCAGGATCTCGCGGTCGTTGATTTCATCTGGACTTTTCAGGCGATTTTCATACCACCCGACAAAATTGGGCCGAAATCGGTATTTTCGGGCCAGACGATGGCTAGGGTTTGAAATCCGACACGGAACCGGAAACACATTCATAAATTTTGGAGAAGAATGCTACCAGGATCTCGCGGTCGTCGATTTCATCTGGACTTTTCGAGCGATTTTTGTACCACCCGACAAAAATGGGCCGAAATCGGTATTTTCGGGCCACACGATGGTTAGGGTTTGAATTCCGACACAGAACCCGAGACACAACCATAAATTTAAGAGAAGAATGCTACAAGGATCTCGCGGTCGTCGATTTCATTTGGACTTTTCGTCGATTTTCGTACCACTCGACAAAAATGGGCCGAAATCTGTATTTTCGGGCCATACGATGCCTGGGTTTGAAATCCGACACGAAACCTGTGACACATTCATAAATTTAGGAGAAGAATGCTACAAGGATCTCACGGTCGTCGATTTAATGTGGACTTTTCGATCGATTTTCGTACCACCCGACAAAAATTGGCCGAAATCGGTATATTCGGCCCAGATGATGGCTAGGGTTTGAAATCCGACACGGAACCCGAGACACAGTCATAAATTTAGGAGAAGAATGCTACAAGGATCTCGCAGTCTTCGATTTCATCTAGACTTTTCGGGCGATTTTCGTACCACCAGACAAAATTGGGCCGAAATCGCTATTTTCGGGCCAGACCATGGCTAGGGTTTGAAATCTAACACAGAACCCGAGACACAACCATAAATTTAGGAGAAGAATGCTACAAGGATCTCGTGGTCGTCGATTTCATCTGGACTTTTCGGGCTATTTTCGTGCCACCCGACAAAAATGGGCCGAAATCGGTATTGTCGGGCCACACGATGGCTAGGGTTTGAATTCCGACACAGAACCCGAGACACAACCATAAATTTAGGAGAAGAATGCTACAAGGATCTCACGGTCGTCGATTTCATGTGGACTTTTCAATCGATTTTCGTACCACCCTACAAAAATTTGCCGAAATCGGTATTTTCGGCCCAAACGATGGCTAGGGTTTGAAATCCGACACGGAACCCGAGACACATTCAAAAATTTAGGAGAAGAATGCTACAAGGATCTGGCAGTCTTCGATTTCATCTAGACTTTTCGGGCGATTTTCGTACCACCTGACAAAATTGAGCCGAAATCGGTATTTTCGGGCCAGACCATGGCTAGGGTTTGAAATCTAACACGGAATCGGAGACACATTCATAAATTTAGGAGAAGAATGCTACAAGGATCTCGCTGTCGTCGATTTCATCTGGACTTTTCAGGCGAGTTTCATACCACCCGACAAAAATGGGCCGAAATCGGTATTTTCGGGACACACGATGGCTAGGGTGTGAATTCCGACACGGAACCCGAGACACAGCCATAAATTTAGGAGAAGAATGCTACAAGGATCTCGCGGTCGTCGATTTCATCTGGACTTTTCTGGCGATTGTCGTACCACCTGACAAAATTGGGCCAAAATCGGTATTTTCGAACCAGACGATGGCTAGGGTTTTAAATCCGACACATAACCGGAGACACATTCATAAATTTAGGAGAAGAATGCTACAAGGATCTCGCGGTCGTCGATTTCATCTGGACTTTTCGGGCGATTTTCGTACCACACGACAAAAATGGGCTGAATTCGGTATTTTCGGGCCAGACGATGGCTAGGGTTTGAAATCCGACACAGAACCCGATACACAGCCATAAATTTAGGTGAAGAATGCTACATGGATCTCGCGGTCGTCGATTTCATTTGGACTTTTCGGGCGATTTTCTTACCACCCGACAAAAATTGGCCGAAATCGGTATTTTCGGGCCAGACGATGGCTAGGGTTTGAAATCCGACACGGAACCCGAGACACAGTCATAAATTTATGAGAAGAATGCTACAAGGATCTCGCGATCGTCGATTTGATCTGGACTTTTTTGGCGATTTTCGTACCACCCGACAAAATTGGGCCGAAATCGGTATTTTCAGGCCAGACAATGGCTAGGGTTTGAAATCCGACAGGGAACCCGAGACGCAGTTATAAATTTAGGAGAAGAATGCTACAAGGATCTCGCGGTCGTCGATTTCATCTGGACTTTTCCGGCGATTTTCGTACCACCCGACAAAAATGGGCCGAAATCGGTATTTTCGGGCCAGACGATGGCTAGGGTTTGAAATCCGACACAATACCCGAGACACAGTCATAAATTTAGGAGAAGAATGCTACAAAGATCTCGCGGTCGTCGATTTCATCTGGACTTTTCGGTCGATTTTCGTACCACCCGACAAAAATGGGCCGAAATCGGTATTTTCGGGCCAGACGATGGCTAGGGTTTGAAATCCGACACGGAACCCGAGACACAGTCATAAATTTAGGAGAAGAATGCTACAAGGATCTCGCGGTCGTCGAATTCATCTGGAATTTTCGGGCGATTTTCGTACCACCCCACAAAAATGGGCCGAAATCGGTATTTTCGGGCCAGACGATGGCTGGGGTTTGAAATCCGACCCGGAACCCGAGACAGAGTCATAAATTTTGGAGAAGAATGCTACAAGGATCTCGCAGTCGTCGATTTCGTCTGCACTTTTCGGGCGATTTTCGAACCACCCGACAAAAATGGGCCGAAATCGGTATTTTCGGGCCAAACGATGGCTAAGGTTTGAAATCCGACACCGAACCCGAGACACAGTCATAAATTTAGGAGAAGAATGCTACAAGGATCTCGCAGTCGTCGATTTCATCTGCACTTTTCGGGCGATTTTCGAACCACCCGACAAAAATGGGCCGAAATCGGTATTTTCGGGCCAGACGATGGCTAGGGTTTGAAATCCGACACAGAACCCGAGACACAGTCATAAATTTTGGAGAAGAATGCTACAAGGATCTCGCGGTCGTCGATTTCATCTGGACTTTTCGGGCGATTTTCGTACCACCCGACAAAAATGGGCCGAAATCGGTATTTTCGGGCCAGACGATGGCTAGGGTTTGAAATCCAACACGGAACCCCAGACACAGTCATAAATTTAGGAGAAGAATGCTACAAGGATTTCGCGGTGGTCGATTTCATCTGGAATTTTCGGGCGATTTTCGTACCACCCGACAAAAATGGGACAAATCGGTATTTTCGGGCCAGACGATTGCTAGGGTTTGAAATCCGACACGGAATCCGAGACACAATCATAAGTTTAGGAGAAGAATGCTACAAGGATCTCGCGGACGTCGATTTCATCTGGACTTTTCGGGCGATTTTCGTACCACCCGACAATAATAGGCCGAAATCGGTATTTTCGGGCTAGACGATGGCTAGGGTTTGAAATCCGACACGGAACCCAAGACACAGTTATAAATTTAGGAGAAGAATGCTACAAGGATCTCGCGGTCGTCAATTTCATCTGGACTTTTGGGGCGATTTTCGTACCACCCGACAAAAATGGGCCGAAATCGGTATTTTAGGGCCCGACGATGGCTAGGGTTTGAAATCCAACACGGAACCCGAGACACAGCCATAAATTAAAGAGAAGAATGCTACAAGGATCTCGCGGTCGTCGATTTCATCTGGACTTTTCGGGCGATTTTCGTACCACCCGACAAAAATTGGTCAAAATCGGTATTTTCGGGCCAGACGATGGCTAGGGTTTGAAATCCGACAGGGAACCCGAGACACAGTCATAAATTTAGGAGAAGAATGCTACAAGGATCTCGCGGTCGTCGATTTCATATGGACTTTTCGGGCGATTTTCGTACCACCCGACAAAAATGGGCCGAAATCGGTATTTTCGGGCCAGACGATGGCTAGGGTTTGAAATCCGACACGGAACCCGAGACACAGTCATAAATTTATGAGAAGAATGCTACAAGGATCTCGCGATCGTCGATTTCATCTGGACTTTTTTGGCGATTTTCGTACCACCCGACAAAATTGGGCCGAAATCGGTATTTTCAGGCCAGACAATGGCTAGGGTTTGAAATCCGACAGGGAACCCGAGACGCAGTTATAAATTTAGGAGAAGAATGCTACAAGGATCTCGCGGTCGTCGATTTCATCTGGACTTTTCCGGCGATTTTCGTACCACCCGACAAAAATGGGCCGAAATCGGTATTTTCGGGCCAGACGATGGCTAGGGTTTGAAATCCGACACAATACCCGAGACACAGTCATAAATTTAGGAGAAGAATGCTACAAAGATCTCGCGGTCGTCGATTTCATCTGGACTTTTCGGTCGATTTTCGTACCACCCGACAAAAATGCGCCGAAATCGGTATTTTCGGGCCAGACGATGGCTAGGGTTTGAAATCTGACACGGAACCCGAGACACAGTCATAAATTTAAATGAAGAATTCTACAAGGATCTTACGATCGTCGATTTCATGTGGACTTTTCGGTCGATTTTCGTACCACCCGACAAAAATTGGCCGAAATCGGTATTTTCGGGCCAGACGATGGCTAGGGTTTGAAATCCGACACGGAACCCGAGACACAACCATAAATTTAGGTGAATAATGCTACAAGGATCTCGCGGTCTTCGATTTCATCTAGACTTTTCGGGCGATTTTCGTACGACCCGACAAAAATGAGCCGAAATCAGTATTTTCGGGCCATACCATGGCTAGGGTTTGAAATCTAACACGGAACCCGAGACACAGCCATAAATTTAGGAGAAGAATGCTACAAGGGTCTCGCTGTCGTCGATTTCATCTGGACTTTTCGGGCGATTTTCGTTTCACCCGACAAAATTGGGCCGAAATCGGTATTATCGGGCCTGACGATGGCTAGGGTTTGAAATCCGACACGGAACCGGAGACACATTCATAAACTTAGGAGAAGAATGCTACAAGGATCTCGCGGTCGTCGATTTCATATGGACTTTTCAGGCGATTTTCGTACCACCCGACAAAAATAGGCCGAAATCGGTATTTTCGGGCCACACGATGGCTAGGGTTTGAATTCCGACACGGAACCCGAGACACAGCCATAAATTTAGGAGAAGATTGCTACAAGGATCTCGCGGTCATGGATTTCATCTGGACTTTTGTGGCGATTGTCTTACCACCCGACAAAATTGGGCCGAAATCGGTATTTTCGGGCCAGACGATGGTCAGGGTTTGAAATCCGACATAGAACTGGAGACACATTCATAAATTTAGGAGAAGAATGCCACAAGGATCTCGCGGTCGTCGATTTCATCTGGACTTTTCGGGCGATTTTCGTACCACCCGACAAAAATGGGCCGAAATCGGTATTTTCGGTCTAGACGATGGCTAGGGTTTGAATTCCGACACGGAACCCGAGACACAGTCATAAATTTAGGAGAAGAATGCTACAAGGATCTCGCGATCGTCGATTTCATCTGGACTTTTTTGTCGATTTTCGTACCACCCGACAAAATAGGGCCGAAATCGGTATTTTCAGGCCAGACGATGGCTAGGGTTTGAAATCCGACACGGAACCCGAGACGCAGTTATAAATTTAGGAGAAGAATGCTACAAGGATCTAGCGGTCGTCGATTTCATCAGGACTTTTCGGGCGATTTTCATACCGCTCGACAAAAATGGGCCGAAATCGGGATTTTCGGGCCAGACGATGGCTAGGGTTTGAAATCCGACACGGAACTCGAGACACAACCATAAATTTAGGTGAATAATGCTACAAGGATCTCGCGATCTTCGATTTCATCTAAACTTTTCGGGCGATTTTCATACCACCCAACAAAAATGGGCCGAAATCAGTATTTTCGGGCAAGACCATGGCTAGGGTTTTAAATCTGACACGGAACCCGAGACATAGCCATAAATTTAGGAGAAGAATGCTACAAGGATCTCGCGGTCGTCGATTTCATCTGGACTTTTCGGGCGATTTTTGTACCACCCGACAAAAATGGGCCGAAATCGCTATTTTCGGGCCACACGATGGCTAGGGTTTGAATTCCGACACAGAACCCGAGACACAACCATAAATTTAGGAGAAGAATGCTACAAGGATCTCACGGTCGTCGGTTTCATGTGGACATTTCGGTCGATTTTCGTACCACCCGACAAAAATTGGCCGAAATCGGTATTTTTGGCCCAGACGATGGCTAGGGTTTGAAATCCGACACGGAACCCGTGACACAGTTATAAATTTAGGAGAAGAATACTACAAGGATCTCGCAGTCTTCGATTTCATTTGGACTTTTCGGGCGATTTTCGTACCACCCGACAAAAATGGGCCGAAATCAGTATTTTCGCGCCAGACCATGGCTAGGGTTTGAAATCTGACACGGAACCCGAGACACAGCCATAAATTTAGGAGAAGAATGCTACAAGGATCTCGCGGTCTTCGATTGCATTTGGACTTTTCAGGCGATTTTCGTACCACACGACAAAAATGGGACGAAATTAGTATTTTCGAGCTAGACCATGGCTAGGGTTTGAAATCCGACACGGAACCCGAGACACAACCATAAATTTAGGAGAAGAATGCTACAAGGATCTCGAGGTCGTCGATTTCATCTGGACTTTTCTGGCGATTTTCGTACCACCCGACAAAATTGGGCCGAAATCGATATTTTCGGGTCAGACGATGGCTAGGGTTTGAAATCCGACACGGAACCCGAGACACAGTTATAAAGTTAGGAGAAGAATGCTACAAGGATCTCGCAGTCGTCGATTTCACCTGGACTTTTCGGGCGATTTTTGTACCACCCGACAAAAATGGGCCAAAATCGATATTTTCGGGCCAGACGATGGCTATGGTTTGAAATCCGCCACGGAACCCGATACACAGTTAGAAATTTAGGAGAAGAATGCTACAAGGATCTCGCGGTCGTCGATTTCATTTACAATTTTCGGGCAATATTCGTACCACCCGATTAAAATGGGCCGACATCGGTATTTTCGGGCTAGACGATAGCTAGGGCTTGAAATCCGACACCGAACTCGAGATATAGTTATAAATTTAGGAGAAGAATGCTACAAGGATCTCGTAGTCTTCGATTTCATCTGGACTTTTTGAGCGATTTTCGTACCACCCGACAAAAATGGGCCGAAATCGATATTTTCGTGCCACGATTGCTAGGGCTTGAAATCCGACACAGAACCCGAATCACAATTATAAATTTAGGAGATGAATGCTACAAGGATCTTGTGGTCGTCGATTTCATCTGGACTTTTCGGACGATTTTCGTACCACCCAACAAAAATGGGTTGAAATCGGTATTTTCGGGCCAAACGATATCTAGGGTTTGAAATCCGACACGGAACCCAAGACACAGTTATAAATATAGGAGAAGAATGCTACAAGGATCTTGCGGTCGTCGATTATATCTGGACTTTTCGGGGGATTTTCGTACCACTCGACAAAAATGGGCCAAAATCGGTATTTTCAGGCCAGACGATGGCTAGGGTTTGAAATCCGACACGGAACCCGAGACACAACCATAAATTTAGGAGAAGAATGCAACAAGGATCTCGCGGTCGTCGATTTCATCTGGACCTTTCGGGCGATTTTCGTACCACCCGACAAAAATGGGCCGAAATCGGTATTTTCGGGCACGACGATGGCTAGGGGTTGAAATCCGACACGGAACCCGAGACACAGTTATAAATTTAGGAGAAGAATGCTACAAGGATCTCGCGGTCGTTGATTTCATCTGGAATTTTCAGGCGATTTTCGTACCACCCGACAAAATTGGGCCGAAATCGGTATTTTCAGGCCAGACGATGGCTAGGGTTTGAAATCCGACACGGAACCGGAAACACATTCATAAATTTAGGAGAAGAATGCTACAAGGATCTCGCGGTCGTCGATTTCAGCTAGACTTTTCGGGCAATTTTCGTACCACCCGACAAAAATTGGCCGAAATCAGTATATTTGGGCCAGACGATAGCTAGGGTTTGAAATCCGACACAGAACCCGAGACACAATCATAAATTTAGGAGAAGAATGCTACAAGGATCTCGCGGTCTTCGATTTCATTTGGACTTTTCGGGCGATTTTCGTACCACACGAGAAAAATGGGCTGAAATCAGTATTTTCGGGCCAGACCATGGCTAGGGTTTGAAATCCGACACGGAACCGGAAACACACTCATAAATTTAAGAGAAGAATGCTACAAGGATCTCGCGGTCGTCGATTTCATCTGGACTTTTCGGGCGATTTTCGTACCACCCGACAAAAATTAGCCGAAATCAGTATTTTTGGGCCAGACGATAGCTAGGGTTTGAAATCCGACACAGAACCCGAGACACAATCATAAATTTAGGAGAAGAATGCTACAAGGATCTCGCGGTCTTCGATTTCATTTGGACTTTTCGGGCGATTTTCGTACCACACGACAAAAATGGGCTGAAATCAGTATTTTCGGGCCAGACCATGGCTAGGGTTTGAAATCCGACATAAAACCCGAGAGACAACCATAAATTTAGGAGAAGAATGCTACAAGGATCTCACGGTCGTCGATTTCATGTGGACATTTCGGTCGATTTTCGTACCACCCGACAAAAATTGGCCGAAATCGGTATTTTTGGCCCAGACGATGGCTAGGGTTTGAAATCCGACACGGAACCCGTGACACAGTCATAATTTAGGAGAAGAATACTACAAGGATCTCGCAGTCTTCGATTTCATTTGGACTTTTCGGGCCAGACCATGGCTAGGGTTTGAAATCTGACACGGAACCCGAGACACAGCCATAAATTTAGGAGAAGAATGCTACAAGGATCTCGCGGTCTTCGATTGCATTTGGACTTTTCAGGCGATTTTCGTACCACACGACAAAAATGGGACGAAATTAGTATTTTCGGGCCAGACCATGGCTAGGGTTTGAAATCTGACACGGAACCCGAGACACAGCCATAAATTTAGGAGAAGAATGCTACAAGGATCTCGAGGTCGTCGATTTCATCTGGACTTTTCTGGCGATTTTCGTACCACCCGACAAAATTGGGCCGAAATCGATATTTTCGGGTCAGACGATGGCTAGGGTTTGAAATCTGACACGGAACCCGAGACACAGTTATAAATTTAGGAGAAGAATGCTACAAGGATCTCGCAGTCGTCGATTTCACCTGGACTTTTCGAGCGATTTTTGTACCACCCGACAAAAATGGGCCGAAATCGATATTTTCGGGCCAGAAGATGGCTAGGGTTTGAAATCCGACACGGAACCCGATACACAGTTAGAAATTTAGGAGAAGAATGCTACAAGGATCTCGCGGTCGTCGATTTCATCTAGAATTTTCGGGCGATATTCGTACCACCCGATAAAAATGGGCCGACATCGGTATTTTCGGGCTAGACGATAATAGCTAGGGCTTGAAATCCGACACTGAACTCGAGATATAGTTATAAATTTAGGAGAAGAATGCTACAAGGATCTCGTAGTCTTCGATTTCATCTGGACTTTTTGAGCGATTCTCGTACCACCCGACAAAAATGGGCCGAAATCGATATTTTCGTGCCAGACGATTGCTAGGGCTTGAAATCCGACACAGAACCCGAATCACAATTATAAAATTAGGAGAAGAATGCTACAAGGATCTAGCGGTCGTCGATTTCATCAGGACTTTTCGGGCGATTTTCGTACCGCTCGACAAAAATGGGCCGAAATCGGGATTTTCAGGCCAGACGATGGCTAGGGTTTGAAATCCGACACGGAACTCGAGACACAACCATAAATTTAGGTGAATAATGCTACAAGGATCTCGCGATCTTCGATTTCATCTAAACTTTTCGGGCGATTTTCATACCACCCAACAAAAATGGGCCGAAATCAGTATTTTCGGGCAAGACCATGGCTAGGGTTTTAAATCTGACACGGAACCCAAGACACAGTTATAAATATAAGAGAAGAATGCTACAAGGATCTCGCGGTCGTCGATTATATCTGGACTTTTCGGGGGATTTTCGTACCACTCGACAAAAATGGGCCAAAATCGGTATTTTCAGGCCAAACGATGGCTAGGGTTTGAAATCCGACACGGAACCCGAGACACAACCATAAATTTAGGAGAAGAATGCAACAAGGATCTCGCGGTCGTCGATTTCATCTGGACCTTTCGGGCGATTTTCGTACCACCCGACAAAAATGGGCCGAAATCGGTATTTTCGGGCACGACGATTGCTAGGGGTTGAAATCCGACACGGAACCCGAGACACAGTTATAAATTTAGGAGAAGAATGCTACAAGGATCTCGCGGTCGTTGATTTCATCTGGAATTTTCAGGCGATTTTCGTACCACCCGACAAAATTGGGCCGAAATCGGTATTTTCGGGCCAGACGATGGCTAGGGTTTGAAATCCGACACGGAACCGGAAACACATTCATAAATTTAGGAGAAGAATGCTACAAGGATCTCGCGGTCGTCGATTTCATCTAGACTTTTCGGGCAATTTTCGTACCACCCGACAAAAATTGGCCGAAATCAGTATTTTTGGGCCAGACGATAGCTAGGGTTTTAAATCCGACACAGAACCCGAGACACAATCATAAATTTAGGAGAAGAATGCTACAAGGATCTCGCGGTCTTCGATTTCATTTGGACTTTTCGGGCGATTTTCGTACCACACGACAAAAATGGGCTGAAATCAGTATTTTCGGGCCAGACCATGGCTAGGGTTTGAAATCCGACACGGAATCGGAAACACACTCATAAATTTAGGAGAAGAATGCTACAAGGATCTCGCGGTCGTCGATTTCATCTGGACTTTTCGGGCGATTTTCGTACCACCCGACAAAAATTGGCCGAAATCAGTATTTTTGGGCCAGATGATAGCTAGGGTTTGAAATCCGACACAGAACCCGAGACACAATCATAAATTTAGGAGAAGAATGCTACAAGGATCTCGCGGTCTTCGATTTCATTTGGACTTTTCGGGCGATTTTCGTACCACACGACAAAAATGGGCTGAAATCAGTATTTTCGGGCCAGACCATGGCTAGGGTTTGAAATCCGACATAAAACCCGAGAGACAACCATAAATTTAGGAGAAGAATGCTACAAGGATCTCACGGTCGTCGATTTCATGTGGACATTTCGGTCGATTTTCGTACCACCCGACAAAAATTGGCCGAAATCGGTATTTTTGGCCCAGACGATGGCTAGGGTTTGAAATCCGACACGGAACCCGTGACACAGTCATAATTTAGGAGAAGAATACTACAAGGATCTCGCAGTCTTCGATTTCATTTGGACTTTTCGGGCCAGACCATGGCTAGGGTTTGAAATCTGACACGGAACCCGAGACACAGCCATAAATTTAGGAGAAGAATGCTACAAGGATCTCGCGGTCTTCGATTGCATTTGGACTTTTCAGGCGATTTTCGTACCACATGACAAAAATGGGACGAAATTAGTATTTTCGGGCCAGACCATGGCTAGGGTTTGAAATCTGACACGGAACCCGAGACACAGCCATAAATTTAGGAGAAGAATGCTACAAGGATCTCGAGGTCGTCGATTTCATCTGGACTTTTCTGGCGATTTTCGTACCACCCGACAAAATTGGGCCGAAATCGATATTTTCGGGTCAGACGATGGCTAGGGTTTGAAATCTGACACGGAACCCGAGACACAGTTATAAATTTAGGAGAAGAATGCTACAAGGATCTCGCAGTCGTCGATTTCACCTGGACTTTTCGAGCGATTTTTGTACCACCCGACAAAAATGGGCCGAAATCGATATTTTCGGGCCAGAAGATGGCTAGGGTTTGAAATCCGACACGGAACCCGATACACAGTTAGAAATTTAGGAGAAGAATGCTACAAGGATCTCGCGGTCGTCGATTTCATCTAGAATTTTCGGGCGATATTCGTACCACCCGATAAAAATGGGCCGACATCGGTATTTTCGGGCTAGACGATAATAGCTAGGGCTTGAAATCCGACACTGAACTCGAGATATAGTTATAAATTTAGGAGAAGAATGCTACAAGGATCTCGTAGTCTTCGATTTCATCTGGACTTTTTGAGCGATTCTCGTACCACCCGACAAAAATGGGCCGAAATCGATATTTTCGTGCCAGACGATTGCTAGGGCTTGAAATCCGACACAGAACCCGAATCACAATTATAAAATTAGGAGAAGAATGCTACAAGGATCTAGCGGTCGTCGATTTCATCAGGACTTTTCGGGCGATTTTCGTACCGCTCGACAAAAATGGGCCGAAATCGGGATTTTCAGGCCAGACGATGGCTAGGGTTTGAAATCCGACACGGAACTCGAGACACAACCATAAATTTAGGTGAATAATGCTACAAGGATCTCGCGATCTTCGATTTCATCTAAACTTTTCGGGCGATTTTCATACCACCCAACAAAAATGGGCCGAAATCAGTATTTTCGGGCAAGACCATGGCTAGGGTTTTAAATCTGACACGGAACCCAAGACACAGTTATAAATATAAGAGAAGAATGCTACAAGGATCTCGCGGTCGTCGATTATATCTGGACTTTTCGGGGGATTTTCGTACCACTCGACAAAAATGGGCCAAAATCGGTATTTTCAGGCCAAACGATGGCTAGGGTTTGAAATCCGACACGGAACCCGAGACACAACCATAAATTTAGGAGAAGAATGCAACAAGGATCTCGCGGTCGTCGATTTCATCTGGACCTTTCGGGCGATTTTCGTACCACCCGACAAAAATGGGCCGAAATCGGTATTTTCGGGCACGACGATTGCTAGGGGTTGAAATCCGACACGGAACCCGAGACACAGTTATAAATTTAGGAGAAGAATGCTACAAGGATCTCGCGGTCGTTGATTTCATCTGGAATTTTCAGGCGATTTTCGTACCACCCGACAAAATTGGGCCGAAATCGGTATTTTCGGGCCAGACGATGGCTAGGGTTTGAAATCCGACACGGAACCGGAAACACATTCATAAATTTAGGAGAAGAATGCTACAAGGATCTCGCGGTCGTCGATTTCATCTAGACTTTTCGGGCAATTTTCGTACCACCCGACAAAAATTGGCCGAAATCAGTATTTTTGGGCCAGACGATAGCTAGGGTTTTAAATCCGACACAGAACCCGAGACACAATCATAAATTTAGGAGAAGAATGCTACAAGGATCTCGCGGTCTTCGATTTCATTTGGACTTTTCGGGCGATTTTCGTACCACACGACAAAAATGGGCTGAAATCAGTATTTTCGGGCCAGACCATGGCTAGGGTTTGAAATCCGACACGGAATCGGAAACACACTCATAAATTTAGGAGAAGAATGCTACAAGGATCTCGCGGTCGTCGATTTCATCTGGACTTTTCGGGCGATTTTCGTACCACCCGACAAAAATTGGCCGAAATCAGTATTTTTGGGCCAGATGATAGCTAGGGTTTGAAATCCGACACAGAACCCGAGACACAATCATAAATTTAGGAGAAGAATGCTACAAGGATCTCGCGGTCTTCGATTTCATTTGGACTTTTCGGGCGATTTTCGTACCACACGACAAAAATGGGCTGAAATCAGTATTTTCGGGCCAGACCATGGCTAGGGTTTGAAATCCGACATAAAACCCGAGAGACAACCATAAATTTAGGAGAAGAATGCTACAAGGATCTCACGGTCGTCGATTTCATGTGGACATTTCGGTCGATTTTCGTACCACCCGACAAAAATTGGCCGAAATCGGTATTTTTGGCCCAGACGATGGCTAGGGTTTGAAATCCGACACGGAACCCGTGACACAGTCATAATTTAGGAGAAGAATACTACAAGGATCTCGCAGTCTTCGATTTCATTTGGACTTTTCGGGCCAGACCATGGCTAGGGTTTGAAATCTGACACGGAACCCGAGACACAGCCATAAATTTAGGAGAAGAATGCTACAAGGATCTCGCGGTCTTCGATTGCATTTGGACTTTTCAGGCGATTTTCGTACCACACGACAAAAATGGGACGAAATTAGTATTTTCGGGCCAGACCATGGCTAGGGTTTGAAATCTGACACGGAACCCGAGACACAGCCATAAATTTAGGAGAAGAATGCTACAAGGATCTCGAGGTCGTCGATTTCATCTGGACTTTTCTGGCGATTTTCGTACCACCCGACAAAATTGGGCCGAAATCGATATTTTCGGGTCAGACGATGGCTAGGGTTTGAAATCCGACACGGAACCCGAGACACAGTTATAAAGTTAGGAGAAGAATGCTACAAGGATCTCGCAGTCGTCGATTTCACCTGGACTTTTCGGGCGATTTTTGTACCACCCGACAAAAATGGGCCAAAATCGATATTTTCGGGCCAGACGATGGCTATGGTTTGAAATCCGCCACGGAACCCGATACACAGTTAGAAATTTAGGAGAAGAATGCTACAAGGATCTCGCGGTCGTCGATTTCATTTACAATTTTCGGGCAATATTCGTACCACCCGATTAAAATGGGCCGACATCGGTATTTTCGGGCTAGACGATAGCTAGGGCTTGAAATCCGACACCGAACTCGAGATATAGTTATAAATTTAGGAGAAGAATGCTACAAGGATCTCGTAGTCTTCGATTTCATCTGGACTTTTTGAGCGATTTTCGTACCACCCGACAAAAATGGGCCGAAATCGATATTTTCGTGCCACGATTGCTAGGGCTTGAAATCCGACACAGAACCCGAATCACAATTATAAATTTAGGAGATGAATGCTACAAGGATCTTGTGGTCGTCGATTTCATCTGGACTTTTCGGACGATTTTCGTACCACCCAACAAAAATGGGTTGAAATCGGTATTTTCGGGCCAAACGATATCTAGGGTTTGAAATCCGACACGGAACCCAAGACACAGTTATAAATATAGGAGAAGAATGCTACAAGGATCTTGCGGTCGTCGATTATATCTGGACTTTTCGGGGGATTTTCGTACCACTCGACAAAAATGGGCCAAAATCGGTATTTTCAGGCCAGACGATGGCTAGGGTTTGAAATCCGACACGGAACCCGAGACACAACCATAAATTTAGGAGAAGAATGCAACAAGGATCTCGCGGTCGTCGATTTCATCTGGACCTTTCGGGCGATTTTCGTACCACCCGACAAAAATGGGCCGAAATCGGTATTTTCGGGCACGACGATTGCTAGGGGTTGAAATCCGACACGGAACCCGAGACACAGTTATAAATTTAGGAGAAGAATGCTACAAGGATCTCGCGGTCGTTGATTTCATCTGGAATTTTCAGGCGATTTTCGTACCACCCGACAAAATTGGGCCGAAATCGGTATTTTCGGGCCAGACGATGGCTAGGGTTTGAAATCCGACACGGAACCGGAAACACATTCATAAATTTAGGAGAAGAATGCTACAAGGATCTCGCGGTCGTCGATTTCATCTAGACTTTTCGGGCAATTTTCGTACCACCCGACAAAAATTGGCCGAAATCAGTATTTTTGGGCCAGACGATAGCTAGGGTTTTAAATCCGACACAGAACCCGAGACACAATCATAAATTTAGGAGAAGAATGCTACAAGGATCTCGCGGTCTTCGATTTCATTTGGACTTTTCGGGCGATTTTCGTACCACACGACAAAAATGGGCTGAAATCAGTATTTTCGGGCCAGACCATGGCTAGGGTTTGAAATCCGACATAAAACCCGAGAGACAACCATAAATTTAGGAAAAGAATGCTACAAGGATCTCACGGTCGTCGATTTCATGTGGACATTTCGGTCGATTTTCGTACCACCCGACAAAAATTGGCCGAAATCGGTATTTTTGGCCCAGACGATGGCTAGGGTTTGAAATCCGACACGGAACCCGTGACACAGTCATAATTTAGGAGAAGAATACTACAAGGATCTCGCAGTCTTCGATTTCATTTGGACTTTTCGGGCCAGACCATGGCTAGGGTTTGAAATCTGACACGGAACCCGAGACACAGCCATAAATTTAGGAGAAGAATGCTACAAGGATCTCGCGGTCTTCGATTGCATTTGGACTTTTCAGGCGATTTTCGTACCACACGACAAAAATGGGACGAAATTAGTATTTTCGGGCCAGACCATGGCTAGGGTTTGAAATCTGACACGGAACCCGAGACACAGCCATAAATTTAGGAGAAGAATGCTACAAGGATCTCGAGGTCGTCGATTTCATCTGGACTTTTCTGGCGATTTTCGTACCACCCGACAAAATTGGGCCGAAATCGATATTTTCGGGTCAGACGATGGCTAGGGTTTGAAATCCGACACGGAACCCGAGACACAGTTATAAATTTAGGAGAAGAATGCTACAAGGATCTCGCAGTCGTCGATTTCACCTGGACTTTTCGGGCGATTTTTGTACCACCCGACAAAAATGGGCCGAAATCGATATTTTCGGGCCAGAAGATGGCTAGGGTTAGAAATCCGACACGGAACCCGATACACAGTTAGAAATTTAGGAGAAGAATGCTACAAGGATCTCGCGGTCGTCGATTTCATCTAGAATTTTCGGGCGATATTCGTACCACCCGATAAAAATGGGCCGACATCGGTATTTTCGGGCTAGACGATAATAGCTAGGGCTTGAAATCCGACACTGAACTCGAGATATAGTTATAAATTTAGGAGAAGAATGCTACAAGGATCTCGTAGTCTTCGATTTCATCTGGACTTTTTGAGCGATTCTCGTACCACCCGACAAAAATGGGCCGAAATCGATATTTTCGTGCCAGACGATTGCTAGGGCTTGAAATCCGACACAGAACCCGAATCACAATTATAAATTTAGGAGATGAATGCTACAAGGATCTTGTGGTCGTCGATTTCATCTGGACTTTTGGACGATTTTCGTACCACCCTACAAAAATGGGTTGAAATCGGTATTTTCGGGCCAAACGATATCTAGGGTTTGAAATCCGACACGGAACCCAAGACACAGTTATAAATATAGGAGAAGAATGCTACAAGGATCTCGCGGTCGTCGATTATATCTGGACTTTTCGGGGGATTTTCGTACCACTCAACAAAAATCGGCCAAAATCGGTATTTTCAGGCCAGACGATGGCTAGGGTTTGAAATCCGACACGGAACCCGAGACACAGCCATAAATTTAGGAGAAGAATGCAACAAGGATCTCGCGGTCGTCGATTTCATCTGGACCTTTCGGGCGATTTTCGTACCACCCGACAAAAATGGGCCGAAATCGGTATTTTCGGGCACGACGATGGCTAGGGGTTGAAATCCGACACGGAACCCGAGACATAGTTATAAATTTAAGAGAAGAATGCTACAAGGATCTCGCGGTCGTTGATTTCATCTGGACTTTTCAGTGGATTTTCGTACCACTCGACAAAAATGGGCCAAAATCGGTATTTTCAGGCCAGACGATGGCTAGGGTTTGAAATCCGACATGGAACCCGAGACACAGCCATAAATTTAGGAGAAGAATGCTACAAGGATCTCGCGGTTGCGATTTCAATCTGACTTTTCGGGCGATTTTCATACCGCCCGACAAAAATGGGCCGAAATATGGATTTTCGGGCCAGACGATTGCTAGAGTTTGAGATCCGACACAAAACCCGACACATAGTCATAAATTTAGGAGAAGAATGCTACAAGGATCTCGCGGTCGTCGATTTCATCTGGACATTTCGGGCGATTTTCGTACCACCCGACAAAAATTGGCCGAAATCGGTATTTTCGGGCCAGACGATGGCTAGGGTTTGAAATCCGACACGGAACCGGAGACACAGTCATAAATTTAGGAGAAGAATGCTACAAGGATTTCGCGGTCTTCGATTGCATTTGAACTTTTCAGGCGATTTTCGTACCACACGACAAAAATGGGCCGAAATCAGTATTTTCGGGCCATACCATGGCTAGGGTTTGAAATCCGACACGGAACCCGAGACACAGCCATAAATTTAGGAGAAGAATACTACAAGGATCTCGCGGTTGTCGATTTCATCTGGACTTTTCTGGCGATTTTCGTACCACCCAACAAAATTGGGCCGAAATCGATATTTTCGGGTCAGACGATGGCTAGGGTTTGAAATCCGACACGGAACCCGAGACACAATTATAAATTTAGGAGAAGAATGCTACAAGGATCTCGTAGTCTTCGATTTCATCTGGACTTTTTGAGCGATTTTCGTACCACCCGACAAAAAAGGGCCGAAATCGATATTTTCGTGCCAGACGATTGCTAGGGCTTGAAATCCGACACTGAACCCGAATCACAATTATAAATTTAAGAGATGAATGCTACATGGATCTTGTGGTCGTCGATTTCATCTGGACTTTTCGGGCGATTTTCGTACCACCCAAGAAAAATGGGTTGAAGTCGGTATTTTCGGGCCAAACGATATCTTGGGTTTGAAATCCGACACGAAACCCAAGACAAAGTTATAAATATAGGAGAAGAATGCTACAAGGATCTCGCGGTCATCGATTTCATCTGGACTTTTCGGGGGATTTTCGTACCACTTGACAAAAATGGGTTGAAATCGGTATTTTCGGGCCAGACGATTGCTAGGGTTGGAGATCCGACACAAAACCCGACACACAGTCATAAATTTAGGAGACGAATGCTACAAGGATCTCGCGGTCGTCGATTTCATCTGGACTTTTCGGGGGATTTTCGTACCACCCGACAAAAATGGGCCGAAATCGGTATTTTCGGGCAACACGATGGCTAGGGTTTGAAATCCAACACGGAATCCGAGACACAATTAGAAATTTAGGAGATGAATGCTACAAGGATCTCGCGGTCGTCGATTTCATCTGGACTTTTCGAGCGATTTTCGTACCACGCGACAAAAATAGGCCTAAATCGGTATTTTCGGGGCAGACGATGGCTAGGGCTTGAAATTTGACACGGAACCCGAGATGTAGTTATAAATTTAGGAGAAGAATGCTACAAGGATCTCGCGGTCGTCGATTTCATCTGGACTTTTCGGGGGATTATCGAACCATTTGACAAAAATGGGCTGAAATCGGTACTTTCGGGCCAGACGATGGCTAGGGTTTGAAATCTGACACGCAACCCAAGACACAGTTATAAATTTAGGAGAAGAATGCTAAAAGGATCTCGCGGTCGTCGATTTCATCTGGACTTTTCGGGCGATTTTCGTACCACCCGACAAAAATGGGCCGAAATCGATATTTTCAGGCTAGACAATGGTTAGGGCTTGAAATCCGACACGAAACCCGAGTCACAATTATAAATTTAGGAGAAGAATGCTACAAGGATCTCGCGGTCGTCGATTCCATCTGGACTTTTTGGGCGATGTTCGTACCACCTGACAAAAATGGGCCGAAATCGGTATTTTCGGGCAAGACGATGGCTAGGGCTTGAAATCTAACACGGAACCCGAGACACAATTATAAATTTAGGAGAACAATGCTACAAGGATCTCGCGGTCGTAGATTTCATCTGGACTTTTTGGGCGATTTTCGTACCACACGACAAAAATGGATCGAAATAGGTATTTTCGGGCCAGACGATGGCTAGGGTTTCAAATCCGACACGGAACCCGAGATGCAGTTATATATTTAGGAGAAGAATGCTACAAGGATCTCGCGGTCGTCGATTTCATCTGGACTTTTCGGGGGATTTTCGTACCACCCGACAAAAATGGGTCGAAATCGATATTTTCGGGCCAGACGATGGCTAGGGCTTGAAATCCGACACAAAACCCGAAACACAGTTATAAATTTAGGAGAAGAATGCTAAAAGGATCTCGCGGTTGTCGATTTCTTCTGGACTTTTGAGGAGATTTTCGTACCACTCGACAAAAATGGGTCGAAATCGATATTTTCGGGCCAGACGATGGCTAGGGTTTGAAATCTGACACGGAACCCGAGACACAGTTATAAATTTAGGAGAAGAATGCTACAAGGATCTCCAGGTCCTTATTTCATCTGGACTTTTCGGACGATTTTTGTACCACATGACAAAAATGGACCGAAATCAGAATTTTCGGACCAGACGATGGCTAAGGTTTAAAATCTTATTCTGAACTCGAGACAGAGTTATAAATTTAGGAGAAGAATGCTACAAGGATCTTCCGATCTTCGATTTCATCTGGACTTTTCGGCCGATTTTCTTACCACCCAACAAAAATGGACCGAAATCAGTATTTTAGGACCAGACGATGGCTAGGGTTTGAAATCATATTAAGAACCCGAGACACAGTTATAAATTTAGGAGAAGAATGTTTCATGGATCTCCCGGTCCTCGATTTCATCAGCACTTTTCGGGCGATATTTGTACCACTCGACAAAAATTGACCGAAATCGGTATTTTCGGACCAAACAATTGCTAGGGTTTGAAATCTTATTCGGAACCTGAGACACAATTATAAATTTGGGAGAAGAATGCTACAAGGGTCTCACGATCCTCGATTTCATCTAGACCGTAATCGGTATTTTTAGACCAGACAATGGCTAGCGTTTGAAATCTAACCCGTAACTCGAGACACAGTTATAAATTTAGGAGTAGAATCTTACATGGATCTCGCGGTCCTCGATTTCATCTGGACTTTTCGGGCGATTTTCGTACCACACGACAAAAATGGACCGAAATCGGTATTTTTGGACCAGACGATGGTTAGGGCTTGAAATCCGACACGGAACCCGAGTCACAATTATAAATTTAGGAGCAGAATGCTACAAGGATCTCGCGGTCAACGATTTCATATGGACTTTTTGGGGGATTTTCGTACCACCCAACAAAAATAGGCCGAAATCGATATTTTCGTGCCAAACGATGGATAGGGCTTGAAATCCGACAAGGAACCCGAGACACAATTATAAATTTAGGAGAAGAATGCTACAAGGATCTCGCAGTCGTCAATTTCATCTGGACTTTTCTGGCGATTTTCGTACCACCCGAAAAAAAATAGGCCGAAATCGATATTTTCAGGCCAGACGATGGCCAGGGCTTGAAATCCGACACGGAACCCGAGTCACAATTAAAAATTTAGGAGAAGAATGCTACAAGGATCTCGCAGTCGTCGATTCCATCTGGACTTTTCGGGCGATTTTCGTACCACCCGACAAAAATGGGTTGAAATCGGTATTTTCGGGCCAGACGATGGCTAGGGCTTGAAATCTGACACGGAACCCGAGACACAGTTATAAATTAAGGAGAAGAATGCTACAAGGATCTCGCGCTCGTCGATTTCATCTGGACCTTTTGGGCGATTTTCGTACCACACGACAAAAATGGACCGAAATAAGTATTTTCGGGCCAGACGATGGCTAGGGTTTGAAATCCGACACGGAACCCGAGATGCAGTTATAAATTAAGGAGAAGAATGCTACAAGGATTTCGCGGTCGTCGATTTCATCTGGACTTGTCAGGGGATTATCGTACCACTTGACAAAAATGGGCCGAAATCGGTATTTTCAGGCCAGACGATGGCTAGGGCTTGAAATCCGACAAAGAACCCGAGACACAGTTATAAATTTAGGAGAAGAATGCTAAAAGGATCTCGTGGTTGTTGATTTCATCTGGACTTTTCGGGCGATTTTCGTACCTACCGACAAAAATGTGCTGAAGTCGGTATTTTCGGGCCAGACGATGGCTAGGGCTTGAAATCTGACACGGAACCTGAGACACAATTATAAATTTAGGAGAAGAATGCTACAAGGATATCGCGGTCGTCGATTTCATCTTGACTTTTCGGGCGATTTTCGTACCACCTGACCAAAATGGGCCGAAATCGGTATTTTCGGTCCTGACGATGGCTAGGGTTTGAAATCCGACACGGAACCCGAGTCACAGTTATAAATTTAGGAGAAGAATGCTACCAGGATCTCGCAGTCGTCGATTTCATCTGGACTTTTCGGGCGATATTTGTACATCCCGACAAAAATTGACCGAAATCAGTATTTTCGGACCAAACGATGGCTAGGGTTTGAAATCTTATTCGGAACCCAAGACATAGTTTTAAATTTAGGAGAAGAATGTTTCATGGATCTCCCGGTCCTCGATTTCATCTGGACTTTTCGGGCGATTTTCATACCAACTGACAAAAATGGACCGAAATCGGTATTTTTGGACCAGACGACGGCTAGGGTTTGAAATCTTATTCAGAACCTTTGACACAGTTATAAATTTAGGAGAAGAATGCTACAAGAATCTCCAAGTCCTCGATTTCATCTGGGCTATTCGGGCGATTTTCGTACCACTCGACAAAAATGGACCGAAATCGGTATTTTTGGACCAGACGATGGCTAGGGTTTGAAATATTTTTCTAAACACGAGACACAGTTATAAATTTAGGAGAAAAATGCTAAAAGGATCTCCGGTTCCTTGATTTCATCTGGACTTTTCAAGCGTTTTTCGTATCACCCAACAAAAATGGACCGAAATCGGTATTTTTGGACCAGACAATGGCTAGGATTTGAAATATGACCCGGAACCCGATACACAGTTATAAATTTAGGAAAAGAATGCTACAAGGATCTCCCGGTCCTCGATTTCATCTGAACTTTTCGGGCGATTTTTGAACAACTCGACAAAAATGGACCGAAATCGATATTTTCGGAATAGAAGATGGCTAAGATTTGAGATATGACCCATAACCCGAGACACAATTATAAATTTAGGAGAAGAATGCTACAAGGATCTCCAGATCCTTGATTTCATCTGGACTTTTCGGACGATTTTCGTACCACCTGACAAAAATGGATCGAAATCGGTATTTTCGGACCAGACGATGGCTAAGGTTTGAAATCTTATTCAGAACTCGAGACACAGTTATAAATTTAGGAGAAAAATGCTACAAGGATCTCCCGATCTTCGATTTCATCTGGGCTTTTCGGGCGATTTTCCTACCACCCAACAAAAATGGACTGAAATCAATATTTTCGGACCAGACGATGGCTAGGGTTTGAAATCGTATTAAGAACCCGAGACACAGTTATAAATTTAGGGGAAGAATGTTTCATGGATCTCCCGATCCTCGATTTCATCTGGACTTTTTTGGGCGATATTTGTACCACCCGACAAAAATTGACCGAAATCGGTATTTTCGGACCAAACGATGGCTAGGGTTTGAAATCTTATTCGGAACCCGAGACACAGTTATAAATTTAGGAGAAGAATGCTACAAGGGTCTCATGATCCTCGATTTCATCTATACCGTAATTGGTATTTTTAGACCAGACAATGGCTAGGGTTTGAAATCTAACCAGGAACTCAAGACACAATTATAAATATAGGAGAAGAATGCTACATGGATCTCGCGGTCCACGATTTCATCTGGACTTTTTGGGCGATTTTCATACCACTCGACAAAAATGTACCGAAATCTGTATTTTTGGACCATACGACGTCTAGGGTTAGAAATCTTATTCAGAACCTTTGACACAGTTATAAATTTAGGAGAAGAATGCTACAAGGATCTCCAAGTCCTCGATTTCATCTGGACTATTCGGGCGATTTTCGTACCACTCGACAAAAATTGACCGAAATCGGTATTTTTGGACCAGACGATGGCTAGGATTTGAAATATTATTCAGAACCCGATACACATCTATAAATTTAGGAGAAGAATGCTACAAGAATCTCCCGGACCTCGATTTTATCAGGAATTTTCGGGCAATTTTCGTACCACCCGACAAAAATGGACCGAAATCAGTATTTTCGGACCAGACGATGGCTAGGCTTTGAAATCTTTTTCGAAACCCGAGACAATTTATAAATTTAAGAGAAAAATGCTAAAAGGATCTCCCGGTCCTCGACTTCATCTGGACTTTTCAGGCGAATTTTGAACAACTCGACAAAAATGGACCGAAATCGGTATTTTCGGAACAGATGATGGATAGGATTTGAGATATGACACATAACCCGAGACATAGTTATAAATTTAGGAGAAGAATGCTACAAGGATCTCCAGGTCCTTGTTTCATCAGGACTTTTCGGACGATTTTTCGTACCACCTGACAAAAATGGACCGAAATCGGTATTTTCAGACCAGACGATGGCTAAGGTTTGAAATCTTATTTAGAACTTGAGACACAGTTATAAATTTAGGAGAAGAATGCTACAAGGATCTCCAGGTCCTTGATTTCATCTGGACTTTTCGGACAACTTTCGTACCAATTGACAAAAATGGACCGAAATCGGTATTTTCGGACGAGACGATGGCTAGGGTTTAAAATATTTTTCGAAACCCGAGACACAGTTATAAATTTAGGAGAAGAATGATACAAGGATCTCCCGATCTTCGATTTCATCTGGACTTTTCGGGCGATTTTCGTACCACCCAACAAAAATGGACTGAAATCAATATTTTCGGACCAGACGATGGCTAGCGTTTGAAATCGTATTAAGAACTCGAGACACAATTATAAATTTAGAAGAAGAATGTTTCATGGATCTCCCGGTTCTCGATTTCATCTGGACTTTTCGGGCGATATTTGTACCACCAGACAAAAATTGACCGAAATCGGTATTTTCGGACCAAACGATGGCTAGGGTTTGAAATCTTATTCGGAACCCGAGACACAGTTATAAATTTAGGAGAAGAATGCTACAAGGGTTTCACGATCCTCGATTTCATCTATACCGTAATCGGTATTTTTAGACCAGACAATGGCTAGGGTTTGAAATCTAACCCGAAACTCGAGACACAGTTATAAATTTAGGAGAAGAATGCTACATGGATCTCGCGGTCCTCGATTTTCATACCACTCGACAAAAATGGACCGAAATTGGTATTTTTGGACCAGACGACGGCTAGGGTTTCAAATCTTATTCAGAACCTTTGACACAGTTATAAATTTAGGAGAAGAATGCTACAAGGATCTCCAAGTCCTCAATTTCATCTAGACTATTCGGGGTATTTTCGTACCACTCGTGAAAAATAGAACGAAATTGGTATTTGTGGACCAGACGATAGCTAGGATTTGAAAATTTATTCACAAACCGACACACATTTATAAATTTAGGAGAAGAATGCTACAAGAATCTCCCGGACCTCGATTTCATCAGGAATTTTTGGGAAATTTTTGAACCACTTGACAAAAATGGACCGAAATCAGTATTTTCGGACCAGACGATGGCTAGGGTTTGAAATATTTTTTGAAACCCGAGACACAATTATAAATTTAGGAGAAAAATGCTAAAAGGATCTCCGGGTCCTTGATTTCATCTGGACTTTTCAAGCGTTTTTCGTATCACCCAACAAAAATGGACCGAAATCGGTATTTTCGGACAACACAATGGCTAGGATTTGAAATATGACCCGGAACCCGATACACAATTATAAATTTAGGAAAAGAATGCTACAAGGATCTCCCGGTCCTCAATTTCATCTCGACTTTTTGGGTGATTTTTGAACAACTCGACAAAAATGGACCGAAATCGATATTTTTGAGATATGACCCATAACCCACGACAAAGTTATAAATTTAGGAGAAGAATGCTACAAGGATCTCAAGGTCCTTGATTTCATTTGGACTTTTCGGACGATTTTCGTACCACCCAACAAAAATGAACCGAAATTGGTATTTTCGGACCAGGCGATGGCTAGGGTTTGAAATCTGACTCGGAACTCGAGACTCAATTATAAATTTTGGGGAAAAATCCTACAAAGATCTCCCTGTCCTCGATTTCATCTTGACGTTTCGGGTGATTTTCGTACCACACAACAAAAATAGACCAAAATCGGTATTTTCGGACCAAACGATGGCTTGAGTTTGAAATCTTATTAAGAACCCAAGAAACAGTTATAAATTTAGGAGAAGAATGCTACAAGGATCTCTTAGTCATCGATTTCATCTGGACTTTTTGGACGATTTTCATACCACCTTACAAAAATGGACCGAAATTGTATTTTTGGATCAGGCGATGGCTAGGGTTTGAAATCTGACCCGGAACTCGAGACACAATTATAAATTTAGGAGAAGAATGCTACAGGGAGATCCCGACCCTCGATTTCATCTGGACTTTTCGGCGATTTTCGTACCACCCGATAAAAATGGACAATAATCGGTATTTTCGGACAAGACAATTGCACGGTTTGAAATCTTATTTGGAACCCGATAGGCACTTATAAATTTAGGAGAAGAATGCAACAAGGATCTCACGGTCCTTGATTTCATCTGGACTTTTTGGACGATTATCGTACCCCCCGACAAAAATAGACCGAAATCGGTATTTTCGGACCAGACGATGGCAAGGGTTTGAAATATTATTTGGAACCCAAGAGGCAGTTATAAATTTAGGAGAAGAATTCTACAAGGATCTCCCGGTCCTCGATTTCATCTGGACTATTCGGGCGATTATCGTACCATTCGACATAAATGGACCGAAATCGTTATTTTCGGACCAAACGATGGCTAGGGTTTGAAATCGTATTAAGAACCCGAGACGCAGTTATAAATTTAGGAGAAGAATGTTTCATGGATCTCCCGGTCCTCGATTTCATCTGGACAATTCGGGCGATATTTGTACCACCCGACAAAAATTGACCGAAATCGGTATTTTCGGACCAAACGAAGGCTAGGGTTTGAAATCTTATTGAGAACCCGAGACACAGTTATAAATTTCGGAGAAGAATGCTACAAGGGTCTCACGATCGTCGATTTCATCTGGACCGTAATTGGTATTTTTAGACCAGACAATGGCTAGGGTTTGAAATCTAACCCGGAACTCGAGACACAGTTATAAATATAGGAGAAGAATGCTACAAGGATCTCGCGATCCTCGATTTCATCTGGACTTTTTGGGCGATTTTCATACCACTCGACAAAAATGGACCGAAATCGGTATTTTTGGACTAGACGACGGCTAGGGTTTGAAATCTTATTCAGAACCTTTGACACAGTTATAAATTTAGATCTCCAAGTCCTCGATTTCATCTGGACTATTTGGGCGATTTTCGTACCACTCGACAAAAATTGACCGAAATCGGTATTTTTGGACCAGAAGATGGCTAGGATTTGAAATCTTATTCAGAACCTGAGACACATTTATAAATTTAGGAGAAGAATGCTACAAGAATCTCCCGGACCTCGATTTCATCAGCAATTTTTGAACCTCCCGACAAAAATGGACCAAAATCAGTATTTTCGGACTAGACAATTGCTAGGGTTTGAAATATTTTTTGAAACCCAAGACACAGTTATAAATTTAGGAGAAAAATACTAAAAGGATCTCCCGGTCCTTGATTTCATCTTGACTTTTCAAGCGTTTTTCGTACCACCCAACAAAAATGGACCGAAATCGGTATTTTCGGACCAAACAATGGCAAGGGTTTGAAATATGACCCATAACCCGAGACACAGTTATAAATTTAGGAGAAGAATGCCACAAGAATCTCCAGGTCCTTGATTTCATATGGACTTTTCCGACGATTTTCGTACCACCCTACAAAAATGAACTGAAATTGGTATTTTCGGACCAGGCGATGGCTAGGGTTTGAAATCTGACTCGGAACTCGAGACACAATTATAAATATTGGAGAAGAACTCTACAAGGATCTCCCAGTCTTCGATTTCAGCTGGACGTTTCGGGTGATTTTCGTACCACCCAACAAAAATACACCAAAATCGGTATTTTTGGACAAAACGATGGCTAGAGTTTGAAATCTTATTCAGAACCTGAGAAACAGTTATAAATTTAGGAGAAGATTGCTACAAGGATCTCTTAGTCCTCGATTTCATCTGGACTTTTTGGACGATTTTTGTACCACTCGACAAAAATAGACCAAAATCGGTATTTTCGGACTAGACGATGGCAAGGTTTGAAATCTTATTTGGAACCCGATAGGCAGTTATAAATTTAGGAGAAGAATGCAACAAGGATCTCACTGTCCTTGATTTCATCTGGACTTTTCGGACGATTATCGTACCACCCGACAAAAATAGACCGAAATCGATATTTTCGGACCAGACGATGGGAAGGGTTTGAAATATTATTTGGAACCCGAGAGGTAGTTATAAATTTAGGAGAAGAATGCTACAAGGATCTCCCGGTCCTCGATTTCATCTGGACTATTCGGGCGATTTTCGTACAATTCGACATAAATGGACCGAAATCGGTCTTTTCGGACCAGACGATGGCTAGGGTTTGAAATCGTATTAATAACCCGAGACACAATTATAAATTTAGGAGAGGAATGTTTGAAGGATCTCCTGATCCTCGATGTCATTTGGAGTTTTTGGGCGATTTTAGTACCACTCGACAAAAATGGACTTAAATTGGTATTTTTGGACCAAATGACGCCTAGGGTTTGAAATGTTATTCAGAACCTGAGACACACTTATAAATATAGGAGAAGAATGCTACAAGGATCTCCCAATCCTCGATTTCATTTGGACTTTTCGGGTGATTTTCGTACCACCCTACAAAAATAGACCGAAATCGGTATTTTGGGACCAAACGATGGCTAGGGTTTGAAATCATATTCAGAACCAGAGACACAGTTATAAATTTAGGAGATGAATGCTACAAGAATCTCCCGGTCCTCGATTTCATCAGGAATTTTCGGGAGATTTTCGTACCACCCGACAAAAAGTGACCGAAATCGGTTAATTCGAACCAGACGACGACTGGGGTATGAAATCTTATTCAAAACCCATGACAAAGTTATAAATTTAGGAGAAGAATGCTACAAGAATCTCCCGGTCCTCGATTTCATCAGGAATTTTCGGCCAATTTTCGTACCACTTTACAAAAATGGACTGAAATCAGTATTTTCGAACCAGACAATGGCTAGGGTTTGAAATCTTATTCAGAACCCGAGACATAGTTATAAATTTTGGAGAAGAATGCTACAAGGATCTCCCAGTCCTCGATTTCATCTGGACTTTTCGGGCGATTATCGTACCTCTAAAAAAAATGGACCGTCATCGGTAATTTTAGACCAGACAATGGATAGGGTTTGAAATCTGACCCGGAACTCGAGAGACAGTTATAAATTTAGGAGAAGAATGCTACAAGGATCTCCCGGTCCTCGATTTCATCTGGACTTTTTGGGCGATTTTCGTACCACTAGACAAAAATGGACCGAAATCGGTATTTTTGGACCAGACGACGGCTAGGGTTTGAAATCTTATTTAGAACCCGAGACACAGTTATAAATTTAGGAAAAGAATGCTACAAGGATCACCCGGTCCTTGATTTCATTTGGACTATTCGGGAGATTTTCGTACCACCAGACAATGGCTAGGGTTTGAAATCTTATTCAGAACCCGAGACACATTTATAAATTTAGGAGAAGATTGCTACAAGAATCTCCAGGTCCTCGATTTCATCAGGAATTTTCGAGCGATTTTCGTACCACCCGACAAAAATGGACCTAAATCGGTATATTTGGACTAGACGATGGCTAGGGTTTGAAATCTTATTCGGAACCCGAGACTCAGTTATAAATTTAGGAGAAAATGCTAAAAGGATCTCCCGGTCCACGATTTCATCTGGACTTTTTGGGCAATTTTTGAACTCGACAAAAATGGAGCGAAATCGGTATTGTAGGACCAGACGATGGCTAGGGTTTGAAGTATAACCCATAACCCGAGACATAGTTATAAATTTAGGAGAAGAATGCTACAAGGATCTCCCGGTCCTTGATTTCATCTGGACTTTTCGGACAATTTTCGCACCACCCAACATAAATGGATCGAAATTGGTATTTTTGCACCAGGCGATGGTTGCGGTTTGAAATCTTACCCGGAACTCGAGACACAATTATAAATTTAGAAGAAGAATGCTACTAGGAGATCCCGGTTCTCGATTTCATCTGGACTTTTTGGCGATTTTCGTACCACCCGATAAAAATGAACTGAAATCGGTATTTTCAGACCAGACGATGGCTAGGGTTTGAAATCGAATTAAGAACCCGAGTCACAATTTTAAATTTTGGAGAAGAATGTTACAAGGATATACTAGTCCTCAATTTCATCTGGACTTTTGGGGCGAATTTCGTAGCACCACCCAAAAATGGACTGAAATCGGTATTTTCGAATTAGACGATGGCTAGGGTTTGATATCGTATAAAGAACCCGAGACACAATTATAAATATAGGAGAAGAATGCTACAAGGATCTCCCAGTCCTCGATTTCATCTAGACTTTTCGGGTGATTTTCGTACCACCCTACAAAAATAGACCGAAATCGGTATTTTGGGACCAAACGATGGTTAGGGTTTGAAATCTTATTTAGAACCAGAGACACAATTATAAATTTAGGAGATGAATGCTACAAGAATCTCCCGGTCCTCAATTTCATCAGGAATTTTCGTGCGACTTTCGCACCAATCGAAAAAAATGGACCGAAATCGGTGTTTTCAGACCAGACGATGGCTAGGGTTTGAAATCTTATTCGGAGCATGAGATACAGTAATAAATTTAGGAGAAGAATGCTAAAAGGATCTTCCGGTCCTCGATTTCATCTGGACTTTTCAAGCGACTTTCGTACCACTCAACAAAAATGGACCGAAATCGGTATTTTCGGACCAGACAATGGCTAGGGTTTGAAATATGACCCGGAACCCGAGACACAATTATAAATTTAGGAGACGAATGCTACAAGGATCTCCTAGTCCTCGATTTCATCTAGACTTTTTGGGCGATTTTTGAACTCGACAAAAATGGACCGAAATCGGTATTGTCGGACCAGACGATGGCTAGGGTTTGAAAATGACCCAGAAACCGAGACACAGTTATAAATTTAGTAGAAAAATGTTACAAGGAGATCCTGGTCCTCGATTTCATCTGGAATTTTCAGCGATTTTCGTACCACCCGATAAAAATGGGCCGAAATCGGTATTTTCGGACCAGCATTGGCTAGGGTTTGAAATTGTATTAAGAACCCCAGAAACAGTTATAAATTTTGGAGAAGAGTGCTATAAGGATCTCCCGGACCTCGATTTCATAAGGAATTTTTGGGAGATTTTCGTACCACCCGAGAAAAATGGACCGAAATCGGTATTTTCGGACCAGACGATGGCTAGGGTTTGAAATCTTATTCAAAACCTGAGACACATTTATAAATTTAGGAGAAGATTGCTACAAGAATCTCCTGGTCCTCGATTTCATCAGGAATTTTCGAGTGATTTTCGTACCCCTGGACAAAAATGGACCGAAATCGGTATTTTTGGACCAGACGATGGCTAGGGTTTGAAATCTTATTCGGAACCCGAGACATAGTTATAAATTTAGGAGAGAATGCTAAAAGGATCTCCCAGTCCTCGATTTCATCTAGACTTTTTGGGCGATTTTTGAACTCAACAAAATGGACCGAAATCAGTATTGTAGGACCAGACGATGTCTAGGGTTTGAAATATGACCCAGAACCCGAGACATAGTTATAAATTAAGGAGAAGAATTCTACAAGGATCTCCCGGTCCTTGATTTCATCTGGACTTTTCAGACGATTTTCTTACCACCCAACAAAAATGGACCGAAATTGGTATTTTCAGACCAGGCCATGGATAGGGTTTGAAATCTGACCCGGATCTCGAGACACAATTATAAATTTAGGAGAAGAATGCTACAAGGAGATCTTGGTCCTCGATTTCATCTGGACTTTTCGGCGATTTTCGTACCACCCGATAAAAATGGACCGAAATCGGTATTTTCGGACCAGACGATGGCTAGGGTTTGAAATCGTATTAAGAACCCGAGACACAATTATAAATTTTGGAGAAGAATGTTACAAGGATATACTGGTCCTCGTTTCATCTGGACTTGTGGGGCGAATTTCGCAGCACCACCGAAAAATAGACCTAAATCGGCATTTTCGAACTAAACGATGGCTAGGGTTTGATATCGTATAAAGAACCCGAGAAACAGCTATAAATTTAGGAGAAGAATGTTTCAAGGACCTCCCGGTCCTCGATTTCATCTGGACTTTTCAGGCGATTTTCGTACCACCGGACAAAAATAGAATGAAATCGGTATTTTCGGACCAGACAATGGCAAGGGTTTGAAATCTTATTTGGAACCAGAAAGGCAGTTATAAATTTAGGAGAAGAATGCTACAAGGATCTCACGGTCCTTCATTTCATCTGGACTTTTTCGGCGATTTTTTTACCACCCGAAAAAAATGGACCGTAATCGGTATTTTTAGACCAAACGATGGCTAGGGTTTGAAATCTTACCCGAAACTCGAGACACGATTATAAATTTAAGAAAAGAATGCTACAAGGATCTCCCGGACCTCGATTTATCCAAGACTTTTCGGGTGATTTTCGAACCACCCAACAAAAATAGACCGAAATCTGTATTTTCGGACCAAACGATGGCTAGGGTTTGAAATTTTATTCAGAACCAGAGACACAGTTATAAATTTAGGAGATGAATGCTACAAGAATCTCCGGGTCCTCGATTTTATCAGGAATTTTCTGGCGATTTACGTACCACTCGACAAAAATGGACCGAAATCGGTATTTTCAGACCAGATGATGGCTAGGGTTGGAAATTTTATTCGGAACACGAGACACAGTTATAAATTTAGGAGAAGAAAACTAAAAGTATCTCCCGGTCCTCAATTTCATCTACACTTTTCAATTGATTTTCGTACCACCCAACAAAAATGGACCGAAATTGGTATGTTCGGACCAGACAATGGCTAGGGTTTGAAATATGACCCGGAACACGAGCCACAATTATAAATTTAGAAGAAGAATGCTATAAGGATCTACCGGTACTCGATTTCATCTGGACTTTTCAGGCGATTTTTGAACCACTCAACAAAAATGAACTGAAATTGGTATTTTCGGACCAGACGATGGCTAGGGTTTGAAATCTTATTCAGAACTCGAGACACAATTATAAATTTAGGAGAAGAATGCTACAAGGATCTCTCGGTCGTCGATTTAATCTGGACTATTCAGGCGATTTTTGTACCACTCGACAAAAATGAACCGAAATCGGTATTTTCGGACCAGACGATGGCTAGGGTTTGAAATCTGACCCGGAGCTCGAGACACAATTATAAATTTAGGAGAAGAATGCTACAAGGAGATCTCGGTCCTTAATTTCATCTGGACTTTTCGGGCGATTTTCGTACCACCCGACAAAAATGGATCGAAATCAGTATTTTCGGACTTGACGATGGCTAGGGTTTGAAATCTTATTCAGAACTCGAGACATAGTTATAAATTTTGGAGAAGAATGCTATAAGGTTCTCTCGATCCTCGATTTCATCTGGACTTTTTAGGCAATTTTCGTACCACCCGACAAAAATGGACCAAAATCGGTATTTTCGGACCAGACGATGGCTAGGATTTGAAATAGTATTAAGAACCCGAGACACAATTATAAATTTAGGAGAAGAATGTTTCATGGATCTCCTGGTCCTAGATTTCATCTGGACTTTTTGGGTGATTTTCGTACCAAACGACAAAAATAGACCGAAATCGGTATTTTCAGACCAAACGAAGGCTAGGGTTTCAAGTCCGATCCGGAACCCGAGATACAGTTATAAATTTAGGAGAAGAATGTGTAAGTACAAATGTGCACCTAAGAGGGGGGTGAATTAGGTGTTTAGGAGTTTTCCTTATTTTCAGAATTTAAGTGATCGTTTTTTTCGTTTAAGGATAGTAAGTGAAAGAGTAAATGGCAGTAAAGAAATGAACACAGTAGATTTATCCTTGTTCCCCTTATGACTAAGGGTACATCCAGTCCTCTTGCACACCATAAGTGATTTCTTTACTAATGTTAGAAAATGTACAAGTCCCACCCTAGGACCTTTGCTACAAACTTCTAACAAATCTTCTAGGATACCACCCTACTATCTTAGATAAAACTATTTAAAGAAAGTACTACTTTATTTTTACAAACACTTGTGATTTGATAAGAGTATGGGAATAAGAAAGAAGTAGAATGATAACAATCCATGATTGCTTCAAGTACTTTGAGAACCTCAGTTAAGGATATGAAAATGATATGCAAGTACTTGAATTTATGAAAACTGACTTTGAGAAAAATTGAAAAGTTGTTCAAAGTCTTTAAAGTTGTGTAGTAGGATTGTTGTGGTTGAATCTGAAGTTATGGTGTATTTATAGTCCATAAACATCTTTCAGATTCGTGGCCATTGATCCAAGAGGTTTGAGGAACAATTGCAATGATTTAGAGTCGATTCAGAACTGAAAAAATTGCATTGTTTCTAGTTGTATTCGAATACAAGATGGTTGTATTCGAATACACCTCTTTGTAACGTTCAAATTTATTCAAATTTAACACTGTGTAGTCGAATACACATGTATGTAGTCGAATACAGATTGATCAATTTTGCCACTGACTTGTTGGTTGTATTCGAATACATCAAGATGTAGTCGAATACAGATAAGAGGTTTTTGCTACTGACTTAGCAATTTTCATCTGTATTCGAATACACCTATGTTGTATTCGAATACACTTTTGTATTTTGTCAAAAATATTAATTCTAATACTTTGTAAATGTAATTTTTGACTTTCAAAAATACGTTTTATGGATATGCAAAGATGTGAGGTTCTCATTGTATTTGAGCTATGGTTTGCATCGTTTACCTTTACATAAAAACATCTATTTATTAATTTATCAAATAGGATTTTTGTAGACATCTTCTTTTTGAGCTTGTTGATTTGATCATCATCACGTTGTTCTTTTGTATCATCAAAAACATGTATTTTACATTCTCCTCTTTTTTGATTATGACAAAACCTATATTTATGTTTATAGACAACAAAGTACCATATGTTCTCCCCCTTTTGACATCATCAAAAAGAAGAAGAGAAGCAGGAATATATAGAAAAAGCAAGTAATGAAATGGAAAAGATGCATAATAAGCCAAATAGCGTCACATAAAAAACAAGCAAGCAGATAATGTCACATAATTCAAAATACAAAACCAAAATGTAATGGATAGTTTCAAGGAAATTATCAGAAGAAAACATTAAAAGAAGCAAGACCTAGAAAACAAAATGCCAACTATTCCTAGTAAACTAAATGCGGATCAGTGATGTCCAGGCGGGAGATGGAGATGATCAATTTTTTTGGATAAGATACACATCTCGTGGATCATGCTGCTATGGTTGGTTGCGATGGTGGATTCGATAGCCTGAAAACGAGCATCGACGGAGGTGGTGAAACCGGAGAGGCAGGTTTGGAGGGAGTCAAGTTTGACCATAATCATGCGATTAGACACATGATCATCATTAGACACAGTATCTTCGTCATCATCATCTGCGGGGGCAGCATCAGGTGCAGGAGTGCCGTCAGGAGCAACAGCAGATGTGTGACCAAGGTCACTCATATGTATGTATTTCTGAAGCGGTTCACTCCAAACGATTTTCATGCTTGGAAGGACACTTAAGTCGAGCAAATTGTCCTTAGTGATGGTATACAAAACTTCCTCAGAGAAGTCAACCCCGAAGTGTCCGAGAATGCGAGTGACCTCCTTGGCGTAAGGTAAACCAACAGCCTCTCTGGATGTAAACATGACTGATTTAACAAAATAAGCCCAGTTGAGGGAAAGGCCTTCGAACATGTAGTAAATAATCTGGAGTTCAAACTCGGAAATCTGGGAGTAGTTACCTGCCTTGGGGACCAAAATGTAACTTAAGAAGTTATGGAGCAAACGATAATCAACAGTAAGATTTCAACGCCATATCGTTGCTTCGCAAATTTTAAGCCTGCTTGAATTCTCTTTTGTTCCATAGTTTGTTTGTCAAATCGACAAAGAGCCACATAAGCATCATATTTAGGAATACCAGACCATTGACACAAGTTAGTTGGACTAGTTTTCTGTCCTTCACAGGGAATTTTCAAAATTTCACCAATAATATGTGAGTCGAGTTCAATAGTTTTTCCCTTGACGCGAGATTTCAGCATTTTTCCATCCCTAGTCAAATTGCAATAAAAGACCCTAACTAAATCGGGACAGATAGGACCCTTGTATCCGATAAAGTCTTCAACATGTTGAGCTTTAAGCAAAACAGGAAATTTAAATGCAAAAAAAGAGTCTAAAGTACCGATTTTGAGAACGATTAGCCGCTTGTCGGAGTAGATTGTGCGAAACCGAGCAATTTCGTCCGGTGTGTATAAGAGACGAGACAAATCCATGATATTGGTACTCTTTGTTCGTTTCCTTGAGGGACCCACTGAAGCATGCTTAGTTCTTGGCCCTCGTTTGCGTGCGTCCATGACAGTTGAAGAGGATTTTGACATTTTTTGAGAGAAATTGGGGTTTTAGGGTTTGGGTTCGCGAAATCTGAATGAAGGAAGGATAGGAGTAGATTTCGATCGTGATTGGAAATAATAAGGTTGGGGTAATCAGTTTGTAAAGGAAGGAAATTGAAATTTTAGGAAGAGATGGTTTTATTCGAATGAGAGAGAGTGGCTGTATTCGAATACCTAAGGTGAATGAATGGTGGAATAACTGACACAGCTTTAAATAAGACAGAAAAACTCGAAGGTGTATTCGATTACACCTAAATGTAGTCGAATACAAATATGTCTGGGGAATGTGTATTCGACTACACTGAAATTGTATTCGAATACAAATCTGGAAAAATGTGTATTCGATTACCCAGACTTTGTATTCGGCTACAACTTCAAATTTTTAGAAACATAAATGAATTTATCACACAAAGCATACCAAATACTTCATATAATCACAGATATAATGATAGGTAAACATATTTGAGAATAATGTAAGCACAGATGACTTAATTCTAACATGCTTATCAAGAGGAACCTTATGACCTTTGAATAATGATAACAAAGTACCTTGTATTTAAAGATCATTTTCACTTAAGATGCCGAGTTCTCTTCGAATTTTGTAAAAAGAGTCCTTAGGAAGTGGTTTAGTGAAGATGTCCACCAATTGGTTATGAGTATCCACAAAGGTTACTTCAACATTTCTTTTAAGCACATGATCGCGCAGAAAATGATGTCGTATATCAATGTGTTTAGTCCGAGAGTGCATGATTGGATTCTTTGAAATATTGATCGCACTAGTGTTGTCGCATTGTAACGGAATGCATCCGAGATCAAGTCCATAATCACATAGTTGTTGCTTGAGCCATAGAATTTGTGCACAACAACTTCCTGCTGCTATGTATTCGGCTTCAGCAGTACTAAGTGCAACACATGCTTGCTTTTTACATGACCATGATACGAGTGCATTTCCCAAGACGTGACAAGTGCCGCTTGTGCTTTTACGGTCTGTTTTACATCCTGCATAATTTGAATCGGAATATCCAACGAGACTACAGATGCTACCTTTCGGATACCATAGTCCTACATTGATTGTTCCTTTCAAATATTTCATGATTCTTTTGACTGCTACAAGATGCGATTCTTTAGGATCCGCCTGAAATCTTGCACACAAACAGACACTAAACATAATATCTGGCCGACTGGTCGTTAGATATAATAGAGATCCAATCATACCTCGATATTTTGAAATGTATATTGATATACCGGATTCATCTTTATCAACATATGTTCCGGAACCCATAGGAGTTGCATTTTCCTTGCAATTTTCCATTTCAAATCTTTTTAGCAGTTTTTTGCAATATTTTGCTTGATTGATGAAGATGCCATGCTTGAGTTTTTTTATGTGAAGGCCAAGAAAATAGTTTAATTTTCCCATCATGGACATTTCAAATTCTCCTTGCATCATCAACGAGAATTCTTCACATATGTCATTGTTTGTTGATCCGAATATGATATCGTCAACATAGATTTGGACCAGCAAGGTGTGACCATTGTTTCTTTTAATAAATAATGTCTTGTCGACTTTGCCTTTTTCAAATCCTCTTTCACACAGGAAAGCACTCAATCTGTCGTATCAAGCTCTTGGTGCTTGTTTTAGACCATAGAGAGCTTTTCTTAATTTGAAGACATGTGTAGGACTCTTGAAGTCCTCAAAGCCGGGTGGCTGTTTGACATATACTTCTTCATTGATGTATCCATTGAGAAAGGCACTTTTCACATCCATCTGAAATAATTCAAAATTCATAGAGCAAGCATAAGCAAGTAGTAAATGTATTGCTTCTAAACGCGACTGGAGCAAATGTTTCGTCAAAATCAATCCCTTCTTCTTGATTATATCCTTGGGCGACCAATCTTGCCTTGTTGCGAACAACTATACCGTTTTCGTCAAGTTTATTCTTGAACACCCATTTTGTACCAATGATGTGTTTATTTCTCGGATTAGGAACAAGTTCCCATACTTCGCTTCTTTCGAATTGGTTAAGTTCTTCTTGCATGGCAAGTATCCATTGATCATCTTTTAGTGCTTCACCAATTTTGGAGGGTTCAATTTGAGAAACGAATGCCATGTTCAAGCACGCATCTTGTAGTTTAAGTCTTGTTGTAACTCCGTTGTTGATATCACCAATAATGTTATCTATTGGGTGATCTCTATGGGTCCTCCATTCTTTAGGAAGAATATCATTTTCCTTTTCAATGTTGACTTCACTTTCTTGACTTGGTTGATCAATTTGATGCTCTTTACTTGTATCACTACTTTCATTGTCATCATCATAAGAAATAACTTTTTCCTCTTTCGAGGGGTTAGTTTCATCAAAAGTTACATGCATTGACTCTTCGACGATTAAAGTTCTTTTATTAAAAATTCTAAATGCTTTACTAGATAATGCGTAGCCAATAAAAATACCTTCATTTGCTTTTTCATCGAATTTTCCAAGGTTGTCTTTACCGTTGTTTAGCACAAAACACTTGCACCCAAAGATGGGGAAGTGAGAGATATTGGGCTTTCTTCCTCTGTAGAGTTCATAAGGAATTTTCTTAAGAATCGGCCGAATGTTTACTCTATTAGAAACATAGCATGTCGTGTTTACAACATCTGCCCAAAAGTACTTTGGTAGACTTGAGTCGCTTAACATAGTCCTTGCGAGTTCCACCAAGGATCTGTTCTTTCTCTTAACAACCCCATTTTGTTGAGGTGTTCTAGGTGCAGAAAAGTTGTGGAAAATTCCATTTTCTTCACAGAATTCTTCAAACAATTGTTTTGAAATTCTCTTCCATGATCACTTCTAATTGATACAATTTTGGATGATTGTTTATTGTGGACTAGCTTGTCATAGTTTTTAAATGCTTTAAAAGCTTCGTTTTTACTTGCCAAAAATAAGGTCCATGTGAACCTTGAGTAATCATCAACAATCACTAGTCCATATGAATTTCCACCAAGACTTTTGGTTCTTGATGGACCAAACAAATCCATATGTATTAATTGAATTGGTCTTGTAGTTGATATAACATTTATAGGTTTGAAAGAAGTTTTTGTTTGTTTACCCTTTTGACAAGCATCACATAATTTATCCTTTACAAATTTCATTTTTGGTAATTCAACAACAAGATCATGCTTGACTAGTTTGTTTAAATGATCCATGTGGATGTGTGCAATTCTTTTATGCCATAGCCATGCATCATTTTTGTCTCTTACCAAAAGACATTTCATTTTTAAGGATAAATCGTCAAGATTAAGTATAAAAATATTTTTGAAACGCTTACCGATAAATTGAATTTCATTTGTTGCTGCATTTTGAATGATGCACTCCTCTTTGTTGAAGACTATCTTGTATCCTTTATCACATAGCTGGCTAATGCTTATGAGATTATGCTTTAGGCCTTCAACATATAAGACATCTTAAATTGAGGGGGGAAGGTGATGTTCCAACTTTTCCAATACCTAAGATTTTTCAATCCTATTTGTCCTTTTTCATATCGTTCAATTACTCTATTTAATTGAACGATCTTGAATGAAATGGAATCACATTTATTGCATGTAAAATTCTGTTTTGATTTTTCAGCATCCTTTTCCATAATGTCAACTTTTTCTTGAAGACTTGAGATTTGTCTCTTTTGTGTTGACACTATTTTAATCAGATTTTTACATTCAATAAGAAGTTCCTTAATGGCGTTTTGAGCGTCATTGTATTCTATAATTAATTCACTATTGGTTTTATTATAATGAAGAGAGTGTATGTTACTAACCTCTTCGTCATCATCTGATTGATGTGATGCCATTAGTGCAACATTAGCGCATTCCTCACTTTCTGTTTCTGATGATGAACTTACTTCGTTATCTTCCCAAGCTATGTAGGCTTTCTTGAAGTCTTTCCTTTTACCGGCATTTTTGTTGATAAGGTTTAGACAATCTGTTTGATATGTCCTTGTTTTCCACATTCAAAACACGTGAAGTTTTGGTTTAAGGTAGAGCCATCTTTCTTTCTGAAATTCTTCTTTTTGAAATTTCTGTCATTTTTAAGAAACTTACCGAATTTATTAACAAGGAAATTAATGTTTTCGTCTTCATCAGAAATTTTGTCTCTGACTTTTTCCTTTGATTCGGTCTTTAGAGCAATATTTTTGTTTTTCTTTTCTTGAGTTTCATTTTGCTCCAATCTTCCTAGTTCAATTTCGTGTTCTTGGAGTTTTCCAAATAATGCAGAAAGTGACATCTTGGATAAGCTTTTCTTTTCTGATATTGCTGTCACCTTTGGTTGCCACGCCCTTGTTAGTGATCTTAATACTTTAAGATTTAGTTCATCGTTGGTGAAAATCTTTCCAAGAGCCGTCAAGTGATTTGTTAAGTGGGAGAATCTTTTCTGCATGTGTAAGATAGATTCTCCTGGCTACATACAGAATAACTCATATTCTTGAGAAAGTGTATTAAGTTTAGATCTTTTTACCTTAACGGTGCCTTCATGGGTTACTTCCAATGTGTCCCATATTTCTTTGGCTGTTTTACAGTGAGACACGCGGAAAAATTCATCCATTCCTATTGCTGATTGTAGAATGTTTTTAGCCTTTTTATCGAACAACACTTTTCTTTTATCGTCATCGGTCCAAGAGTTCTTTATCTTAATTTCTTCTTTGTTGTTGATGACTGTTGCTGGTATGTAAGGACCATTTTCAACAGCATCCCATATGTCGTCTCCTTGTGCTTCAAGATACGCTTGCATACGTATCTTCCAAAAAACAAAATGCTCGCCAACGAAGCATGGTGGTTTGTTACTGCTGCCACCGTCTCTGAAAACAGGTTGTGCGGAAGCCATGAGTTATTGATCGAGGAGTAAGTTACCTTGAACTTGCTCTGATACCAATTGTAAGTACAAATGTGCACCTAAAAGGGGGTGGGGTGAATTAGGTGTATAGGAGTTTTCATTATTTTCAGAATTTAAGTGATCGTTTTTTTCGTTTAAGGATAGTAAGTGAAAGAGTAAATGGCAGTAAAGAAATGAACACAACAAATTTATCCTGGTTCCCCTTATGACTAAAGGTACATCCAGTCCTCTTGCACACCACAAGAGATTTCTTCACTATTGTTAGAAAATGTACAAGTCCCACCCTAAGACCTTTGCTACAAACTTCTAACAAATCTTCTAGGATAGAACCCTACTATCTTAGATAAAACTATTTAATGAAAGTACTACTTTCTTTTTACAAACACTTGTGATTTAATAAGAGTATAGGAATAAGAAAGAAGTAGAATGATAACAATCCAAGATTGCTTCAAGTACTTTGAGAACCTCAGTTAAGGATATGAAAATGATATGCAAGTATTTGAATTAATGAAAAATGACTTTGAGAAAAATTGAAAAGTTGTTCAAAGTCTTTAAAGTTGTGTAGTAGGATTGTTGTGGTTGAATCTGAAGTTATGGTGTATTTATAGTCCATTAACATCTCTTCAGATTCGTGGCCATTGATCCAAGAGGTTTGAGGAACAATTGCAATGATTTAGAGTCGATTCAGAACTGAAAAATTGCATTGTTTCCAATTGTATTCGAATACATGATGGTTGTATTCAAATACACCTATTTGTAACGTTCAAATTTATTCAAATTTAACACTGTGTAGTTGAATACACATGTATGTAGTCGAATACAAATTGATCAATTTTGCCACTGACTTGTTGGTTGTATTCGAATACATCAGGATGTAGACGAATACAGATAAGAGGTTTTTGCTACTCACTTAGCAATTTTCATTTGTATTCGAATACACCTATGTTGTATTCTAATACACTTTTGTATTTTGTCAAAAATATTATTTCTAATACTTTGTAAATGTAATTTTTGACTTTTAAAAATACGTTTTATGCATATACAAAGATGTGAGGTTCTCATTGTATTTGAGCTATGGTTTACATCATTTATCTTTACATAAAAACATCTATTTATTAATTTAACAAATAGGATTTTTGTAGACTTCTTCTTTTTGAGCTTGTTCCTTTGATCATCATCACGTTGGTATTTTGTATCATCAAAATCATGTATTTTACAGAATGCTACAAGGATCTCCCGGTCCTCGATTTAATCTGGACTTTTCGGGCGATTTTTGTACCACCCGACAAAAATGGACCGAAATCAGTATTTTCGGTCCACACAATGGCTAGGGTTTGAAATCTTCTTCGGAACCCGAGACACAGTTATAAATTTAGAAGAAGAATGCTACAAGGGTCTCACGGTCCTCGATTTCATCCAGACTTTTTGGGCGATTTTCGTACCTCTCAACAAAAATGGATCGTAATCGGTATTTTTAGACCAGACATTGGCTAGGGTTTGAAATCTGACCCGGAACTCGAGACACAGTTATAAATTAAGGAGAAGAATGCTACAAGGATCTCCCGGTCCTCAATTTCATCTGGACTTTTTGGGCGATTTTCGTACCACTCGACAAAAATGGACCGAAATCGGTATTTTCGGACCAGACAATGGCTAGGGTTTGAAATATGACCCACAAACCGAGACACAGTTATAAATTTAGGAGAAGAATGCTACAAGGATCTCCTATTGCTCGATTTGATCTGGACTTTTTGGGCGATTTTTGTACAACTAAACAAAAATGGACTGAAATCGGTATTTTCGGACCAAACGACGGCTAGGGTTTGAAATCTTATTCAGAACCCGGGGCACAGTTATAAACATAAGAGAAGAATGCTACAAGAATTTCCCAGTCCTCGATTTCATCAGGAATTTTCGGGCAATTTTCGTACAACCCGACAAAAATGGACCGAAATCGGTATTTTTCGGACCAGACGATGGCTAGGGTTTGAAATCTTATTCGGAACCCGAGACACATTTATAAATTTAGGAGAAGAATGCTAAGAGGATCTCCCGGTCCTCGATTTCATCTAGACTTTTCAAGCGATTTTTGAACGACTCGACAATAATGGACCGAAATCGGTATTTTCGGAGCAGACGATGGCTAGGGTTTGAAATATGAACCAGAACCCGAGACACAGTTATAAATTTAGGAGAAGAATGCTACAAGGATCTCCTGGTCCTAGATTTCATCTGGACATTTCGGAAAATTTTCGTATTACCCGACAAAAATGGACCGAAATCGGTATTTTCGGACCAGGCGATGGCGAGGGTTTGAAATCTTATTTAGAACTCGAGACGCGATTTTTGGACTTTTCGGGCGATTTTCGTACCACCCGACAAAAAATAGACTGAAATCTGTATTTTCGGACTAGACGAAGACTAGGGTTTGAAATCCGATCTAGAACTTGAGACGCATTTATAAATTTAGGAGAAGAATGCTACAAGGATCTCCCAATCCTCGATTTCATCTGGACTTTTCAGGCAATTTTAGTACCACTCGACAAAAACGGACCGAAATCGGTATTTTTGGACCAAACGATGGCTAGGGTTTTAAATCATATTAAGAACCCGAGACATAGTTATAAATTTAGGAGAAGAATGTTTCAAGAATCTCCCAGTCCTCGATTTCATCAAGACTTTTCGGACAATTTTCGTACCACCTGACAAAAATAGACTGAAAATCTGTATTTTCGGACTAGACGAAGACTAGGGTTTGAAATCCGATCTGGAACCCGAGACACAATTATAAATTTAGGAGATGAATGCTACAAGGATCTCATGATCCTCGATTTCATCTGGACTTTTCGGGCGATTTTTGTACCACTCGACAAAAATTTACCGAAATCGGTATATTCGTACCAAACGATGGCTAGAAATTGAAATCTTATTCAGAAACCGAGCCACATTTATAAATTTAGGAGAAGAATGCTACAAGGATCTCCAGGTCCTCGATTTCATCTGGATTTTCGAGCAATTTTCGTACCACCCAATAAAAATGGAATAAAACCGGTATTTTCGGATCAGACGAAGGCTAGGGTTTTAAATCCGATCCGAAAACCAAGACATAGTTATAAATTTAGGAGAAGAATGCTACAAGGATCTCCTTGTCCTCGATTTCATCTGGAGTTCTTGGGAGATTTTCGTACTACTCGACAATAATGGACCGAAATCGGTATTTTCGGACCAGACGATGGCTAGGGTTTGAAATCTTATTCGTAACCCGAGACACAGTTATAAAGTTATGAGAAGAATGTTATAAGGATTTCCATGTCCTCGATTTTATCAGGACTTTTCGGGTGATTTTCGTACCACCTGACAAATTTGAAATCTTATTCAGAACGCGAGACACAGTTATAAATTTAGGAGAAGAATGCTGCAAGGATCTCCTGGTCCTCAATTTCATTTGTACTTTATGGGAGATTTTCGTACCACCCAAAAAAAAGTGACCGAAATCGGTATTTTCGGACCAGACGATGGCTAGGGTTTGAAATCTTATTCAGAACTCGAGACACAGTTATAAATTTAGGAGAAGAATGCTACAAGGATCTCCCGTTCCTCGATTTCATCTGGACTATTCAGGCGATTTTTGTCCCACCTGACAAAAATGGACTGAAATCGGTATTTTCGGACGAGACGATGGCTAGGGTTTGAAATCGTATTAAGAACGCGAGACACAATTATAAATTTAGGAGAAGAATGTTTCAAGGATCTCCCGGTTCTCGATTTCATCTGGACTTTTCGGGCGATTTTCGTACTACCCGACAAAAATAGACCGAAATCGGTATTTTCATAACAGAAGATGGCTAGGGTTTGAAATCTTATTCAGAACCCGAGACACAGTTATAAATTTAGGAGAAGAATGCTACAAGGGTCTCATAGTCCTCGTTTTCATCTGGACTTTTCGGGCGATTTTCGTACCCCTCGACAATAATGGACCGAAATCGGTATTTTTAGATCAGCAATGGCTAGGGTTTGGAATCTGACCCAGAACTCGAGACGCATTTATTAATTTAGGAGAAGGATGCTACAAGGATCTCACGGTCCTCGATTTCATCTGGACTCTTTGGGCGATTTTCGTACCACTCGACAAAAATGGACCTAAATCGATTTTTTGGACTAGACAACGGCTAGGGCTTGAAATCCTATTCAAAACCCGAGACACAGTTACCACCCAACAAAAATGGAACGAAATCAGTATTTTCGGACCAGACGATGGCTAGGGTATGAAATCTGACCCAGAACTCGAGACACAATTATAAATTTAGGAGAAGAATGCTATAAGGAGATCCCGATCCTCGATTTTATCTGGACTTTTAAGGCAATTTTTGTATTACCTGACAAAAATGGACCGAAATCGGTATTTTCGGACCAGACGATGGCTAAGGTTTGAAGTCTTATTCAGAACTTGAGACACAATTATAAATTTAGGACAAGAATGCTACAAGGATCTCCCGATCCTCGATTTCATCTGGACTTTTCGGGAGATTTTCGTACCACCCGACAAAAATGGACCGAAATCGGTATTTTCGAATCAGACGATGGCTAGGGTTTGAAATCTTATTCGCAACATGAGAGGCAGTTATAAATTTAGGAGAAGAATGCTACAAATATCTCACGGTCCTCGATTTCATCTGGACTTTTCGGGCGATTTTCTTACCACCCGACAAAAATGGACTAAAATCGGTATTTTCAGACCAAACGAAGGCTAGGGATTAAAATCCGATCCGGAACCCGAGACACAGTTATAAAATTAGGAGAAGAATGCTACCAGGATCTCTCGATCCTCGATTTCTTCAAGACTTTTAGGGCGATCTTCGTACCTCTCGACAAAATTGGACCGAAATCGGTATTTTTGTACCAGACAATGGCTAGGGTTTGAAATCTGACCCGGAACTTGAGAAACAGTTATAAATTTAGGAGAAAAATGCTACAAGGATCTTCCGGTCCTCGATTGTACTGGACTTTTTGGGCGATTTTCATACCACTCAACAAAAATGGACCGAAATCGATATTTTCGGACCAGACGACGACTAGGGTTTGAAATCTTATTCAGAACCCGAGACATAGTTATAAATTTAGGAGAACAACGCTACAAGGATCTCCCGGTCCTCGATTTCATCTGGACTATTCAAACGATTTTCGTACCATTCGACATAAATGGACCAAAATTGGTAATTTCGGACTAGACAATGGCTAGGGTTTGAAATCTCATTAAGAACCCGCGACACAGTTATAAATTTAGGAGAAGAATGCTACAAGGATCTCCCGGTCCTCGATTTCATCTGGACTTTTCGGGCGATTTTTGTACCACTCGACAAAAATCGACCGAAATCGGTATTTTCAGACCAAACGATGATGGCTAGGGTTTGAAATATGACCCAGAACCTGAGACACAATTATAAATTTAGGAGAAGAATACTACAAGGATCTCCCGGTCCTCGATTACAATTGGACTTTTCGGGCGATTTTCGTACAACACGATGGCTAGGGTTTGAAATCTGACCCGGAACTCGAGACACAATTATAAATTTAGGAGAAGAATGCTACAAGGAGATCTTGGTCCTCGATTTAATCTCGAGTTTTCGGGCAATTTTTGTATTACCCGACAACAACGGACCGAAATCGGTATTTTTGAACCAGACGATGGCAAGGGTTTGAAATCTTATTCAGAACTCGAGAGGCAGTTATAAATTTCGGAGAAGAATGCTACAAGGATCACACAATCCTCGATTTCATCTGGACTTTTCGGGCGATTTTCGTACCACCCGACAAAAATGGACTAAAATCGGTATTTTCGGACCAGACGAAGGCTAGGGTTTAATCCGATCTGGAACCCGAGACACAGTTATAAATTTAGGAGAAGAATGCTACAAGGATCTCGGGTTCTTCGATTTCTTCTGGACTTTTCGGGCGATTTTCGTACCCCTCGACAAAAATGGACCGAAATCGGTATTTTTAGACCAGACGATGGCTGGGGTTTGAAATCTGACCCGAAACTTGAGAAATAGTTATTAATTTAAGAGAAGAATGCTACAAGGATCTTTCGGTCCTCGATTTCATGTGGACTTTTTGGGCGATTTTCGTACCACTCGATAAAAATGGACCGAAATCAGTATTTTCAGACCAGACGAAGGCTTGGGTTTGAAATCTTATTCAGAACCCGACAGGCAGTTATAAATTTAGGAGAAGAATGCTACAAGGATCTCCCGGTCCTCGATTTCATCTCGACTATTCGGGCGATTTTCGTACCACTCGACATAAATAGACCGAAATCGGTATTTTCGGACCAGATGATGGCTAGGGTTTGAAATACCATTAAGAACCCGAGATACAGTTATAAATTTAGGAGAAGAATGCTACAAGGATCTCCCATTCCACGATTTCATCTGTACTTTTCCGGAGATTTTCGTACCACTCGATAAAAAATGACTGAAATCGGTATTATCGGACCAGACAATGGCTAGGGTTTGAAATCTTATTCAAAACCTGAGGCACAGTTATAAATTTAGGAGAAGAATGCTACAAGAATCTCCCGGTCCTCGATTTCATCTGGACTTTTCAAGCTATTTTTGTTCCACATAACAAAAATGGATAGAAATCTGTATTTTTTTTACCAGACAATGGCTAGGATTTAAAATATGAATCATAACCCGAGACACAGTTATAAATTTAGAAGAAGAATGCTACAAGGATCTCCCGGTCCTTGATTTCATCTGGACTTTTCATGCGATTTTCGTACCACCCAATAAAAATGGAACGAAATCGGTATTGTCGGACCAGACGATGGCTAGGGTTTGAAATCTCACTCGGAACTTAAGACACAACTATAAATTTAGGAGAAGAATGCTATAAGGAGATCCTGGTCCTCGATTTTATCTGGACTTTTCAGGAAATTTTCGTATTACCCGACAAAAATGGACCGAAATCGGTATTTTTGGACTAGACGATGGCTAGGGTTTGAAATCTTATTCAGAACTCGAGACACAGTTATAAACTTAGGAGAAGAATGCTACAAGGATCTCTCGATCCTCGATTTCATTTGGACTTTTCGGGAGATTTTCGTACCACTCGACAAAAATGGACCGAAATCGGTATTTTCGAACCAGACGATGGCTAGGGTTTGAAATCTTATTCGAAACCCGAGAGGCAGTTATAAATTTAGGAGAAGAATGCTACAAGGATCTCAAGGTCCTCGATTTCATCTAGACTTTTCGGGCGATTTTCGTACCACCCGACAAAAATGGACTAAAATCGGTATTTTCAGACCAAACGAAGGCTAGGGATTAAAATCTGATCCGAAAGCCAAGACAGAGTTATAATATTAGGGGAACAATGCTACCAAGATCTCTTGGTCCTCAATTTCTTCTGGACTTTTCGGGCGATTTTCGTACCCCTCGACAAAATTGGACCGAAATCGGTATTTTTAGACAAGACGATGGCTAGGGTTTGAAATATGACCCGGAACTCGAGAAACAGTTATAAATTTAGGAGAAGAATGTTATAACGATCTTCCGGTCCTCGAATTTACGGGACTTTTTGGGCGATTTTCGTACCACCCGATAAAAATGGACTAAAATCGATATTTTCGAACCAGACGACGGCTAGGGTTTGAAATCTTATTCAGAACCCGAGACACATTTATAAATTTAGGAGAAGAATGCTACAAGGATCTCCCGGTCCTCGATTTCATCTAGACCATTCGGGCGGTATTCGTACCAGACGATTGCTAGGGTTTCAAATATGACCCAGAACCTGAGACACACTTATAAATTTAGGAGAAGAATGCTACAAGGATCTCCCGGTCCTCGATTTCAACTAGACTTTTCGGCCGATTTTAGTTCCTCTCGACAAAGTTGGACCGAAATCTGGATTTTCATACCAAACGAAGGCTAGGGTTTGAAATCCGACCCGGAACCCGAGACACAATTATAAATTTAGGATAAGAATGCTACAAGGATCTCCCGGTCCTTGATTTCATCTGGACTTTTTGGGAGACTTTCGCGCTACCCGACAAAATTGGACCGAAATCAGTATTTTCAGACCAGACAATGGTTAGGGTTTGAAATCTTATTCAGAACCCGAGACATAGTTATAAATTTAAGAGAAGAAATCTACAAGGATCTCCCGCTCCTCAATTTCATCAGGACTTTTAAGACGATTTTCGTACCACCCGATAAAAATGGACTGAAATCTGTATTTTCAGACCAGACGATGGCTAGGGTTTGAAATCTTAATCGGAATCTGAGACGTAGTTATAAATTTATGAGAAGAATGCTATATCGATCATCCTTGTCCTCGATTTCATCTGGACTTTTCGGGCGATTAACCTCCCGATAAAAATGGATCGAAATCGGTATTTTCGAACCAAACGATGGATAAGGTTTGAAATCTTTATCGGAACCCGAGAGACAGTTATAAATTTAGGAGAAAAATGCTACAAGGATCTAACAGTCCTCGATTTCATTTGGACTTTTCAGACGATTTTCGTACCACCTGATAAAAATGAACTGAAATCAGTACTTTCGGACCATACGATGGCTAGGTTTTTAAATCTTAATCGGAATCCGAGATACAATTATAAATTTAGGAGAAGAATGCTACAAGGATCTCCCGGTCCCCGATTTCATCTGAACTTTTCGGACGATTTTTGTACCACCCGACAAAAATGGATCGAAATCATAATTTTTTTATCAGACGATGGCTAGGGTTTTAAATTTTATTTGGAACCCGAGACACATTTATAAATTTAGGAGAAGAATGCTACAAGGATCTCACGGTCCTCGATTTCATCTGGACTTTTCTAGCGATTTTCGTACCCCTTGACAAAAATGGACCAAAATCGGTATTTTCGGACCAGACGATGTCTAGGGTTTGAAATCTGACCCGGAACCTGAGAGATAGTTATAAATTAAGGAGAAAAATTCTACCAGGATCTCCCGATCGTCGATTTTATCTGGACTTTTCGTGCGATTTTCATACCCCCTAACAAAAATGGACCGAAATCGGTATTTTTGGACTAGACGATGCCTAGGGTTTGAAATCTTATTCGGAACCCGAGACACAGTTATAAATTTAGGAGAAGAATGTTAAAAGGATCTCCAGGTCCTCGAGTTCATATGGACTTTTCGGGCAATTTTTGTACCACTCGACAAAAATGGACCGAAATTGGTATTTTCGGACCAGACGATGGCTATGGATTGAAATCTGACCCAGAACCCGAGACACAGTTATAAATTTAGGAGAAGAATGCTACAAGGATCTCCCGGTCCTCGATTTCATCTGGAATTTTCGGTCGATTTTCGTACAACCCGACAAAAATGGACCGAAATCGGTATTTTCGGACTAGACGATGGCTAGGGTTTGAAATTTGACCCGTAACTCTAGACACAATTATAAATTTAGGAGAAGGATGCTACAAGGAGATCCCTGTCCTCAATTTCATCTGGACTTTTCGGGCGATTTTTGTACCACCCGATAAAAATGGACCGAAATCGGTATATTCGGACCAGACGATGGCTAGGGTTTGAAATCTTATTCAAAACCCGAGACACAGTTATTATGAGTAATATGCTTGTTGTCATATATTTTATGTAATGTTGCAATTTTTCTGTTGTTTAGGTATACTTAATTATAAAGTTATGATTTTTATTATGATCTCATGAGTAATATGTTTGTTAGGATGTTTTTAATTTAAAGTTTCGGTTCTTGTGCTATTTCATTTCAAAGTTTTGATTTTTATGAATACTCTTTGAGTCTTGAGGGAATTGATGAAAAGTTTTAATTTTTAATTGTGATAACATGATTAAGTTGATTTTTGTGACGTGTTTAGTGGTAAACCTTGAGTTGTATGTCTAAATGACTAATAATGTGGAGAAATTTTATAGTAGAAGAAATAAAGTTCATATTTGTTTGTGTTCTTCGTTATTTGAGTTTTGATGTCTATCAATAACACGTGGCTAATTCAATTTTATAGTTTATAAAATGAAATTTGTGACTCTAAGATATTTATTCGTGTGTTTGTGTGTTATATATTTGGGATAGTAAAATTTCTGATTCTCGATTGTAAGCATCCATGAGAATAAAATGTTGATGTCATATATGATTAAAATTTAACCTTGAATATTTTTATCTTTGTGGTTGTCTAAGTGGCTGGTTATTTGTGGTTTAAATATTATTATCTTTGTGGTTGCCTAAGTGGCTGGTGATTTGTGGTTTGAATAGTTTTCTCTTTGTGGTTGCCTAAGTGGCTGGTTATTCGTGTTATGACCTTTTCTTTGTGGTTGCCTAAGTGGCTAGTGATTTGTAAATTTCGAGCATCATTATCATTTCATGACATATCATATGCATCTTTGTGGACGCCTGTGTGGCCGGTTTAATTTTCCCCATTAGTATGGGTGACTTCTGTGTGGACGCCTGTGTGGCTGGTTAAATCCGCATCATATATGTTTAGGAGCATGCACAGCTTGCATTCATTTTATTGTTATTTTTATTTTGATCTAATTATTTGCTCTAAGCTGAGTTGCTACTCGATTTATTTAAATGCCTTTTTATGACTTTTGATACATCTTTGTGAATGATAAAAAAAAATCAATTTCTCTAAATCTTTTATTACAAAAAGATTTTATATTCATATTTTATGGTTATTAACTTATTATTTGGTTTAATTTTACCGTGGGATGAACTAACCCCTTACACCAACATTTAGGTACTAACGATGTCGAAGAGTTGCATGAATGACGTTTGCATGGCGCACGCGCGTGGGAATAAGGAGTACTTTAATTAAAAAATAATGTTTGTAGTGATAAGACCGATGTGGTACATTTTTAAAGTTTATTTACTTTTCATCGTCAATTTTAAATAGAAATGCGGAGGTGAGGTCCTTCCGCTAGGAAAAACCTGAATCAGTCAACATTGTTTTTATTTCACTTAAGGAGAATTTAAATGATATCCGGTAAATTGTGTAGTGTTATTTTATAAAATAAAATAAAACTATTTACTAGTGAAATTTTATTGATCACATGATAAACTACTTTCTTTAAAAAAAAATTGTCGTTTTTGAAAGAAAACAAATACTTTTAAGTAATGTCTTGGATCAAAATATGGGGCGTTACATTGTGGTATCAGAGCACTAATTCTCGGACTTTGGTGGGGTGGAACGCGTTGTGTATGTCGCATGTTTTCTGATGTTGCTCGTGTTAATTGTCTGAATTTCTAATTATTTGAGTTTTTATAATTATTTAAATTTCTATTAAGTGTCTTTAATTATGTAACCTCCTTGAAATTGAATTTTACTAATTACTCATATTTTATTACGTGTCATTAATTGTGTAACCTCCTTGAATTTGAAATTTTACTAATCACTTAAATTTCTATTATGTGTTATTAATTGTGTAACCTCTTAAATTTCTATTATGTGTTATTAATTGTGTAACCTCCTAATTGTTGTAGGTAAATATATGCCTTAAATACTCCATTATTCTATTGTGTATTTAATTGTTTTCAAATATGAAAATCTCTATGTCTACTTGCATGGTTTTATTGGCATTGTCTTTTATATTTTTAATAAAATTTCTATTTAAGTTGTTACATTTTATTATCTTTTATGAATTTTCTACTTGGTCATCTATGATTGTTTTTGTTTTATTAATTTTAGAGTCTCTACTTCTTATTCATACTAAGTGTTTGATTCTCTAGTTATTTTATGTCATTAATGTCTTAAATTCCAGTTATGTGAATTTATTGTCTAACTCCTTCGAATAATTGTGAGGATAAATATGTCTTAAATTCTTGATCCTATGATTAGAAATAAATTTTAATTTAATTCATGCAGTAATTATTTATGATTGTATGATATTGCGAATTATGAGTTTATTACCCACAATTTAATTTATTTCAATCTAAATCACAAAGTAATTATTGAGCTTTCATCATGTGATCTAAATATATGTAACTAAGACAATGTTCTAAACCCTAAAGTATGTATAATTGTATGATTCCCAAGATAGAAAGGAAGGATAATACATAAAAAGTTGTATTGGAGGGATTCTGGCTAAGGAAAGACTTGGTTATTAAGTGGTCCATTGACCCACCTCTCTTTCTTGGGAACCCCTCCAAAACACGACTTGTTGTATAACCCGAACTTACTATATAGTATTCAATAAAAGACTTCCTTACAACTCTAAGGTTAAAATCATGTCGTAATATTTTCCTAATTAGGAAGCGTTATAGCTCGTCGCACAAACCAACCGGTTCCCCAAAGAGGAAATAACATGACTGAAGCGATCCAAACCATGAATGTAATGGTCGATGCAATGGCCCAACAAGCCACGGTCCAGGCTCAACGAGATGAACAGAGGGATTAGAGGGATGAAACAGCTAGGGCAACAAGAGCATTGAGCGAATTTCGTCAGCAAGATCCGCCTAAATTCAAAGGGGAGCATGACCCCGACAAGGCCGATCTTTGGCTGCATGAGATTGAGAAGATCTTCGAGATCCTACACTGCCCTGACAATGCGAAAGTGGAGTATGCAACCTATTTAATGATTGGTGAAGCTGAATACTAGTGGCGTGGTGGAAAGAGAATGATGGAGACAAATCATGAAGAGCTGACTTGGGAGGCTTTCAGGAATAAGTTCCTAGACAAATACTTCCCGAAGAGCGCTAGGGCTGAGAAGGAGGCCCAATTTTTGAAGTTGTATCAAGTGAATCTCACAATAGTGGAATATGCGGCAAAGTTCGAGTCCCTAGCAAAGCATTTCCGCTATTTCCTAAATCAGATAGATGAAGAATACATGTGTGAGAGGTTTGAAAGTGGGCTTAGGTATGAGATTAAGGAGTTAGTGGGGCCCTTGGAGATACGCCAATACCAAGTACTAGTGGAGAAATGCAAGAAAGTGGAGCAAATGAAGTAGAGTCGTCTGAATAGGGGTGCTGTAGGTGGACCCATCAGACCTCAGGTAGAGATTTAAATCCATTCATATCATGAGATCCACAAGCTTGGCCTCTAAATGTTAATATTTGAAACAGGGGCATAACGACCAACAGAACAGGGGTAGGCAACATCAAAAACACAAGCCGTATGCCCGACCACAGGGGAATGCTAGAGATCAACCCTGACCTCAAAATGGGGAAGGTCAAGGGCCAAAAACTCCAAGGCTGAACCAGGCGTACCCTATCAGGTGTTTTTGCTGCAACAAGGAAGGACACAAGATATCTGAGTGTCCACTCAGACCTAGGGTTTGTTACATCAGTTAGAAACTAGACCATCTTGCAAATGAATGCCCTGAACAGAAGGATGATAGAGCTGTCAACCGCAACAATATCAACGACAATGTTGCACGCCCTACTGCCAAGGGACGTGTCTACCATATCAATGGAGAGGAAGCCCCATCTTCATCTGAACTTATCCAAGGTGAGTGTTTAATCGCTGGAAAATCACTTAAAGTAATATATGATTCAGGGGTAACACACTCGTTCATTTCATTGGATTGGGGGGATTCGCTCCAACTTGCTGTTACTACCTTGCCGTTTGATTTGGTGGTTACCCTACCTTCTATCGAATCGGTGAAATGTAATACGGCTTGCTTGCAATGTCCGTTGATTGTGTTTGATATGAAATTCAACTTAGATTTGATTTGTATTCCCCTCAAGCATTTGGGAGTGATCCTTGGGATGGATTGGTTGTCACGCCATTATGTTCTATTGGATTGCGCTCGTAAGTTGGTGATATTCCCAGACCCAGGTGTTTCTCGATTCCTCGATACCAATAAATTGAACTTCTCTTTGAAAGAGGGAGTTCAGAAATGTGTTTCTTTCAACTTAGTCAGTATGAAGCTAGAGGGGGAGGTAGACGGGATTCTTGTGGTCTAAGAATTTCCAGAGGTATTTCCGCCACAGGATTACCCCCAGTTCGTGATATTGAATTCTCAATTGATGTGACTCCGGGTACATGACGTATTTCTATTGCCCCATATAGAATGTCTTTATCAGAATTGTCAGAGTTGAAAAATCAGTTGGAGGACCTTTTGTCTAAACAGTTCATACAATCGAGTGTCTTACCTTGGGGAGCGCCGGTGCTCCTAGTGAAGAAGAAGGATGGAAGGTCTAGACTTTGTGTCGATTACCGCCAGTTTAACAAAAACACCATCAAAAACAGGTATCCATTGCCACGCATTGATGACTTGATGGACCAACTCAAAGATTGATCTGAAGTTGGGGTACCATTAGATTCGGGTGAAGGAAGAAGACATTCCTAAAACAGCATTCATAACTCGCTATGGACACTTTGAGTATTTGGTGATGCCTTTTGGTGTTACCAACGCACCAGCTATTTTCATGGATTACATGAATCGTATATTTCACCCCTTCTTAGACAAATTTGTGGTGGTCTTCATTGATGACATATTGATCTATTCTAAGAGCTGAGAGGAACATGAAGTTCACCTACGTCAAGTTTTGCAAGTCTTGAGGGATAAGCGATTGTATGCTAATTTGGGGAAATGTGAATTCTGGTTAGATGAGGTGAAATACTTGGGACATGTCATTTCAAAGGAAGGTATCGTTGTCGACCCAACTAAAGTAGAAGTTGTGGTGGCATGGGAACAACCACAGACCGTCACAGAGATTAGAAGTTGTCTGGGCTTGGCTGGATACTATAGAAGATTCATTGAGGGTTTTGCTAAGATTGCAGCACCGTTGACACAACTCACAAAGAAGAATCATATATATGCATGGACGGAGGAATGTGAGAGGAATTTTCAGCTGATGAAAGAGAAACTAACTACATCACTGGTGTTGGTGTTGCCACAGCCAGAAGAACTATATGAAGTTTACTGTGATGCTTCTTTACAAGGATTGGGTTGTGTACTTATGAAGAACAAACAAGTGGTAGCATATGCTTCAAGACAGTTGAAGGTGCATGAGAAGCATTATCCCACGCATGACATGGAGTTGGCTGCAATAGTTTTTGCACTAAAGATTTGGAGGCACTATCTGTATGGGTTCAATTTTGATGTATACAGCGACCATAAAAGTTTGAAATACTTGTTCGACCAGAAGGAGCTTAATATCCGGCAACGGAGATGGAAGGAGTTCATCAAGGATTATGAGTTCACGTTACATTACCACCCAGGAAAAGCAAATGTGGTGGTTGATGCCTTGAGTAGAAAGAGAGCCCATTTGTCATCCATAACATTGAAAGGATTAGAGTTGTTAGAGAATTTTCGTGACTTGGATCTTAATTTGGATTCCTTGTCGGGAAAAGTAGAGTGTGGAACGATCATCATAGATAATAAACTGATGAATGAGATAAAAACCCTTCACCGAGAGATGAGGCTATTCAGGGGAGACAAAAATTGGTTGAGACTGGCAAGGCTCCCGAATTTGAAATGGGTCCAGATAACATTTTGTGGTGTAATAAACGTATTTGTGTGCCCAATAATGCTGAGTTAAGAAAGACTATTTTGGATGAGGCCCACATGAGCAAACTGAGTATTCACCCTGGTACTACGAAGATGTTTAAAGACCTGAAGCAAAGATTTTGGTGGCCAAGAATGAAGAAACAAGTGGCGGAATATGTGGGGTCTTGCCTGACTTGCCAAAAGGCTAAGGTTGAACACCAAAAACCTGTTGGATTGTTGCAGTCATTAGATGTACCGGTGTGGAAATGGGATAGCATATCTATGGACTTTGTGGTGGCATTACCAAAGACTCAGAAGAAATTCGACTCCATTTGGGTGATTATTGACAAACTCACAAAATCCACCCATTTCATACCTGTAAGGACTACTTATAATGTATCTAAGCTTGCAGAGATCTACGTTGCTGAGATTGTTAGATTACACGGGATACCATCAAGCATTGTGTCTGATAGAGATCCAAAGTTCACTTCTCGTTTGTGGGAAGCATTGCATGAGGCATTGGGTACTAGATTGAGATTGAGTTCTACCTACCAGCCTCAAACCGATGGTCAAACTGAAAGGACTATTCAGACATTAGAGGATTTTCTAAGGGCTTGTGCATTAGATAACCGAGGAAGTTGGGATGATTTATTGCCTCTTGTTGAATTTACCTATATCAATAGCTATCATGCAAGCATCGGGATGGCACCGTACGAGGCTTTGTATGGGCGCAAGTGCCAAACTCCCTTGTGTTGGTATCAGGATGGTGAAAACTTGATTGTAGGGCCAGAGTTGGTGCAACAGACTACAGAGAAGGTGTGTCAGATCCAAGAGCGAATGAGAACAGCACAGCAGGCAGAAGAGTTCTGATGATAGACATCGGAGACATCTGGAATTTCAAGAGGATGAACATGTATTCTTGAGAGTGACACCTACTACTGGAGTTGGTAGGGCATTGAAGTCTAAGAAGCTTACTCCGAAGTTTATTGGACTATACCAAATTCTTCGACGTGTGGGTCCAGTGGCCTATCAGATTGCTTTACGACCGAATTTGGCCAATTTACATTATGTGTTCCATGGGTCACAACAAAGGAAGTACATGGCAGATCCATCCCATATTATCGCGCCCGATGATATTCAATTAAAGGAGAATCTTTCCTTCAAGATCCCACCGATAAGCATCTCATACAGAACTACCAAGCATTTGAGGGGAAAGGAAATCCCCTTGGTTAAGGTGATTTGGAACCAGACGAATGGAGAGGCTACTTGGGAGTTGGAGGAGAAGATGAGGGAGCTTTACCCAGACCTTCTAGATACCTGTTAGTTTCGAGGATGAAACTATTTTAAGGGGGTAAGTATTGTAACACCCTTTATTTTAATTAATTAATTTAAAACCCTTAGTTTTGTTTATTTTGTTTTATTAACTCAATGTGATGATAGTAAGATAATTATTCCTCGGATGTTCAATTATTTGATGAAGTTTTTTTATATTAATTAATTATTGGGATTTTTATTATTAATTAATTAAAACTCATAGAAATTTCTGTCTTAGAGTGAACAATGACCAAGTCAATTTTGATTAAGTCAAAATTGAATCACCCACACTACTACTTTTGATAACTATATTTTATTTTTAATAGTATTTAGTTTATAGAACCGTGCACTTTCCCTTGTGTCCATTCAAATGTGTAACTAGCAAGAATAAATACATGAATGTCAATTAATTCTTAATGGTTGGTCATTAAATGGTATTATTTCAATTGAATTCCTTATTCATGTGTGCAATTAAACTCAATGAAGAGAATTATTTCTTCTCTATGATCAGCTCCACGCCTCCTTTATTAGTCACATACACCTCTCATTCGTTGGACACGATTAAACTTGCAGTAGAGAAAAAGAAGTCATAATCACCCACACGCCATTACCAACGTTTCATCTATCTCAAATATTTTCTAAGCCACTCAAACAACCATCCTCACATTCCCTCGCATTCTGATCGAAGTTCTAAAATTGGTTTATGATGGACAGTTAAAGTAATTTTTGGAATTCACAACCATGAATTACCTGATATTTTGTATCGACATGTATTTGTTCGAAGTTTAGATGAAGAAGAGAAAAAACTTGTTCATGACTTAACAAAATATAATGTTGCACCAAGACACATATTACTCTCGTTGTAAGACCGGGGTAAGAATAATGTTACTCAGATATCACAAATATATAAGCAGAGGATTTTTATTCGATTGCAGGTGAAAGCGGGAATACTCAGATGTTATGAGAAATGCAACATTTATTCAAGTTAGTTGAAGATACAAAATATGTGTGTTGGAATAGAAAGCGGGAATACTCAGATGTTATGAGAAATATTTTTTGGGCCCATCTATATTCAGTGAAGTTGTTGAACTTGTTTCCTATTGTATTGATTATGGGCATCTCCTACAAAATCAATAAATACAAAATTCCCTTACTTGAAATTGTTGGTGTGACGTCAACAAAGATGAATTTTGTAGTTGAATTTGCTTATTTGGAATGTGAGCGTGAAGAAAAATTTTACTGGGCATTAGAGAGGTCAAGATAACTGTTTATTACACAAAACAAATTTCCTCATGTAATTGTGACCCATAGAGATCTTGCTTTGATGAAAGTAGTTGATATTGTATTTCCACATGCTATGAATTTGCTTTGTCGATTTCATATCGATAAAAATGTTGGAGCAAAATGCAAGCAATGTGTCTTGAAGGATAGACAAGACTTAGTAAGGAATATGTGGAAATACATTATCTATTGCAGTGATGAAAAAGAGTACATCATGCACTTGCACATACTTGAGCAAGCATATGTTGATAATCAAGTATTTGTTGATTATGTGAAAGTGACTTGGTTGACTCCTCATTAGCAAAGGTTTATTGAAGCATGGACAATCGGGTGATGCATTTCGGGAACACAACGACTAACAAGTATTTCATGTTGCTATAAAACTTTAAATTTGTAAATTTAGTATATATTGTTGAATTGCTTCATGGTGACAATTTACCTTCAATGATAGGGTTGAGTCTGCTCGTTGTAAATTGAAGATAATGTTGGAACACAGCATGGATGACATGTGTAAATGTTGGGAGGTTATGAAATACATGATAAGGTTGCAAAAATCAAGAGCATGTTTCAAAAAATAGTCTATAGGATAAAGAGCATGAACACAACAATCCATTTTTATCAGAGATTGAATATATTGTATTAAGACATCAAAGACGCATTGATGAAAAATACAAGAAATTTGAGTGGATGGGTTCCGATAAATTAGTATGTGGTTGCTCCTTTAGGTGAATATACGGGTTACCTTGTGCATGTGAATTGACATAATATAAGTTGACAGGTGAGCTAATTCCTCTAGATTTAGTGCACAAGGAGTGTGAATTTTCCTAAGACTCAAAAGATGGATTAGAGTTAGATATATCTAATGAGTTAGATATGTCCAATGAGATGGATGCATTGTCGAAACGTTTTTGGTCACTTGATGTTATAGGAAAAAGAGTGTTGAAGAGTAAGGTGTGTGAACTTGCTTTTCCATCCACAAATTCAATGTGTCCACCACCAGAAAAAGTTAAAACCAAAGTTTGAGTGAAGAAGACTACGTGTAAGAAGCAGAAGAAATATGATGTATATCGTGACCCTTCTTATATTGAGCATGTTAATGCAACATATTATGAGCATCGTGGTTCCCAACCATCTCAATCATCAAAGAAGGAACCCTCTGAGTCATCAAAGAAGAAACCATTTCAACCCTCGATGAAGCCACCCTCTCAAACCTTGATAAAGAAACCCTCTTAATCCTCATTACCTCTATTCTTGAGACAAATTCCTAATGTTGTTCAACCATACATTGATGACATAATTAATGTGATAGCTGATGGAAATTGTAGATATTGGGTTATTGCATCATTGCTTGGACATGGTAAGGAGTCTTGGTATTTGGTCCGCCATAGTTTGGACCAGGTGATTGCTTCTTATATAAGTTCCTTTGGTAGTTTGTTCCCAAGGCATATTAAAGAAGTCAAAGATTCTTTGAAGATAACAAGCTTGAGTATTCAACCCCTAGATAAATGGATGTCCATACAAGATATGAGTTATGTGATAGCAACAACATATAATGTTATTCTAGTCACGTTTGGTCGAACATTCTCTATGACTTTCTTTCCAATGAGGGGTTCACATTCTGGATTGACAACAAATGCCTGTATTATATGTATTGGTTTTGTCGATCCAAGTCACTGGGTTCAGGTAAAATGATATTATTATTTTCTTATATAATACTTATTTTTTGAAATAATAAAATTAATTATTATTGTAACCGATCTTGCAGTTAAAGATGAAAGATAGGTTTCTAATGCAAGACATTGCACCAAGGTGGAGGAAATTTTATACTGATGAGGCAACTTCTTGGGCAATAGCATATACAGGGCTCTACAATAATGGGGGTATTTATTAGTGTATAAGGAACATTAGATGAAGGTTGATTTTGTATGGTGGAGTTTGTACCGACACAATTTTTATGGACCACAATACTTTAAAACTTATATAAAATCACTTGTTATTAGTCCATTTTAGTTACTACTTTTCGTTATCTTGCTTCTCAAATGGATATGAATTCAAAACTAGCTTTTGTTTATTTTAACTCTAGTAGATAGAAATCTTTTAAAGTTAATGAAGGAATTTCATTTGATGATTTGAAAAGAAAACTAAAAGAATTACTCCAATATGGTGATAATAGGAATGTGGTTTATGTTGAATATCGTTGTTCGTTGATCGATCCAGATGGATTTATAAAATACAACCATTTTCATCTTGCAAATGATGATGACGTGAAAACGATGTTCTTAACATTTTCTCGTTACAAAATTAGAGGACCAATCGAGTTGGATGCTACGTTGAATAGATCTTTCAGTGCTATTGAGGAATCTTTGATTCCTCCTAAGAAAGTTGATGAAATATTTGTTGGTCAACCATGATCACTTCGATGTTATGTCTTTGTTATCTATCAGTGTTTTCTTCTTGTATTTTATGTAGTTGTTAACATATGTTGTTATGTCTCATTATATATTTGTTATATCTTTAATTATCTTTGAATAATAATAGTAGATAGTAACAACAACTATCAATAATAATAACTTCAAACTCAAAATACAAATAGCTATAACGATGTTCATCACAAATAACATTAAAAACTACTAACTAGCGTCACCGTTTGCTAAATGTAAATCTCTATAAAAATAACTATACCTGTAGTCACCTAGGTCAGCACCATGTACTTCCAACCCCCGCTATATAAGGTCACCCACCTGTTGTAGGGTAGATGACTGTGAACCAAAATCTTCTATAGTGGTGGTCGGGACATCAAAATCTAGAACATGGGGTACACCATATGGCAAATATGTCACTATTGTCCTGTTCAATTGGAGGTGACTAGTGTATAACAGGATATCGTCAAAGGGAACGACGTCTCTACAATTCTCCCATGGCCTCCATGTGACATCAACAAGTTTCAGAGCATCTATCATTTGACAATACTCATGCATCTATCACCCCTAATGCGAATGCCTAATAAGTTGGCAATATCATCCAAAGTAATCGTCCTTTCACCATGGCATGTGAAATGATGAAGTCTTAGGCTGCCATATTTCAACAAATGTAGAAATAAGGTTGTTGTCGATCAACTTCAAATTAACTACTCCATTGTAATGGGGCTAATCCAAACAAATACACCCACGTCTCTATATCTCGCAGGAGTACTTGCGTAGTAAATTACTGCAACTTCTTACCATGGGCAACTATATTCAACATCGGTCGCTCCTTCATACAAATAAAATATTTATAATTAAAATATAATATTGAGCAAAAAAGAATTAATTTAAATATTTTAAATGAACAATAAAAAATTTCAAAATCAAAGTAACTAACATATTTAACCAAACCACACTCTACCAGCAAAATGATACCAGTATCATGTAAGGACATACATATGATACGATCCTTTAAGATACTGTGTAAGCTCCTCTTTCTACTATGCAGATTCCTCCTACTACATATGGTCCTCATGCCTCTCTTGCAGTACAACCTTCTTCTGATGCATATGGTCCTCATGCCTCTCTAGATGTACAACAACCTCCACATGCTCCTCCTCCTCATGTATAGACTCCTATACATATGTCGTCTATATATACAAGCTACTCCTACACAACAACATCAGCCTCTAGTTGTACAGGCTCCTCGATCATAGGTATATCACCCTGCTCTCCTTCACCATCCTCCTCCATTATAAATCGACATCTCCTCCAAGATGTTGTGGGTCGAATCCTTGATAGAGGAGGATGAAGAAGTATCAGCATCGCATGCACGCCGTACTCTTTTGTTGTCTTGTCCTCTAGCACCAACACCTACTAAAAATAAACAAATTAAAAAATAGGAGAATTTTTTTTTTTTTGAAAAACTTTGGGGTTTAATGTTTCTTGGAACATGTTGTGTATTGTGAAACTTGGAAAAAAGTTTTCCTAAGTGTTACTTTTATACTAGTAAACTTGAAAAAAAGTTTTCCGGTAAATTAGAAACTTTGATCATTCACTTTTATACCGAGAAACTTGAATGATATTATGAGTGAAAATGAATGTTTCTAATATTTATATTTGAGAAAAAACGGACTATCATCATATTAGTGGGAGTAGGAATATAATAGAGGGGTGCCGGGTAAATTTTTTTTAGTTGTGTGCTTGTGTTAGTTGTTGTTATGGTTTAGCCAATGCATGGGAATTATGTATTGTTATTGTACTAAGTTTTTCTATGTTATCTCTAACCTTTGCCTCTTATTAGTTGTTTCATAAATAATTTTTATTTTATTTTCTAAGAAGAACTAAACAAGCATAATAACGAGGTAGAACATCTCAATCAACCCAAAACACACAAGCATAGTACAAGGACTTGATAAAAAGGGACATGTATGATGTATCAACTAGATTTCTAAATCTAAAAAATTGAAGGTTTATGTGTTTGAAAATGTAGAGTTGTTTGAAAGAATTAAAAAGATGGAAACTTATTATTAAATGTGACAACTTTAATTCAAAATCAATTTTCTGGAGAAGATGTGAATGATATAATACAAGCTACAAGAGTGGTATATCATAATTTATTAATCTTATGCAAGTTGCTTTATAGATTCCATACTAGTATTTTTAATAAGTAATATCTTCTATTTTTTGTGACTTCTTGTGCTCATAATCCTTTGAATTCTTGTAGTCTAAACAACAACGAAGATGATCAAAATGGTATTTATATAATATTAAATAATTCTCATCAAATCATTAATAATTCCTTTGTTTTTTAGTAGTAGTAATTTTTATGCTTGTAGGTAACGATTAAAAGCTAATTTGTTGTTGAAGATGGAATGTCTGCAACTTAGTGGATACAATTTCCTAAATTTTTGTTGAGATTGTTATGTATGACTTTTATTTTTTGGTTTTTAGAAGATATGGTGTTATGTATGACTTTACATGCCTACTTTATATGTTAGGAAATATTTTTTACTATTATTAAATACTCTAAAGTACACCAAGGTGAACATGGTTTCACTATTGTTTAATATGATATGCTTGTAAGACTTTTATATTAATTTTTAATATACATGAAGAAAAACTTTTATTTTATTATGTTTCCTAAATATATATAATTATTTTATTGTGTATTTATATTTGATTAATTTTTTAAAAAGAATGTTAAATTAAACAATTTTTATTGATAACAAAAAAAATACTTATAACAATTTATTTATTGTTAAAACCTATACAATGGAAATGAGGTTTCACTTAAATGTATAGCAAGAGAAACAAAACAAAGATATTATTTTTATAATTTATGGCTAATTAAATTGTATGCCAACGGTGAAATATCCGTGGATAAAAGTCATAGTTTAAACCAATAGATAAATGTCCGTGAGTCCGTCACCATACCTTATATTGACAGTTTAATTCTTAGTTATTGAATAATTATAGACAACGACAAAGAGCGCCGTAAGTATAAGATTGTTTGATTCACATTCCAAAAACTCTATTTTAGTATTTTAAAATTTAAAAACTAAAAAACTTGTTTGGATTTCTTGTTTTTAAAAACTGTTTTGTAAAACTATTTTTAATATTATACTTTTTAGAACTAAAAGAGCAAAACAGATAAATGGTGTTTTACTTTTCATTTTTCAGTTTTTTTAATTCTCTAGTCAAAAACTGTTTTAAAAAATTAGAGTTGACAAACATATTTTTTTAAAATTTTCTTTTTAAAAACAGTTTTCTAAAATCTATTTATAAAATAGTTTTCAAAAATTAAAAAATAAAACCCAATCAAACAAGTCTTTAGACTATATTTACGGTTTTTAGATTTTTACCTATTGTTTTTGGCTGCCACTGTGAGTCATGTAAGTCAAGTTTCTTGTATTTTTATTTAATCGTTAATCTGATTTGTAGGGAAATTCATATCAGATCTTAGATTCTTCATCGAAATACTAGGAAACAATGGAAAAGAAAATTGAGAATTCCTCTGCGTGGCCATAACGTGTGGGTGCGTGCTTAGGAAGAATAAACTATACTACTATATGCCAAATTTATATTCATTCCTCTTTTGATGAGACATATATATAAAGACATTCAACATAATTGGTGCCCATTTGGACGGCAGAATGCACAGAATATAATCTACAATAGTAGCCTCCCTCAGTTGCATCCAAACTCAAAAAGTCCAAAAACCTAGTAAAATTTAAATTAATATAATCGTTGAAACTTTTAAGATTTGATAGTGTAAAAAGTATTATATAACCAGTTAATCACGACTAATTATACAAATGATTTTATAAGTAGTTATGATAAAAGTTATTGTTAATAATTTAATGGTTGTGATTGATTGATAGAGTAAAAATTCTTTAACTTGACTGTAGGTATAAATTCAATTTTATATTAAACCCTTAAAACTTATGACGTTGAATCAATGAAACATGAAAATACCATTGGTTTTTAAGGCAAATGGTATACTACAAAATGAATTCAAATCTCTAATCAATCACAATCGTTAGATCAATAGAGATGTTTGACTTTACTATAACTATTTATAAAATTATACGGTACAATTAAATTCATTCAATATTAATATGCATGATTGTTAGTCGATTTAGAATTAAAATCTTTTGAATTATTAATTAATTAAAACTTGAAAATTATTAATTAAATTTGATAACTTAAATCACCGACCTTTTTCCATGTCCCTATGATAAAAACATGTCATCCCAATCAAACAAGTTCTCTCTATTCATTTCAAAATTAATATATTCATTCACTCTTAGTTATATATGTATTATTTCATTAGCGGATCAAGGAGTTAGAAATGAAAAATATATTTCAATTCAACTAGTTGACACGTGATTCTACTCTTAAAATCATAACAATTTAACTAATTATATGAGTGATGATTTAATTAATGACATGTCATAAGCTATGATTTTCCCACCACATTAATTTTTTATGTGTATATATAGAGTACAATGCCAATACTCCTCAACAACTTAAAACAACGGTTTTTACACATCAAAGATAGCTTCAAAACAAACCCACTAAAGAAATAAGTAATTTGAAGAAAACACATCCAACATCATGTCTAGTTGGTCAGCTGAAAATGCCAAGAAGGCTTATCTCCTAACTCTCAAAATGGTAAGCAGCCATATATATCATTATGCTCTTTGAAGTTTCTATTAGTTCTAGTCTTTGAAAATTCCACCTTATATCCAATAAATGAAGATAGTAATCTCTAGTGTCACTCTTTAATTGCTTTATTATTCATATGTAAGATAATTAGTCTCAAGTTTTAGGACGAGTCACTCTCTTTGTCTTAATCACGTTGTAATTCATGATATATTAATTAGAGAATCACAGTTAAATGCAACTAATGGATACATAGTTGCAACCACATAAATATCATAACTTTGACGTTGCAGTCTAAATTACTATTGTAATTTTTCTTTAATCTTTTAGAGTCTTATCTTTATGAATTTCATTTTTAGGCTAAAAGGAGAAAAGAACCGGACGTAGCCGAGTTCATTTCAGCTATTGCAGCAGGAAATAATGCACAACTTATGGTGGTAGCTTGTGCTAGCGTGGCTACTTCAATCACGCTAGCACTGGTTGCAGCCACTCAACAAACACATGGCCACATAGTATGTATCTCATGTGGACAACATGAATTACAAGCATCAAAAAGAGCTTTAGGAGATCATAGAGATTGTATTGAGTTTGTTGTAGGAGATGCTAAAATCCTTCTCTCAAGTGACTACAAAGGAGCTGATTTTGTTCTAGTAGATTGTGACTTGAAAAATACAAGAGAAGTTTTTCTAGCAGCATTTAAAGGTGCAAACAAAGAAGGTGCACTTGTGGTTGGATATAATGTTAAGCATAGGGCTTTGAGATGGAAACAATTGAGGGCATCATATTTACCTATAGGAGAAGGGTTGCTTGTGACCAAAATTGATCTTAATGTGAAGAAGGATATTGATATGGTTGTCCAAAGGAAGAAGAGTAATTGGATTGTTCAAGTAGATAATTGTACTGGAGAGGAACATATATTTAGGGTCATTTCTCCTTATAAGAAAGCACAAATCGAAGTTTAAGTTGTAAATTGACAATAATGATAATGATGCTAACAATATACTCTGACATATTTAATAAATTAGTTAAAGTTCATGTAGTTTTAAATGAAATCTATCTAATAATTTAAGAATATGTGAAATATAGTTTAGAAGAATATATTTTAAGTACTTATGTCAAATGTTAATTAACAAGTCTTGAAGAATACAAGGACTATGTATGCAAAAATATAATTGGAATGTAAAACAGAGCAGGAATTTGATTTTCTGTTGT
>JBBPBP010009779.1:62303475-62323103 GCA_037974735.1 Cicer chorassanicum | reverse complement strand
AGGATCGACACCACAATGTTAAATTTAATATATAACACCTCCGATAATTCTTTTTCTCATTTACATATTATAAAATCCAAATTCGATTTAAAATTATAACATAGATTATGTCATAAAATTTAACATTAATTTATAATCATTTGATATGCAATGAATAATATAAAATTAACGTCTTATGAACTTTTATCAAACGAGTTAATTTTAATATATCTTATTGACATGTCAAATAATTTCATATTAATGTCATATTTTATAAATATGCTATATGTGATTGTAGTTTTTAATTCAACAGGAAATTTTAAAAAAATATGCAATAAAGATTTATGAAAGGTAACATAATATTAAATAAAATATGCAATAAAGAATCATGAGAGGTGTCGTAATATTAAGTTTGACACCATTGTGTCAATTGGTCCTCTCTCATGTTAAATTTTCATGCAATGTACAAAAGATTAATGTTTATATGAGAAACTTTCAAAATTTTGCAAGGGTGAAAAACTTTTACGAGTTTTTCCCAATCTCCTGCTTCAACTTTTTTGATACTATCTCCCTAAATCTTCTAATTCCTAGTATGGTTTCAGAGTGATGTTGATTGTCTTCCACTATTACTGGCGTTATCTAAGGCCGGTATTGGACCTGTGCTGGTAGGCCAACAACACATTATCTAAATGTTATTATTTTTTTTAATAGTACTCTAGGACCAAAAAAAATATACTAAAAAATAATGATCCCTCCTATATTATAGGGTCCATAAATAAATAAATAAATAAAACCAAAGTTTAGAAACATAACCAAATTCATATTTTTGATAAAAACAAAATATAGAATAAGATTTTCGAAATTATTTACAAATTTTTCTTTTTTATTTATGTTATTGATGTTATTTATAATTTAAAAGCTTAATTTTTTTTTATTAAAACATGACCTCAAAAATGTTTCAACAACATTTTTGGTGCTAACACACAAAAGTTTATTCATCAAGCTCTTTGATCCGCCATCACTACGCTAAAATAACATTTTACAGTGTTTTTTTTTTAAGCCTTTTACAGCGCTGTAATATCTAATGCTGTTAAAAGATACAACAACGTTATTTATTTCAAAAAATCGTTGTAATAGGTATAAATATATAGCGCTCAACACTTCTCTTACACTCGTTTTACAGCGTTTTTCTTAAAAAAACACTGTAATAAGTGCATATATAGCGCGTTTCTTATACTAATTTTACAACGCTTTTCTTAAAAAAGCGTTGGAATAGGTGCATATATAATCAGCACTTCTTATACTAGTTTTACAACGTTTTTTTTCAAAACGCGTTGTAATAGGTGCATATATAATCATATGTCAACTATGGAGAACAACAAAGATGGAGAAGTAACCTCCAATTACTTTAAATTGTAATATTAAAGAATAAGATTTAGGTAGTGATAAAGAATTCTATAAGAATTTAGACATAAGGAAGGAGTTCGATACTCTTCCGATAGAGCATGAATTTACATCCACAGAATGATGATTATGATCTCATATTTGGCAGCTTCCATCAGATGTTGTTGTGATCAAAGTAATCAAGGAAGTCACTTGTAACTCGATATTGCATTAATTTTCATTATGATCTTGGAAATTATATACTCTAATTGATGTTAATCATATTCGATGCTTAAATGATATTTTCCTATATGGAAATTATTTTTTCAAGCTAATATTTAGCGGGAGCCTATTATATTTTCATAAAAGTATTTCCTTCAAACATAAAAAATTGTTAAAAAATATATAGTTGTCATCGTCAAAAAGGCGAACATTGTTGGAACTAATATAGTCCAAGAAAGAAAATTATCCATAATTTATTATGATGATAATAAATCATAAGAAAATAATTTATCCTCTTATGTCTGTTCAATTGTACACATGATATATTCTTGAAGACTCTTAATTTATCATTTGATCACATCTTCTAATAGGCATCACTGCAATTCAACGCGTCTAGTACTATATTAACACATCTTTTATTGACGTGTGTATAATATACAGAACGGACATCATCTGATCCTGGTGTACTAAATATGTTTGAGAGTCTATACAATACACCAAAGAGACGATTGACAACGTATTAAATATAATATTTCATATACGAGGTATATTTGAGTGTCGACGAAATAACATGACTATATAAGACAACATATTTATATTTTCAAAGGTTGTATAAAACAGTCTCAAACATTGAAGAAATAACTTATTCAACACTCATTGTGAGTAGAATATATATATATATATATACTTCGAAGAATTTTCAAAGCATTAACATCTGACATAAAAAATCACAAGACTTGAGTAGGAAATCCATGGGTAGTCTCGCTCATATAGCAGAAGTAAAGAAGCCAATTGTTAAAGAATTTCAAGAAATTGTTGAAAGTGGAATTCAATTTGAAATTGATCATTCGAGGTTATTTTTAGCCCATGTACAAATTCGTCCAACCATAGTTGATGATATCAAAGAAGCTCAAGGTCAAGACTCATACTTGGTGAATATGGTAAATAATGTTCAAAATGGTAAAATTTCAGACTTTTCAGTTGATTCTGATGGCGTGTTAAGGTTGAAGTATCGATTGTGTGTTCCAAATGTTGGTGTCTTAAGGAGGAAAATTTTAGAGGAGGCTCATCATTCTTCTTATACTATTCACCTAGGTTCTAAAAAAATGTATCAAGACTTGAGAGAATTGTATTGGTGGGAAGGGATGAAGAGAGACATAGCAAATTTTATCTCTAAGTGCTTAGTGTGTCAACAAGTAAAGGCTGAGCACCAAAAGCCTGCAGGGTTACTTCAACCTGTTGAAATACCTGAATGGAAGTGCGATGCATCGCTATGGATTTTGTCAAAGGATTACCACGAACCCAAAAGGGTTATGACTCGATGTGGGTGATTATAGATCGGTTGACCAAATCTGCACATTTCTTACCTGTGAAGACTACTTATACTGCATCCCAATATGCTAAACTTTATTTAGATGAAATTGTCTCTTTGCATGGTGTACCGGTGTCTATTATTTATGACCGTGGGGCTCAATTTACTGCTCAATTTGGGAAGTCGTTCCAAACTTCATTAGGAACTCGTTTGAAATTTAGCACGACTTTTCATCCTCAAACAGATGGCCAGTCTGAAAGGACTATACAAATATTGGAAGATATGTTTCTTCCTTGTGTTATGGATCTTGGAGGTAGTTGGGATAAACATTTTTCCTTGATGGAATTTGCATACAATAATAGTTATCAATCTAGCATTCAGATGGCTACGTTTGAGGCTTTGTACGGAAGACGGTGCAGGTCTTCGATAGGATGGTTTGAAGTTGGAGAAGCTAAACTAGTCGGTCAAGGGTTGATTCAAGATGCCATTGGAAAGGTTAAATTGATTCGAGATCGCTTAGCGACAGCTCAAAGTAGACAAAAATCTTATTCTAATAAGAGGCGTCGTCCATTAGAGTTTTCAATGGGAGAACATGTATTCCTACCAGTTTCACCAATGAAAGGAGTTTTACGGTTTGGTAAAAAGGGGAAACTAAGTCCAAGGTTCATTGAACCATTTGAAATTTTAGAAAGGGTTAGACCGGTAGCGTATCGCTTGGCACTTCCACCGGATCTCTCGGGAGTTCATCGGATCATTCATATTTCGATGCTTCTGAAGTATCTTCATGACCTTTCTCATGTGATTAATCATGAAGATATGCAGTTAGATGAGAGTCTATCATACGTTGAGCATCCGGTAGCTATATTAGATCGCCAAGTGAAGCATCTACGCTCAAAAGATATCGTTTCAATAAAAAGTTTTTTGGCGTCCATCCGGTGAAGAAACAACTTGGAACCGAAGAAGTCATACGTGCAAAGTACCCACACTTGTTTGAAAATTAAGGTCAGTATTAGAAGAAAAAAACAAAATAAATTCGAGCACGAATTTTAATAAGGGGAGGAGATTGTAGTGCATACTTTTTTTTATAAACAAATATATGTTAATAATAATAAATAAATAAATTAAACATTACCCCACTCACACTCACTCTCTTTCTATCTCACTCCACTCCACCTTTTTTTTTTTCACTTCACTTTTCCCTTTCTCTTCTCCCTCTCTCGGCTACACAACATCCACCCTACCCATTTTTATTTTTTTCTCTCTTCTTTTTCTCCTTGCTTCTTCTCACTCCACAATACTTAAACCCTTAACCCTTAAAAGGAATTTAACATCCCCAAGAGCATAACTTCTCATACTCCTACAAATACTCTTGGTTAGGATTTCTAGGTGTTAGGGTTAGTGAGTCAAGGAAGGATAAGGGTACCCACTTCTTGAAAGTTGTTTATTGAGACTATTTGAGGTAAATACACAACTCTTATGCTAATAATGAATCTCTAGGAAATGTAGTTTTGTTTAAAAATCTTATTTTGTGGTTAGAGTAGATTTAAATGATTTTTATGGTTTCCTAGAGTTAGCTAAGCTTTAGAATAATTTTTCTAAAGTCTTGAGAAAATTTTTGATACTCATATTTGTCAGTTGAGGTCCTGTCGGCTACTTTGGGAGTTGTTGGAGAACAAACGTAGTCGCTTCTCCATAGTTGTGAGTAGACGACGATCATCGTCATATATTTTTATAATGTTATAATTATTATTTTACTTGTTTTCTATATTAAAGTATTTATTAAGAAATTAGAGAAAACAACCTTTGATTTTTTTCTCGATTGCATCCTTAATTATTTTCATGGTCTTTGTTATACAATATGTTAATAATTTGATTTATTTATGAGTTATAAAATATTTAAATATTGAATGGTTATACACTTGAATATGTTTTTCATGAGTTATGATGAAATGAGAAATGATTTTTTTACGTGTTTGGAAAATCGGTTATAATTATGAAATCGTTAATGGCGGTAGGTGCACCTAGTTACATCATTTTGATTAGGGAGAGTTACTGGTTAGATGGAGCCACCCCTATGATAGATGCCATCCATAGGAGGAGAGGGCTATCAACGTAAGCTCCCTAATTGATGTGTGATGATGCGTTGCGAGATTGAGAGGAGCGGGTTATCCGTTAGATGGAGTCACCCTTAAGGGAAATGTCACCCTTAGGAGGAAAGGGCTATCAATAAGATGAAGCCGCCTCTTGGTTCTCAAGAATTTGTATTTTTACTTGTTTGATTTTCTATGATGATTTTAAGGTTGTTCATTTTGATTTCGCTTCGCTATCAATTGGATTTTTAATATTTCTATCTGAACGGCTACATTATAAGTTTAATGATTTTATATGTGTATATTTTATTTGAGAATTCTCTAGATTTCTAAATAATATTGTTTAACATAATTGCCACAAGATTGTAAAACAATTATTTGTGCCTTTTTGTGTTTCCCTTCTAGTTGATGGTGGTTGTTGTCTCTTCACCAAGTCTTTGTGACTTACCCATTCATGTTGCTTATTTTTTTTTTTCAGATTCACAAGTAGCTGAGCAGCAAGTTGTTAGTAGATTCAAGTCTCGACCATATTTTTTTTGGTAGGCCTCTTTGATCGAGGACCATTTTTTGTAAAGTCTGTTGAGTTGTGATGTATTTTGAAGCTATTTGAGTCTAGAAAGCCTTTTGGAAAATGTATTAAATATTTAGATTATGCTCTTTGAAATATGACGAAGTTAAGACTATAAACATGGATTTTATAAATTTGGGAATGTTGAAGTTATATAGGATACTCTGTCGAAATTTCAAAAAATTATATATTTTTTGAAATGGTTATTTAGAACTATTTAATTGCTTAATTTGTTAAGTTAGTTGATAAGCTTGTCAGGTTAGGAGTATAGCTTGTGCGCCGGTCACGGCGTTTAGTTTTCAGGTTGTGACAATACCTTATCATGCCATGATATGTATCCAAGCAAGGTCTCCCATCCCCTCTCCATGAGAAACTTCCGCATATCTTTTGAAATTTGATGCAACCCATAATCCAGATATGCCTGATCCACATATTCCTTGGTCATGGTAGGAGGAGTAGATCTCTAGAGATAGTTCGATTATATCTAAATTGCCTAAGCACGCGTTTAGGCAAGTGCGTGAGCATCATCCGAGAGTCGCATCTAATCCATCTTGAGTACCAATATATATCCTCCAATATACTTGTCACACGGTGGTCGTCATAGGGAGAAAAAGTATAATCATCAACCTCAATTCAATCTAGTGTGTTACTTTGGATGCCCCAATGTGGAATAAAAAGCATTGCATCTGGAAAGACCTCGTTATATTCAGATTGAAGATCCTGTTGGCAAATTATAGGAAAATGATGCATGATCCCTGCCTAAATTGAAAAAATAGATTAACAATTAATTATAAATATTCTAACTAAATTAATAAATAGTGTATAAAATATTCTAACTAAATTAACAAATATTTATAAACAATTAAATTTTTTTTGAAACAACTAATTAATAAATAGTTAATTATAAATCCTCAATTAAATTAAAAATCAATTTACTTGAAGGAGGGACAAGTAACCAGCTAAATGTTTTGTCTTGGGGTTGCTTACCTCACCCAATTGACTATACAAGAAAGTAAGAGCAACAACATCTCATGCCAACTGTCAGACTATAGACATGTCTAGAAAGTACTGTAGGTACATTAAGTCGACATAGGTTGCTCTTTTATCATTAAATATGGTTGTGTCCACCAAATATAGTAAACAAGCTCTGATCGTGTTGATCCTATGACATTCTCATAGTTCTTCATCTTCCTTAGACTGAAGTGATCCATTCATATGGCTCAAATACTACCCTTCTAACCATGAGAATCTGACATTCGCTCCTATGTTTTTTAATCTCTCTTATTGCATCATCTATGTAAATCCCAAGATATTGAACCAGCCTTTTAATCACCTCTACACTAACCAGTGCTTTATGTTAGGGGTGGACAGATTGAGAGGAACCGACCGAAATCCGAGAAAACCGAAATAATAAAAGATGTTGCGGGTGGGTTGGATCGGGCCTCGGGTCTAAAAATGATAAGAAACGGTTACAAATGGGTGTAGTCGGTCGGTTTCGGTTCAATAAATTACATCCATCGGAAACCATATCCACCCGAATTCAACCAATGATAGTACTAGAGTCAGCTGTAGGTTCTGTCAAAATAAATATAGACGCAGTTTAATTTACAGATGTATATATCTCATTCAAAAAATTTGTCCTCGTTGATTGTGCTGAGACTTATCACTACCATTAACTTTTCAAGTTTTCATCATTATTACACTTTCTCTCTCTTCAATAAAGTACTCTCTAAGAAGTTGAAATGTTATTAAATTATTTTAAAATTCAAATCCATTTTTCTCACATTTCTTCGTCTTTTCCATTCTACCATCTTCTTCATCCTACCATCTCCAACATGCGACATCCCCCTCCGTAGACGTTGTCCACTCGTCATACTTCTCCACCACAGTTTTGTAGTGCTTCTAGTTTCCTTCACTGCCATCAAGGTTGTGAACAACCTAAAAAGTTGATGCCTTTGTATGTTTTTTATACGATCTATTTCTATATAAAAAATAGTTTAAGACATTTTCTACCTCTTGTTATAGTATTTGTATATTTTGTTAAAAGTTGTGTTTTCTGGATTTAATTTTCTTCGAAAAAGCTTTATTATGCTTGATATTTTCTATATTTGCATCCAAGCTATACGGTTGTTTTAGAACCGCCTCAACCGACCCGTCCATCCGTCGAACCGTCAAACCCGTCACCCGAAAAAACCGATTGCATAAATAGACGAAAGTGGATGAGGTATTACCACCCGCGGTTTTGGTCGATATGCGATTTTCAACCCGAATCCGACCCACCCGCCCGTTTGTCCAGCCCTACTTTATGTTACAGCAAACATCTGATGATGGACAAGTGCAGTAGATAGGACGCATCATCTAAAGTCACTAACATCTAAACATCTGGAAAATGGAAACTGTTAGGCTACTTCTGCAACCTCTCTACAAATCCAAGCAACAAGCCGTCCTCTATTAACTTGTAGCTCTTGCATCGATACTCTGACAGGCCCGAGGCTTCTATTGGACCCTAAAACCACCCAACATCAATTGTTAAGCTTTGATGATTTCTAAAAATTAATATAAATTAATAATTAAATAAATTTGGAATTAAAACTTACATCATGACACCATATGCGGGCCACCACATGGTCCTCAAAATGTGGTAGCAACGACATATCATTGGGGCCCACCAGTAATCCCTGAACATGTGGTGGTGGTGGTTATGGTGGTCCATGAAATGGTGGTGGTGGTGGTGTTTTATTTCATCTCGCATATCCATAGTCTATGGTTGCGAGCAAAAGCTTTCACCTCTAATTTGAACTCGCTTAAGAGGAACTTTGCATTATGCTTGCTGCGAACATATCGATTTTGTGTCTCCCTACCATGTCGAAATCGAGTAACATCTCCATCTCTAAGAAAACAAGCAACCAATTTGTTATTTAAGCAACCAACCAATTTGTTAAAAAAAAAATTTAAGCAATTTGTGAATTTAGTAGGATTTGAGAGAATTTGAAGTTTAGAGTGTTTTTGAAATGAAAATCTAGTGAATGGGAAAAGAGGCGTTCTACTCGTTATTAATGTGCATATCAGAAGCATGGATTTGATAAATTTGCGAACCAAATACTACATTCAGGCACGGGGGATTTTGGCGGTGTTGTAAGAATAATAGGGGAAAGACAAATTGTCAAGGATTGATATTTGCTTCCCTCCAAGAACACTAGTGGGGATCGAACTCTCAACCTGTAAGATCAAATATCTATTTTTTTACCACTAGACCAAACCATTGCAATTCGTAATAACATTTAATTAAAAACTTAGAAAAGTAAGGATTGTTAAATATTAACATGATTAATTTAGGAATGACAAATATTAATTAGAATAGGAAAGGATAGAAGAAGTAAAATAATGTAATGTCCAAGGGTCAAAATGGGGAATTTCTTCCATTTCCCTCACTTTAATCCCATTTCCGAGAAAACACAAACCATTCTCTCATTGTTTCTCCTCTACCTATAACCAATTTGAATAACTCACCAGTACATTGTCCATCATCTTCCCCAAATTCTTCAATTTTTATTCTTTTCCAAAATTTCTAAAAACACTAACTCCATTAACCCCATTAGACATGTTCTGACTTCTTGCATACGAGGCTTCTCTCCTCAACCCATAATAAACCATCAAATCATGTTCGGGTGAGGGACAAGAAGCAACAATGGAAACTGGACCTGAAGAGGAAGAAAATTAAGAAGTAGACAAGCCACTCCAGTTAACTCACATTCAAGAAGAACCTTTTCAGAAAAAAAATGTGAGTTATGTTCTATTAACTTTTTTTAGCATGAGGGTTATGGGAATTCATTCACTGAAGTTCTGTACTTCTTGTGAGAAACTGTTTTGGGGGCATTATGGGTTAGAAGAGCTTAGAGCGTGAGGAAATGGAAATTTTTAGCATATAAGTGATTTGAAAATGCACCCAAATGATTTTATAATGTCATGCATGTTGTTTGTTTGATCATTGCATGATTGTTGCGTTGGAAATTTAGGAACTCTTATGATTTCGAGTAAAGAATTGTAGTTTTGGATACTTTTTCATCCTCGCCTCTATAGTTTTGCCTATAGGTGTCATTCAGTAACTTTTAGGTTTTTGCCGCTGGTTGTTGTTTCAAAAACCTAAGTATTTTTACCTCTGATAATTTTTTTCTATATTGCTGCCTCTGACTCCTAACTCATGATTTTGGGCATTTTGCCTCTGATGATTAACTTACACTTCTAGGCATGTTGCCTCTGATAATACTCTTCTACTTTGCCCTCTAATTTTTCTATTTTGCCTCTGATAATACTCTTTTACTTTGCCGTCTAATTTTTCTTCTTCTACCTTGGTTTCATTTTTCTTCTTCCATTTTGCCTTTATTGTTTCCCTTCTGTTTTCCCTCTAATCCAACTCCCTCGGATCAAGCTTCCTGTAATCCAAGTCCCTCTGATCAAGCTACCTCTTATCCAAGTCCCGCTAATCAAGCTATCTCTGGTCACATATCCTCTCACTATGTCTCTGGTCACGTATCCTCTAAGTCTACCTTTGGTCACATATCATTTGAGTCTGCCTCTGTCACGTATCCTCTTACTCTGCCTCTGGTCATGTATCCTCTAACTCTGCCTCTGGTCACGTATCCGCTGACTCTACCACTAGTCATGTATCCTCTAACTCTCGTCATGTTGCCTCGGATCTATTTCTACACAATGTGTTGCCTCTAGTCCAAAGTTCTACCTCTAGCTAAGTTTGCCTCTAGTTCCAACTCCTCATCAGGGACTTATGATTTAATTCCCTCTTGATTTTCAATATATTGCTTAGTTATTTATAATTGTTACGAATGAACGATACATTGCATACATAACATTACAAGGCATTACTTACATAACATCTCAATTGCATTGCATGCTTTTAATTAGACCATGCATGGCCTTATTCATGGTAGGACATTCAGGTTAGTCCAGGCACGAAATACTAGGTAAAGAAGAACAACCAAGACGTTGGTTGAGGTTTGGTCAGCCCACCTTTACCAATCTGGTCTCAATTATCTTGGTGACCCATATTGAGATAATTGGGTGACTTTTCCTTATTTGAAAGAAAAGATTTGAGGTCATGTATATATTTTTCAAAATTATAAAAAAGGAAAGAATGTTTTAAGTTAAGCTTTTATGGAAAATTGAAGCTGAGAGCTTTAGCATGATATGCATAATGTTTTCATGTTTTATGCATATTTATGAAAGAAATATTTTAAAATTTCCCCTTCTTTTTATTTTTAGAGCTCACTGAGATTTTTCATCTCACCCCATTTATTTTTATTTAGCAACTGGAGGAATATGAGATATGGATGTAGCATCAGAAGATGAATTCCAAACTTGTGGAATTAAAATTTGATATTTTTCTTTTATAATGTAATCACACAAACTGTAGTTATTTGCAAGATGTAATATTTTATAAATCTATTGAAGAAGCTGTAAACTATATTTGTGAATGTAGTTTCCAATTATGTTGGTGATTCTAACTTATCATTCATTATTATCTACCTATGTTTTATTAATGTGTCAGACCTAGTTGCCATATTCTAGACAATTAGTTATGGGTCTTACATTTTGGTATCAGAGCCAAATTGATTCAATAGGACTATGGGTTATAGGTTTGGAATTAGAATAGTTTTCTTTTACCATACATTCTAATTATGATTTCACCTAATATTAAGTTTGATCAACTTAGTACTTTGTGTATGGTATATAGAAGTATGGTTGAAGAATCAAGGAGGAGAGGAAGATGAAAGAGGAACTATGCCCTTAAACTCTGCCATTCCCTACGGCTGAACCTTAGCAATGTGTGATGAGAGCTATTCAAATGCATGCCACAGCTACCCATAATTTGGTACAACAAATGGCAGTGCAAAGAGATGGCACTCAAAATGTCAATAGGGTATTTTATGATTTTATTAAGTTGCAGCCTCCAACCTTCCAAGGTAGCCACAATCCCTCAAAGGCCCAAGCTTGGTTGGATGAGATTAAGAAGGCATTTGAAGTAGTGCCCTGTACTGAAGAACATAAAGTGAAATTTGTTGCCTATCTACTAAAGGGTGAGTCAGAGCATTGGTGGAGGTGTGCAAGGACTTATCGTCATACTCAAGGAACCCCTATGAATTGGGAACACTTTGAAGTGGCCTTTTTGGATAAGTATTACCCAAAAAGTGCCATAAGACAAAAGGAGCTGGAGTTTGTGCACCTGCAACAAGGAGACATGTATGTTGCAGATAATGTTGCAAAGTTTGAAGAACTGGCCTGGTTTTCCCCACTTGCCCAGTATCCACCCACTAAAAAGTGGAAGATAAACCAGTTTGAGTGGGGGTTGAGGCCTGAAATCAGAGGAAACATAGGCCATATGAAGATTACCAATTATTCTACTATTTTACACAAAAGCTATATTGTTGAAGACAATTTAAAGAAGGAACAAGAGGAAAGGCAGGAGAAATGGCATGAAAAGAGATAGTTTGGAAAGTTTGGCCAACAGTCGAAGGTAAAGACCCCTCAAGGGTAGGGAAAGCAAGTACAGACCACCAGTTCCCCAAGAGCAAAAAAGTGTCTTAAATGTGGCAGAGAGCATGGGGGAGAGAGCTTGGTTGGAAAGAAAGTCTGCTACTACTGGAAACAACCTGGTCATATGGCTCCTTCCTGTCCAATGCACCAAAAACAAGGAGATTCCTACCCAAGAAAACTTAACACTAGGAGAGTCTTTGCCCTCAGTTCTAAGAAAGGTAAGAATCACAATCTGATTACTGGTACTTATTTCATAAATCAAACTCCTCTGTATGTCATGTTTGAAACAAGTGCATCTCATTCATCCATATCCTCATATTGTGTTTTGCAACTCAATCTTCCCATACTTAATTTATCTTTTCCGTTAGTTGTAACTACTGCAACTAAGAATTCAATTGAAACTACATTAATGTGTCATCAGTGTCCAGTTATCTTATTTGACAAAATGTTTTTGATAGATTTATTATATTTACCCCTTAAGGGGTTATACATTTTACTAGGAATTGACTGGATGTATGAACATTCAGTGACTCTAGTCTGCCATGGCAAGGAGATTATCATTCCCCCAAGTAGTCCCCAACAGAGCAACTAGAACTTCCTCCCCTATTCAAAACTTCTCAACTCTTCCATTTTTTAAACAATGGGGGTCAAGGCCTATTGTTGTTGTTATCCTCGAACTCAGGGTCAAAACTAGAATTGTCAGACATTCCAATGGTTAGTGATTATAAGGATGTCGTTCTAGAAGATGTGACATCCCTGCATCCACAAAGAGAAATAGAATTCTCTATAGACTTGGCGCCTGGAACAGAACCAATTCTGTTGCCCAAGTTGATTTTATACTTATTCAAATATATTTTTCTCATAAAATACTTTAGTTATCATCAAAACTCTAAGTATAAAATCAACTTGGTTTCAACACCCGATACTGGTTTAGTTCCTTCTTCAATCTGGGGTTGTCAGGTTGTTAGGAGAATACTTGGCTTGTAGGGTCAAGGAGGTTAGTTCCTCAAAAGTCTGAGGTTGTCAGGTTGTTTGGGAAGACTGGCTTGGAGGGTCAGGTGCTTTGTAATTCAATGTATTTGAATTCGTGGATTAAAGCCTTCTGAATTAAGGGACTGGATGTAGCAAAGTTAGTGGTGAACTACGATAAGTCTATGTGTCAAATTATTTATACTTTAATTGCTTGCTGTCTTTGAATCTGATTGCTTCTACTTCAAGTAAGTCACCAAAACCGAACTAGTTTTTTATTTATTTTTAAATTATAAAAAAGTTATCAACTTTGGCAAACACAATTCAACTCCCCTTCTAGTGTTTGCAGCTTCATCGGGTTGAATACAAAATATTGGAACTTTATGTGTTTGCTTCTAACAAAGCTGATAATAATAATAATAACTCTCACACTCTAAGAAAAATTACTCATAAAATAATTTGGAATTTGAACTTGAGTTCTTTTACTCTCTTCTTATTTTACAATGATCTTATTCTTCAACCTTGATTATCTTTTTATAGATAAAATTAGGGCTTCAATTTAGTCCTTGTTTAATTCTAAATTATATCTTCATTCCTAGATTGGTCAACAATGATCTTATTCAAAAATAATTCTGAACAAGATGCTTTCTGATAATATGTTCTTTCGCCATTTCCTTCAGATTGATTATGTTCGCATTATGTTCAGATTGAGTTTGTAAATTCTACAATTGATATTGTTCATATTTTATTGTAAATAAATCTTGATCAAATCTTCTTCAAATCTTGACCATATATTCTTTTCAACTTAATCAAAGATTTTCTTCAATTATAAATCTAAATCAAATCTTATTTTAGATTTTCTTCAATTATAAATCAGAATCAAATCTTATTTTAGATTTTCTTCAATTATAAATCTGAATCAAATCTTATTTTAGATTTTATTCAATTATAAATCTTAGTCAAATGTTATTTTAGATTTTCTTCAATTATAAATATGAATCAAATTTTATTTTATATTTTCTTCACAAACACGAATCTTCTTTCATACTCTGTGAAATCAAATATATTGTTCTCATAAAATACTTTTGTTATCATCAAAACTCTAAGTATAAAACTAACTTGGTTCCAATAACTTGACCATTCACCCTGGAACCTTCAAGATGTATCATGATCTTAAGAAGAATTATTGGTGGCCAGGCATGAAAAATGATGTGGCTACATTTGTTGCCCAGTGCTTGACTTGTCAAAAGGTAAAAATAGAACATTAGAGATTAGCAGGTTTACTATAGCCTCTGGACATACCTGAATGGAAATGGGATTCTATTTCCATGAATTTTGTAGTGGGACTACCTCATACCTATTCAGGGTATGATTCTATTCGGGTAATTGTAGATAGATTGATAAAGTCAGCCCACTTCTTACTTGTTAGGACTACCTACAATACCCCTAAGTTAGCCAAATTATTTATAAAAGAGATAGTAAGATTACTATACCCCTAAGGTACCTCACAATATAATATCAGATAGTGACCCCAAATTTTCCTCTATATTTTAGAAAGCCTTCCAAAAGTCTTTGGGTTACACCTTAGTACTGCTTATCATCCCCAAACTGATGGCCATACAAAAAGGACCATCTAGACTTTGGAAAATATGTTAAGGGCTTGAATTTTGGAGGACGGGGGATGTTGGGACGCATACTTGCCTCTAGTGGAATTTGCAAACAATAACTGTTATCATGCTAGCATATGCATGGCATCATATGAAGCATTGTATGGAAGGAAATGTAGAACACCTCTATGTTGGTCTAAGGTAGGGGATAAGGGGATTCTAGGGCCTGAGGTTATCCAAGAAACCACTAAGAGAATTAAGATCATTAAGGAGAAGTTGAGGATAGCCCAACATAGGCAGATAGTTATGCTGACCATAGGAGGAGGCCCTTAGAGTTTGAGGAAGGTGACCATGTATTTTTAAGGGTTACCCCTACTATTGGCATTGGAAGAGTGTTGAAAGTTAAGAAGCTTGACCCATGTTTTGTTGGACCTTTCCAAATTATGCAGAGGATAGGTCCCTCTGCTTATAGACTAGCCTTGCCACCATCTTTGTCCAGTCTCCATGATGTTTTTCAAGTCTCCGAATTAAAGAAATATATTCCCAACCCTCACTAAATCCTGCACCATGAGTCAATCCAACTTAAACCAAACCACACATAAAATCTAGTTCCAGTTTAGATTGTTGATAGGAGCATTAAGGTATTGAGGAACAAAAATATTCCCCTAGTGAAGGTTGTTTGGGGAGCTTAATCTTTAGAAGAAGAAACTTGGGAGATAGAGGCATATATGCAGAGGGAGTATCCTTACCTCTTTCAATAGGTAAGCTCTCAAATTTTGATGACAAATTTTTTTTTAAGGGGGGGAGAATGTAATAACCCATTTAATTAAAAACTTAGAGAAATAAGGATTTTTAAATATTAACATGATTAATTTAGGAATAAGAAATTTTAATTAGAATACGAAGAGATAGAAGCAGTAAAATAAGTAAGGTTTAAATATGTATTTGGTGCCTGCAAATATACTACTTTTTGATTTTAGTCCGTGTAATTTTTTTTGTTTTTTTTTTGGGATTTAGTTCCCGTAAAATTAGAGACAATCAGTTTTGGTGCCTAAAAAAAGAGTTGATAAACTACCATGACACGCGGGCGTATAAATACACACCAACACATCATCTTTTATAATCTATTAAAAATTAAAATGTTTTATATTGTTAATTAATAAATTTATTTACTGATCATTTAATAATTAGTATTATTTTATAAATAAAATATGAATAAAAATTAAAAGAAGGGGTTAGGGGTTTTTGGAAAACTTTTCATTCTTTTAATATTGATTTGACATTAGAGACCAAAGTCGATCATCTCTGATTTTACAGGGACTAAATCCAAACAAAAAACGTACATGGACTAAAATCAAAAAATGGTATATTTACATAGACCAAATACATATTTAAACCAATAAGTAATGTCCAAGGGTCAAAATGGGGAATTTCTTCCATTTCCCTCAGTTTTATCCCATTTCCGAGAAAACACAAACCATTCTCTCATTGTGTCTCTTCTACTCATTGCCAATCTGAAGAACTAACCAATACAATGTTCATCATCTTCCCCAAATTCTTCAATTCTTATTTTTTTTTTCTCCAAAATTTTCAAAAACACTACCTCCATTAACCCATCAGACCTGTTCTAACTCCTTGCATGCAAGGATTCACTCCACAACCCATAATCAACCATCAAATCGTGTTCGTGATGAGGGAAAAAAAGCAACGAAGGAAACTGAACTTGAAGAGGAAGAAAATTAAGAAGTAGACAGGCCACTCTAGTTAACTCACAATAAAGAAGAACCTTTTTAGAAAAACTGTGAGTTATGTTACATTAACTTGTTGTAGCATGAGGGTTCTGGGAATTCTTTCACTGAAATTCTTTACTTCATGTCAGAAATTGTTTTGGGGGCATTACTGGTTAGAAATACTTAGAGCATGAGGAAATGGAATTTTTAGCATATAGGTGATTTTAAACTACACCCAAATCATTTTAAAATGTCATGCATGATGTTTGTTTGATCATTGCATGGTTGCTGGTTGAAAATTTATGAACTCTCAAGATTTTGAGTAAAGAACTTTAGTTTAATGTGAGAATCTTGTTACTGAAGGAAAATGTGTGTGCCTTGGATGCTCTGTCACCCTCGCCTCTATAGTTTTGCCTCTGGGTGTCATTTTGTAACTTTGGGTTTTTTGCCTCTAGTTATTGTTTCAAAAACCTAAGTATTTTTACCATTGATAATTCTTTTCTATATTGCTCCTTTGGTTCCTAACTCATGATTTTAGGCATTTTGCGTATGATTATTAACTTACGTTTCTGGGCATGTTGCCTCTGATGCTATTTCTTAACTTTGAGTATTTCTGCGTCTGGTTTTTCCTTCTGTTTTTTTGCCTCTATTTGTTGTTTTATGGTTTCTTGTATTTTGCCTCTGGTAAATTACTTTTGTTTTTTCCTTTGGTGAAATGCATCTATTTTGCCTCTGATAATACTCTTATACTTTGCCCTTAGATTTTTCTTCTTCTACCTTGCTTCCGATTTTCTCCTTCTATTTTGCCTCTATTATTTCCCTTTTGTCTTCCCTCTGATTAAGATGCCTCTAATCCAAGTCCCTCTGACCAAGTTGCCTCTAGTCACATATCCTTTGACTCTGTCTTTAGTCATGTATCCTCTAACTTTGCCTCTAGTCATGTATCCTCTAACTCTAGTTTTGGTCACGTATCCTCTAACTCTGCCTCTAGTCATGTATCCTCTGACTCTCGTCATGTTGCCTTAGATCTTTTACTCCACAATGCGCTACCTCTGGTCAAAAGTTCTCCCTCTGGCTAAGTATGCCTTTGGTCCCAGCTCCTGATCAAGGACTTAGGATTTAATTCCCACTTGATTTTCAATATATTGCTAAGTTATTTATAAGTGTTACAAATGAATGATACATTGCATACATAACATTGCAAGGCATTACTTAAATAACATCTCAAGTTCATTGCGTGCTTTTAATCCTACCATGCATGGCCTTATTCACGGTGGGACATTCAGGTTGTTCCAGGCATGGAATAACAGGTAAAAAAGACCAATCAGGACGCTGGTTGCAGTTTTGCCAGACCACCTTTACCAATCAAGTCTCAATTATCTTGGTGACCCACATTGAGATAATTGGGCGACTTTTCCTTATTCCAAGGAAAAGATTTGAGGTCATGTATATATTTTTCAAAATTATTAAAAAGGAAAGAATGTTTTAAATTAAGCTTTTATAGAAATTGAAGCTAAGAGCTTTAGCATGTTATGCATAATGTTTTCATGTTTTATGCATATTTATGAAAGAAATATTTTTTAAATTTCCCCTCCCTTTTATTTTCAGAGCTCGTTGATATTTCATCTCAACCCATTTATTTTTATTTAGCAGCTAGAGGAACATGAGATATGGATTTTGCATCAGAAGATCAGTTCCAGACTTGTGGAATTAAAATTTGATGTTTTTATTGTATAATATAATCACACAAATTGTATTTATTTGCAATATGTAATATTTTATGAATCTATTGAACAAGTTGTAAACTATATTCATGAATGTATTTTCTAGTTATATATGTTGGTGATTCTAACTTATTTTTCATTATTATCTACCTCTGTTTTACTAAGGTTTACAGACCTATTTGCCATATTCTAAACAGTTGGCTATGGGTCTTACACAATTCCTACTAACATTTCTAGACTTGAGTTAACAACAAATATGTAATGCTTGATACGATTGGGAGTATGCTGGTGGGCTTCAATTAAGTGGTCAGATTGATTTTTCTTTTTCAAATTATTATGAAGTAACATATTTCTTTTCGTCAATTTAACTATGCAGAAAGTTGAAGCAAGTATTAGTAAATGAATCACAAATTGAATATAAAGCAGTAATAGGCAATCACTTGTGTGATACATTATGTAATTCTATCAACTCACTAACAAAAGTAATGTGAATTATAACTCAACATATTATATCAAATATTTCGCCCCTACACGTCTCATTTTTGGGGGCTATGTATCATTGTATTACCTTAGTATATTATCTAAAGTGTCCCTCTTTTACAAGCCTCATTCTTAGGGTGTCGTGGACTATTATAGAACTCTTATTACATCATATTATAACCTTAAATGCTTCTCTTTTACTGGCTCCATTATTGGGGGATGTGCATTGTCATTGAATTTTGTCAAAAAACTCGGATAAAGCTGACGTAGATATACTCGTATGACATTGTGATTTTTAAATATTTCACCTTACAGACCTCATGCTTGGGGGGTTGTGGACTGTCATGGAATATAAATCGGGTTCAATTCAGCTTAACCCAAGAGAGTAAACATGAGTCTCAAGTCATGAGACTTAGTCAAACTCTATAGGAATGGAGTAAGTAGAAAGATGCCACAACTCCCACTACGAGATAGTGGGGGGAAGTTGTGCATAAAATAACGAAACCGCGTAAGGAGCTCGGCTATATAAGGAGGAAGACGCAAACACAAGAGATATATCTCATTCATTTAGTAAACACTTGCCTTGAGCACTCCGAAGACATGGTCATGGTACATCACCGGCAAGCCCTTAAATTTTTATTCATGAATTTAGTATATTATTTAACTATCAATATTCTAAGTGTAGTTGAACTATTAAACTAGTATATTTTCGGATTAATAATTTATAGACCATTTACAAACATATTTACATTTGTCAAACTCCCAACCAGTTAATCTCGAACCTACAACCTAAGCATCCAAAATTTATTTTTTATCACTAGACTTGATCATTTATCACTAGACTTGACCATTAGAGATATATTTATTATTATTATTATTATTATTATTATTATTATTATTATTATTATTATTATTATTATTATTTTAAATTACAAAATTAAACTTTCATTATTATATTATCTTTATTCTCGTAAAAAATCGTACACATACTTTAGAGACAAAAAAAAAAACAACG
>JBBPBP010009779.1:62236029-62297751 GCA_037974735.1 Cicer chorassanicum | reverse complement strand
CTATATATATATATATATATATATAAAAGGGAAATAAATAAAGGAAATAAGTGGTATAATTAAATAAGATAGACCATAAAAAATATTATTTTATCTATATTTAAATAGAAAAAATAGATCATACAGTGTTTTAAGTAATAAAATATATATATAGTGGTTACAAATTTGACTTGGTATGGCAAATTTATGTAGTATTTTAGTGGAAAAATATATATTCTTAAAATTAATTTTTTAATTATTAAAAATAAAATTTCTTGAAAAATCATAACATTTTCATCTTCTTCCCTTTGTCATCATCTTGTAATAAATTAATTTTAAACTCATAAATTATTCAGAATAAAAGCCAAACAAATAAAAACCTAAAAATCAAGAAACTGAGAAAACGAAAAATGAAACTTTTGTGAAGGTACCCAAGTTCAAAATCACCGGTAATAGATAAAAAGAAAAGGGAGTAATATCCTATTAAGCGAACGTGAAAATAACTAGAAAGAGAACCAATGAATTTCCTTCATGCTTGATTTGAATCTTGACATGTTTAGAAGCAGAGAGAGGACGCAGAGAGAGTGGAACTTGAAGGTTTAGGAGCAAACATCAAATCCATTGCAAAATTAAGAACTTGAAGGTTTTGCACTCTTTTTTTCTTCAATAAACAAAATGGGAACTTGAATACCTTCATATAAGTTTCACTTTTTTCCTCTTCATCCTGTTTATTTGGTTTTGTTGGGTTTAGAATTATGGGTTTTTGATGGATTTGAACTTTTGGAACTATGGGTTTTTAATAAAAATTTATTTTGAAAACATTATTATGTAACTAAAATACTATTGAAATTTGCAATGTTAGAATCACAACGACCACATATTTATTTTTATAACAAAATTTGCAGCAAACTTATTTTAAATCTTATGTTAATTTTGCTTAAAGCCATGGATTTTTTGATGGAGGGATTATTAAAAGGAAAACGAAGGCGTGTAAGTGTTGCTTGCAAGATCACGACCAAGCATTACTTCACCTTTTCTTTAATTAAATAATTTTTTTAAAGCTTAACGTTTTCTTTAATTAAGTAATAACTAATTGTAATAGAATATATCTACAAAGTAGTTGCTACAAAAAAATTTAATAACTAACTAGATTTTTTTTTATTAAATTATATTGTTTGTTTACAAAGATGAGGCAATTTTAGGTAGGGATTTTCGTCAATTAATTAAATTATTGTAGTCCTGGCTAAAACTTGGCCCAATTAATTATGATCCAAAAGCAAACTCATTAATAGTGTTTCTTCTTACTTTCCAAAATTTCCATTTAAACTAAATATAAAAATAAAACTTTATCTTAATTAATTCAAAATCGGTATGGATAAAAGCTTTGATTGAGATGTTACATCTTATCCATCTTAATTTTAGGACGTCTGAGCTGTAATAACTTAGTGTCCTTAAAACTCTAAATACAAAAACTTAAACATCACTTTAAGAGATTGATTAAGATGTTATTTCTTGTCAATCTCAACTTTAAGATTAACTAAGATGTACATCTTGTTAATCTTTGTTTAGAGCGCTAGAGTTGCAATAACTTGGTGTTCTTAAACATTCCTGCACATCAATTTTACAATGCAAATTTTCACCTAATTAAAATCAATCAACATATATGCATTTTCTACAAGAACTAAGTTGCTTTGATTTTTCTATTGTACCGAGGGATATGCAGAAGCAACGAAACACCCTCTCAAGCTCAATAATTTTTTTCCCCTCGCTTTTTATAATTAAAAAAAAAACAATTTTTGTACATAAATAATATTCATCCTTTTGTTTACTTTTTATATTTTGAGGCAAAATAAATATTATAAAGTTCATACTATTTTTGCACATTTAATTAGAGGTAATGTTTTTGAATGGGTGTTGTAGGGTACTAACATGTTTCCTACACATAATCGACTATCAAACCCATAATATGATTTTAAAGACCGTTTTCTTTTCTTGTTATTCTTTTAAGAGTTTTTCCAATGTTTTCATCATTAAAAAAACAAAAAATCAATGGTGGCGACTTACTTTTTTTGACTGAACTTATTACTATTTCTTTTTGTTCGCCATTTATGTCGTGACGTGACCCCTGTTGCGACAATAGGACACAAAATTAGTATATTACATGTATGTGAATCATCACATTACCACTAAAAGTAAATGTCTCTAGCAATTAGTAAAGCCACTAACAATTACTAACAATTAGTAATGCTAAGGAATATAGAAGGAAAATGGATATCTATACAGACACAGATAAAATAACAAACATAACTAAAACCAAGATACTCAGTTTCAACACCAAAATACACATATTACATTTCTATTATGGGCTCTTTGTCGAAATTTTGACAAATCAACGTCATCAACCTCAAGATCTTACTCATGAGAGTAAAAATCACATCTTTATCCCAACTAAAATAACTGTAGTATCCCAATTTTGTCCAGTCAATTAAAATATTTTAAAAAATAAGTCATATTTGCAATAATTATTGTTTTCAAAAAAAATGGTTCCTTGTTGCTTATGGTTTTGGTTGCTTCTGGTTTTTGTTGTCATCTAGTTCTGGTTACCTCTAGTTTTAGTAACCTTTGGTTATAGTTACCTGGTTCTTGGTTCCATTTGGTTCCTTAATGTCTATGCTTCTAGTTGCTTCCAGTTTCTGGTTCCCTATAGTTTTGGTTCCTAATTCCCTCTGGTTTTGGTTCTTGGTTCCCTCTGTCTCTAGCTTTTTGGTTCCATCTGGTTTTGGTTTCTGGTTCCCTCTGCCTCTTGTTCTCGTTCCCTCTAGTTCTTGTTTCTAGTTCTCTTTGGTTCTGGTTCGTGGTTCTCTTTGGTTCTAGTTCTAGTTCATGGTTCTCTCTGGTTCTAGTTTTGGTACTCTCTAGTTTCAGGTTCCCTTTGGTTCTAGTTATGGCTCTAGTTCTGGTTCCCTCTAGTTCTGATTCACTCTAGTTCTGGTTCCCTTTGATTCTGACTCCCTTCCATCTTTTCATCCGTCTTTTCAGCCTCCTTGCTTTTCACCTTTCTTACAACTACAATTTTCTCATGTATACACGCAATAAAAAAGTACATAATCTATTCCTTCCATCTTTTCAGCCTCATTTTAGCTTATTTTGCTTTTTCTCATTTTTTCTTAATACAGCTACAATTGATACCATGTATACAAGCAATTAAAAAGTGCATCTTCTCTTTTCTCCTTTTACCTTATCAAATCTAATTTTTCTGCAAAAAAACAAGCAATAATCCAGAACTCAATTTTATCTCATGGATACAAAGATTCATCATTTTAGTCTATAAATTGAGAGCAAAAAAAATAAAATAGGGCAGAGGGGGACATAAAAACAAAAAAAGAGGAAACCGATAAAAAGGTATAAGGCAAATAGAAAGCTTACCTTCTTCCTCTCCACACTCATCCACACACCATAACAACCATTTCAATCCCAAATAACTTTCTACTACCTCATCAAAACAAATCATGTCAACATAAATAGAGTATTTGTGAGGGGAAGGAAAGAGACCATAAAAGATGAAGAGAGGAGAAGAGAACTTCTGCTGAAACCTCAATCTCTGACCGACTGTGAAGAATCCAGCGACCCCCACCTCCGACGTCCTCAATGCGAATGTTTGTTGTGGATCTCCTAGTCAGTCATGCACCACTGCCTTCATCCTCCTTCGCCACCAAAAATTTGTTGAGACCTATCGTTGGGAAATGCTCAAAGAATCCTCAGCCACTACCTATGGGCGGTCATGTACCCTCTCTCTCTCCCCTTCATTTCCTTTTTAATTATTTCATTTTTTCCAAACCTATTTCATGGAAAAGGCAACGCCTCTCACTTCGTAGCAATATAAGACCTAGAGTCTAAGCCTATTATTATATTAGTTTTTTTTTTATCAAATTAAAATGTTTTATTATAATTCTAATTTATTTACCTAGTAGATCGGGCTCCTAGCCCATGTAATTTTTTTAACTACTCTTTGTCAACTACTTTTGTTTGTTTTATTTCATAGTGATATCTACACTATCCTAATATTTGACATCAAATTTTAATATTGAAGGTGCAAACACGAGAAGATGGTTGAATTGTGTTTGACTAAGTTGGATTCTTTTTGCGAATTTATTAAAAACTGGTAAACAATTCTTTGCAAATAATAAATATATCTTCTTGTAAACAATTCTTGATCATATCTTCTTGAAAATAATTCATATCTTCTTGTAGATTGTGATCAACTCTTCTTGTAAATAAATCATATCTTCTTGTAGGTAAATCTTGATAAAATCTTCTTGTAAATAATTCATATCTTCTTGTGATAAATCTTGATCAAATCTTCTTGTAAATAATTCATATATTCTTGTAGATAAATCTTGATCAAATCTTCTTGTAAATAATTCATATCTTCTTGTGATAAATCTTGATCAAATCTTATTGTAAATAATTCATATCTTCTTGTAGATCAATTTTGATCAAATCTTCTTCAAATCTTGACCATATCTTTTTTTCAGCTTGGTCAAAGATTTTCTTCAATAAATCTGAATCAAATCTTATTTTAGATTTTCTTCAATTATAAATTTGAATCATATCTTATTTTAGATTTTCTTCAATTATAAATTTGAATCAAATTTTATTTTATATTTTCTTCAATCATAAATCTGAATCAAATCTTATTTTAGATTTTATTCAATTATAAATCTGAATCAAATCTTATTTTAGATTGTCTTCAAAAACACAAATCTTCTTTCATACTCTTGTCTTTTTTAAGCTGGAATGGATTCGGGTTGTTCTTGGATCTTCACAAGTTTTTTTTCCAGCTAAGGCGTCTTTTCATACTTAATTCTTTCAATTTCAGCAGTTGACTTTCCATCAAAGGCATTGCCTTTCTTGTTGGAGTGATATGTTGTGTTTCTTGAATAATGATAGTCAGAGGTAGAATTGCATGACTTATAGTTAGTGGCATTGGGCAAATCACCTTGTTGAAACTTCAGAGTTAGTGAAACATTAGAAGCTGCATATGAGAGTCATCATTTGGAGTGTGTTGCACCATATTGATAAGCGGATTGTGAGCTTTGAATTTATGATTTGAACAATATCTTTAGAGTTAATTATACCTTGATATGAACTCTTCAGAGACATGTCGAGTTTGTGCATATCAGAGATATGCAAATGCTTTAAAGGCATCCTTCAAATTCAGTCTTCAGAACCAATTATCAGACTCAGTTTTCATACTCAAACATCAGACCCAGACATCAGAGGCAATCTTTGTAACCTTTAGAGACACGTTTCTTTTGGAAGAATATGTTAAGAGGCAGACGCATATACTTTGTGTTCCTCTAATCTCATCCTCTAGTCACTTCCTCTAGTCACTTCCTCTGGTCGTTTCTTCTGGTACCTTCTTCTTATTTTCTTCTTCCAATAAGTGGATAACCAACTTGGTTACAACAAATACTTACACATATCAAATCAATTTTATTTTAGAAAAATAAGATTGACTGAGATGTGACATCTTATTAATCTTAGATATTTACGACACTTGAGTTGTGATAACTTGTTGATCTCAATGCTAAAATAATATTTTTACAAATAAAATAGGATTAACTGAGATGCGACATCTTGTTAGTCTCAGTTTAAGACATCCGAGTTATGAAGGCTTTGCAATCTTAAACTTTCTCAACCAAATTAAAACAAACAACCAAACACACTCAACAAAATCAATTTCTCATATTCGATGTCTTTTTCCTTCATCAAATCAACAATCTTTTTTTTACTCCAGCAAATTTTTGCATCACAAACGTATTTCTTTAAAAGCAATCAACATATCCCCATTTTATACCCAACAATTACGTAGCTTTGATTTCTCTATCGCATCGGGAGATATGTAGGAGCAAAATCGCACTCTTGTTAAGCATAATAATAATAATTAAAAAAATTATGTTTCTCTTTATATTCTAAATACACTTTTATCTCTAGATTCTTTTCATAAAAAAAGATGATATTTGCATTTTAAAAAGGAGAAATAAATTTATATAAGTTAACATGAATTTTGCGTAATTAATTATAGGTAACCGTATTTTAACGGATGTCGTAGGGTACTAATATCTTCCCTACGCATAATCAACTCATAAAATAAGGTTTCAAAGACTTTTTTTTCTTCTATTTTTTAAAGTTTCCCATTGTTTTCCCTATGTTAAAATAAACTTTAGTGACGACTTCATTAAATTCGAGAAACACTCAATTTTAGACCGCGACAATAACATTAGAACAAAAATCTTGAAGTGTCATCATTTTAAAGATAGATAATTTGAGATTTTTGTTGGTGATTTATTTTTATGGATAACAATAATAAATTTAAAAAAAGAAACATATGTATATGTAGGTCTACTTAGGCACCTCTTTGAGCAATATTCTATTGTATGAAACATTATTACTTCTAAAATGTGATGGGCCACAGGATGGTTCAAAAATCTTACGAGGATTTAACTGTCGTGTAGGTCTGTGATAGACTACACTCTAGTAAATAGTGCTAATCGTGATGGGTGGCACCTCGGTAATTAGTACTGGCATGTGATAGGCGGTACATTTATGATTTACGCCCCTCGATGAGGGTTTTGGAAATTTCGGAATCATGTGCATTTGCATATAAGCATTGCATTAGGGTGCTTGGCACGTGAGTAATGTTTGTTATAATATGATAATTGTATATACAGACTCTGTTAATGTTTGTTATCATGTCATAATTGCTAAGTGTTATTGCTTGTCTTTATGACGTAAGTGTTAAATGTTATTTTTTAATTTCGGTTGGTGACCCTTTACATTATTGTGGAAATTGCGCTTTGTCCTCAGATGATACCCTAGTTCGTTCCACCGACAGAAACGTCGTTAGACTTCCCTGACCGATACTCGACGACTGCTTGGGTATACGACCCCATCTCAAGCAGGGCTACTTATACGGGGAGGGTAGTGAGGACAAGTAGGAGAGTTGGGACTAGTTATACCTCGTGGAGCTCACTCGCGAAAGGATCGACTATCTGGTACCTTCAGGATTGGTGCACGGGATGAGTGGAGCATGGGAAGATGCAGGGGATTCCTCAGTTAGAGTTGAGGCGAAGGTCACCCTAGGAGCTGGAGATACATTGGCTGGACCGGGAACTGGCGGAAAGGATAAGGGGCCGATGCCGGTGGAAAGAGACATTGCAAGACCGTCTAGCCGGGCCGAGCCAGAGCATCCGCTCCCGGTGAATGATCCCTTACCGACTGTCACTGAAGTAGTGGACTGTTTTGATATTCTAGTGCCGCTGAAGCCACCTATCTCGTGGGTAGATCTGACTTCTGAGGAGACTGATCCTTCTATGGATGATGATGAAGAGGAAGTTATTTCGAGGAGAGATACTGCGTCATTAGGGTTTTGCGGAGTGTGTGGAGGTCACCCTTGTTATTGTAGTTACTAGTGGATGATCAGATTAGTTTTTGTTGTATAGGGACTTAGTGTCTTTCTTTTAGCGGTTGTACTTATTTTGTTTTGGGATAACTGTATCTGTAACATATATTAACAATTGACTTTTGTTTAGTGGATCTATGTTCCACTTTTTTTTTTTGACGTGACCATGGGGGGAATAGCATTCTCGGAGTAGTACTTTTGTGCAAGTGCCTGCCGAGAATACCTCAGGGGTATGAGCGATGTCTGATAGGTCTCATAGCTCCGATGTATTTTTCTATTTGTATACTGTAGACCATTGGCCTAAAAACTATTTTAGTTGGTTGTATATATATAATGTAATTATTCTTGTCGTTTATGTTACGACATGGTATTTTATTAATTTATTTTTTTAAATAAAAAATATACTCGCGCTGTTAAAAATTGGGGTGTTACATTTGTTTAACGTCAACGAATTGAACAGGTAATGCACAAAAAATTAAAGCAAAAAAAGTTCAACAACAAAATGCAAATGAAATGCATCATTTGCCAAATTTAAATGTCAATGATGCAGAAAATTTTGTAATTGATGGCAACGTCATTCCAAACATTCCAACTATCTCATTCAGATTTGAACGAAAATACCGCTTGAAATATGGAGTCTTGTACTATTTCTCGAAATATAAGTCTCCGTCATCTTATCTATTATTTAAATCTATAACATTCTCAAATAAAATATGAATGAACATTTTACTCAAAAATGAAATATCTTCTACTAAAAAAATGAATAAAAGAGATTACTTTATAAGAAAATAGTCTTCGTTGGTTTAATAAAACAATAAATATCCAGTGCAATGTACATGTACTCATGAGTTCCGGAATAGTTTTCAAAAGAAGTCTTCATTGGTATAGCAAAAGAAATTAATGAATGAAATAATTACAAATAGCATTGATAAAACAAAGGAATACAATTACAGAGGGGCAAAATTGGAAAGATAGAGCAAAATTTATTGAAATTATAAAATGATATATAATTTGAGATAATTGTTTTTTTTGTTGCTAGAATGACTTACAATTTAGGACAGAGGAAGTATAATATTTTCAGTGTATCAAGTAACAACGACATTGATGTAATCCAAACATTGATTATCAATACATAAACACAACGTTAAATGCAAAAAAGTAAATCCGAGCACCATAAGTATATTTTCTAAGTATGATAAATTTTTGTTATATTTATCATTTGATAATTATTTTATTCATATATTAAAACCAACCTACATTTTAACAATCTCCGTGTATTGATTTCAACTTATAAGTTATATCTATTACTTATTACTTTATTCTTAAGTTATTTATCATATAAATTGATATTTCCTATAAAAGATTAAAAAAATTTAAAACTGTTAGTAATCAAATTAATTTACTTGAAAAATGAGTATGTTATTACAGTGTTAAAACATTATGATAGGTCCGCGTTTGTAAAATTACTAATTTATTATGCTTATAATTGATGTATATTCACACACGACAAATTGGTTGATTAAATATTGCTAGATTGTTTAATAACATATGTGGTATCGTTAAAATTGAGGTAAGTTAAGTTTGGAAACACTAATTATTTTAATTGTTTAGTATGAATATCTTTAATACATGTTTTTATTTTGTTTAATATATCATACTAATACAAAATAAAGAGGAAAAATATTACAATGTCTATCTAACTATGTATATTAGGCAAGGAAAGAACTATAAGAGTTTGGGGACATGTGTCCCACTTGAATTTTCACATTTCCTCCTCAACCCTTCTATTGAATGTTTAATGTTTATAACCCCTTGAGTTTTTAAACAAGGGTTTGAGACAAATATTGCAAATTTTGAAATTTCAAATGTATTTAAAGAAATAAAATAGTTAAGAAATTTAAAAATTAAATTTGATTAGAATGAAGAAATAAGCAATTGATACAATGGTGTAAAGTACTTATACATTAACAAATTTTAATGAATTAAAACAATTCCTTAGACTAGGACTTTGACTATGATTTATTGACAACTTCACTCTACATTAAATAGCTAAGGAGTATTCCGGATACACTCTTCATTTCTTCGATGCTAATATCTGAAAAATATCACCCTAGTAATATAGTGAATTATAAAAACTCAGTAACATATAAATTATAATACAATGTTAAAGATGTTTTCCAATCATGCCAGTGTGTTAAACATAGAAAAATTCTCTCATCGGTAGTTTTTAAAAAAACTTAATCATAATATAATAAAATAAGATTTTCAATCTTTAAATAGTAATTTGTATTATATACTTAACCATACTTATACATAAATCTATATCTATAATACACTAGAAATCTTTAAGTCTGTGAACTTGTTCGTTCAATTGTGAGTTGCCTAAGAGATACTAGGCTATAAGTAAGGTAGGTCAGACATCATGACCGCAAGAAGCGTCTCACTTGTTATTCCCTTACTAGTACTCTATTACTGAAGAACCTTTTCCTGTTTGATGACATACAATGAACTCACCATATCTTTAATCATTCTTTACTGAAGACATTCTTTGATATACTTGCATGATTCTTTAAAATAATTTATAGTGGTAATGTATTTTTATAATAAAGAGTATATATATATATATATATATATATATATATAAAAGTCAAATGGATAACATAAATCATAAGAATATATTAACATACATAACAACATACAAATAATAATACAATCAACATACAACTATAACAACCATAGTCATCCATTTTATTCACATACTTCACATCAATTTTATACAAAAAGCCATATCAAAATTTATGATCATCCATAAAATATTTATGTGTGATTTCTAGTGTATTTAAGTTCCTAATTGAAGTAAAAGACATTAGGTAACTGAAATAAACTTAAAATATAGTCTTAATCTGAGTAAAATTTGCTTAGCAAAAATAAAATTCACCTATATAGTCTAAAATAGAATGCAACTCATTCACTGAATGGAAAATTCGCTTAGCCTATTTAAATTCACTAAGCGAATTTGACAGGATGCAGAATCCGAATATACTCTTCAGTTCTTCAATACTAACACTTGGAAAACATCGCCACAACAATATAGTGAGTTATAAAAACTCAGTAACATAGAAAATATAAAATAATTTTAAAGAAGTTTTAAAGGTATTAGCGTTGATGAACTGAAGAGTATATTCGGATTACTCCTCAGTTATTTAATGTAGAGTGAAGTCGTCATCGGATCACAGTCAAAGTCCTAGTCTTAAAAATTATTTCGATTCATTAAAATTCTTTAATGTATAAGTACTTTGCACCATTGTATCAATTGCTTACTTCTTCATTCTAATCAAGTTTAGTTATCACTACAATATTTTTTCTTTTCAACAACATTTGAAAAATGTTACCAAAACACGGAAAAATATTCCCAAAGAGAATAAGCAACAATACAAATCATAAACTAGACATTTTACTATTATTTTATAATATATTATTTTATAAACATAATAATTTAATTACATACACAACTTATTCAATTTTAAATCTTCTCTTTTATTTTACTTATAACATTTATACATAACTCAAAAGAATTGAATCAAGAAAAATATAATGGAAATTTAACTCAAGTTGTTAACTAAGTTGTATTCAAATACATAGTAGTAAACAAAATGGCATAAATCCGTCATCCAAATCATTCAAGTGTGTCTTCTTCAGATTCATTATCTACATTGTACACTTCAAATTCATTATCTTGAAATTTATCGCCTACATCGTCATCTTGATATAATTCATTATCATTTTCACATCTCCATTGATACCTTGTTGCATAAAAAATAAACAAATAGATGATGAAACAAAACTCGTAAGAAGAAACAGAAGCGAAACACAAATAGAAAAATGAAAAACACACAAACAAAATCGCGAATAAAATCAATAAAATGCACGCAAAACTGAATCTCATTAAAACCCATACTGAAACTGAATTGGGCAACACAACGAGCAACCCACAAAAATATAACCGCAAATAAAAATATAATTCAACAGTGAATTAGTTTCCAATTCAACTGCGAAACAAAACTGAAACCTAAATTCAGGATATGTTTTCAAAAACACCACCAACATCAATAAATTTATCATTAATGTTTTATAGTTATAATAATTCAAAATAGTAACATCACAATCACTATATATTCTTTTTGAATAACATCATAATCATTATTAGACCTAAAGTAAGATGTGCTATCAGACTCCAAGACAAGGTTCCTTCCAAATTAAGTCCAAATGCACACTTTTTTTGTCAATTTCACTCTTATAAAAACAAGAATTTAGATTAAACTCAATTACAACAACAACATAACAATAATAACAATTGCAATATATGATTACCTTTTTAAGACATGAAGCATGAGTTGACGTAGAGGAATGTTTTTGTGATGTAGTCTCCTTTGGGGCACCATAAGCATCACCATGAGAAAATCCTAGCAAATCTTATATTGAATCCATCTTATCTTCAAAATTTCCACTAAGGTTGAGACCTCTTCATTGTGTACTTTTTTCAAAGAATTTATCTCCTTCGTTAGAGTGGTTAAAGTGAAAAGAACTAAACTTTGAACATAGAATAATCGCAAATCTTTTCCCAAATATAGATTTAGTGTAGTAGGTCATGAATCTTCAACAACAACCACATAAAACAAAAAACAATTAATAGAGAAAACTCATATAGAAAAAAACTCACCGAACGATAACCAAACAATAAAAAAAAACACTTACACTATAGAACGACGTCGATTCCTGGACTGTAAGAGTATCTAGGGCACAATAGAACGATGTTGGTATGATATGTGATAGCGGAACAAAAAATGAAGGTGTGGACGACAACTATGACGGCGTGACAGAAATCGTAGGTGTAAACGGCAAAATCAAGCCACAGAAAAAGAATACTCAACACAAAAAACTAAAGGTAATATATTTCCTAGTTCCTACAACATAAAGCAAAAAATCATATGCTTATGGCTTCAAAATTATGATGAATGAAAACCAAATTTTGAACATAAACGATCAACAAAACAAAACGAACAAGAAATAAAAGAAAATAAAACAAACTTGAGCAAGCATCAAAGCAAAAAGAAACGCAATAAAGAAAATCGAGAAGATGAACCCTAAACCAAACATTGAACAGAGCAACCCACATAACATAGCAACAAACAGGCAAACGCGAAAACATGAACAAAAATGAAAACTTGTCAGTACACGACGTCGACGAACATGAGACATACACCATTGAACAGAAGAAAGAACGAGTGGACAACGATACAAACTATGCTCTTGTTGTTGGTGTGGTGTGTTAACGGAGGGGGTGAATGAAGACAAGTTAGTTGATGAAGAACGTGAACAACGGCGAAAGTGTTGATGATTTAGGGATTTAGTGAAAAACAAAATTGATTGGTGTTGTTGGGACTGAAAATTGGTGAAGAATGAATAATGAATTGGAGGGATTGAAAATTAAGTGATTTTGGTTTCGGAGGGACTTAAATTTGTTTAGCAAGTATTTATGTGGTTTTGGTTTTGTACTATGGGATATTTGTGTTACTTGATCTTTTGACTATTGTTGTTTTAATTAAAAGGATGATTTGCCTAATTGATTAATTATGGATGATTGCGTGAGGTTTGAATGTGTGAGAAAACATTGATTATTATTGAGTATTTTTTTAGTATTTACAGAGTTGATAAATGGTTGTGATGGATGGTACTCGACCCAAGATATTGATATTATAACAATGGTACTTATAAGGAAAAACTTATGGGATCGAGATATCAAGTAATAACATGAGAGATCATATAGACTTGCATTAGCACTGTTAATGTTGGGTATTGGGCTTCATTCCTATGTGAAGAAAAGTCTATATATTGTAGTCCATGTGTCTCATTTATTTAAGTGGAGAGTGATCTAATTAGGGTTGTAAGAGAGAGACTACTTTGAGAGGAAAGACAATCACCAAAACAGAAAAGAGAAGAGTAAACCCTATTCCCGATTTTGTTAAATCAGTCTAAGGAAAACATCGATTGCACATTCGTTAACCGTTGGATCGAGTTGAGTTTTGGATAGTAGGTTTGCAACATTCAGATCTTTGTTTTCAACGGTCGGATTGGCGAAACGACTTCTGGAGGGGGAGAAATCGTGCTCGCACTATAGCAGGGTTTTTGGATGTTTTACTTCTTCTTGCTTTTCATTTGTAAGCTTTAGTGCTTTGTTATTTTAGCTGGTTGTAGGCGCACTTTGTGCATCATTTTGAAACTCTCTTGTACCCTTATTTGATTATAGTGGAGCTATTTCTTTGGTCTGGACGACCCGTGGTTTTTACCCTTACATTGAGGGGTTTTCCACGTTAAAATATCGGTGTTCTTTACGCTCTTTTATTTTGATTAATTTGTTGCCATATATTTGTTGTTGCTACTCACGGGTTCTTGTAAGTTGGGGGAATTTTATATCCGCTACGTATTACTTGTTATTGTGTTTATGTGTTTATTCCCCATCAAAAATACACAATGGTAAGAAGTAGTCTTCATGTATCCTTGGTCACACATAACAGACTCAAACTTTTTGTACCACTGCCTTGGAGCTTGCTTCAAACCGTATAGACTCTTTCTTAGTCTACACACATAGTCTTCCTTGCCTTAACAAGAAAACCATCAGGTTGCTTCATGTAAATCTCTTCCTCCAAATCACCATGAAGGAAAGCCGTTTTTACATCCATTTGCTCTACCTCTAAGTCAAGAGTAGCTGCCAAACTCAACACGGTTCTAATTGATGACATTTTTACCACAGGTGAGAAAATCTCATTAAAATCAACACCCTTTCTTTGATGGAAACCTTTCACCACTAATCTGGCTTTATACCTCGGAGACTTTGAGTTACTCTCAAGTTTCACCCTATAGATCCACCTGTTTTCCAAAGCCCTTTTGCCTTTTGGCAACTTCACCAAATCATAAATGTGATTATCATGCAAGGATTTCATCTCATCATGCATTGCATCCAACCACTTTTGACTTTCTTGACTCTCCATGGCCTCTCGAAAGAACTCAGTTTCCCCTTCATCAGTCAAATTCACAGACTCATCAGAAGAACTGTCCATGTGGCTCATCATTCTGAACATTACCATAAGTAGTATCCAAATCAGGAACAGGTGACCGAACTGGATCACCATCTGATAAGACGTTATCTCTCTCATGTGTAGTTTTCTTCACCTTATCAATGTCTTCAATAGTTAGTCTTCCATGAACACTACATCACGACTTCTAATAACCTTTTTGTTTATAGGATCGTACAACTTGTAGCCAAATTCATCCTCACCATAACCAATGAAGATACATTGCTTTGACTTTGCATCCAACTTGGATCTTTCATCCTTCGGAACATGCACAAAAGCCTTGCAACCAAAGACTCTCAAGTGATCATACTTGAAATTATTCCCAAACCATACCTTGTTTGATACCTCACTATTCAAAGCGACAGTAGAAGTAAGATTAATAACATGCACCGTCGTGTATAGTGCCTCACCCCAATAATTTTTAGGCAACTTAGCTTCAGAGAGCATACACCTCACTCTCTCAACAAGTGTTCGATTCATCCTCTCTGCTAAACCATTCAGCTTAGGAGTTTAAGGAGGAGTCTTTTCATGTGCTATACCCTGCTGTTTGCAATAGGCATCAAAGGGTCCGCAATACTCACCACCATTGTCAGTATGAACACGTTTCAGCTTCTTGCATGTCTGCCTCTCAACCAAAGCATGAAATTGTTTGAATTTCTCCAACACTTGTTCTTTTGTCTTCAGAACATAAACCCATAGTTTCCTGGAACAGTCATCAATAAAAGTAACAAAATAAAGTGCACCACTAAAAGATTTTACCTTTAAAGGGTCACAGACGTCAGAATGCACCAACTGAAGCAACTCTGACTTTCTAGAGGGAGGATGCCTTTTGAAGGATACTATAGTTTGTTTACCAATTATGCAGTGAGAACATATTTCCAAATCTACATTCTTCAATCCTGGAAGCACATCCTTTCTAGCTAAGGAATTTAACCCCTTTTCACTGATATGGCTAAGCCTTCGGTGCCACAAAGATGATTCCATATCCACGTCATTCACACTGTCTTTTGCAACTAAAGCTTTTGTCCAATACAGTTTACTAATTTTCTCCCCTCAAGCCACAACCAAGTTACCTTTACTGAGTTTCCACTATCCAGAAGCAAAATGATTATCAAAACCACTTTCATCAAGCATATGCACGGAGATCAAATTGAAGCGAACATCTGGAGCATGTTTGATTCCTTTAAGCAACAATTGCATACCCATGTTGGTTTGTTGTTTCTCTACCACCCTTCGGTTCTTTTTTCTGACTTCTCCCCTTATTTTCAGTGACAAGAACTTTAGATTGAGATGAAGAACCCTGCGCCTTCCTTCTCATCTCCTCATTCAAAACACCACCCTTAGCAGTTTCTAAAGAAACAACACCATTAAGAGCTGAACTCGTTATAGAAACCCGAAATGTCTCCCAAGACTCTGGTAAAGATAACAGTAAAAATAGTCCCAATAGCTCATCATCAAACTTAAACTCATTCTAGACATTTGATCAAGGAGCCCCTGAAATTCACTCAAGTGGTCTGAAATAGACGTTCCCTCCTTATACTTCAAACTTATGAAACTATTTAGTAAGAAAAATTTATTATTCCCTGATTTAGAGGCAAACAAAGTCTGTATCTTATCCCACATAGTTTTTGCATTTGTCTCATTAGCAATATGATTATAAACATTATCTTCTACATATTGCCTAACAAAACCACATACCTGTTGATGTTCAAATTCTCAGTCTTCCTTAGATTTATTATCCGGCTTTTTAGAACCAAAAATAGGAAGATGCATTTTCTTCACAAATAACAAATCTTTAATCTTGCCCTTCCACAAATGGTAGTTAGTACCATTCAAGCATATCATCTTTATATTCATATTTGCCTCCATCTTTCAAGCAAGTTTAATAACCCTTTAACCAAGAGCTCTGATGCTACTCTGATGGGGAATAAACACAGAAATACAATAACAAGTAATACGCAGTGGATATAAAATTCCCCCAACTTGCAAGAACTCGTGAGGAGCAACAACAAATATATGGCAGTAAATTAATCAAAATAAAATAGCGTAAAGAACACCGATATTTTAACGTGGAAAACCCCTCAATGTAAGGGTAAAAACCACGGGTTGTCCAGACCAAAGAAATAGCTCCACTATAATCAAATAAGGGTACAAGAGAGTCTCAAAATGATGCACAAAGTGTGCCTACAACCAGCCAAAATCACAAAGCACTAAAGCTTACAAATGAAAAGCAAGAAGTAAAACATCCAAAAAACCTACTACTGTGCGAGCACAGTTTCTCCCCCTCCAAAAGTCGTTTCGCCGATCCGACCGTTGAAAACAAAGACCTAAATGTTGAGAACCTACTGTCCAAACATAAGCTCGATCCAACGGTTAACGAATGCGCAGTCGATGTTTTCCTGAGACTGATTTAACAAAATCGGGAATAAGGTTTACTCTTCTCTTTTCTCTTTTGGTGATTATCTTTCCTCTCAAAGTAGTCTATCTCTTACAACCCTAATTAGATCACTCTCCACTTAAATAAGTGAGACACATGAACTACAATATTTGGACTTTTCTCCACATAGGAAGGGAGTCCAATACCCAACAGTTAAGTCCATTGTTGCGTGTATGACCGATTCTAGGAGACAATCAACTTATAACACTTCGACTCTTCGAGAAGTTAGGTGGCTCTGACTATTATTTTGGGGATGTTGGAGGCATATGGTCATGTGATACCTGAATGTTATTTAGGAGGTATCGTTGACAAAGTTTAGTAGTATGAGTCAACATATAGTCAGGGATTGAATTTCGAGTAGTTAGGTTATAATCTAGAGAGATGAATTAAAGGATGTATTCATCTATTTGCTATTTATGTGTTTGACATAGATTTTCCTATTTTACACTCCATTCCAACTTTTATAATTGTACGTAAATCTTAGCTCATTTTTCCCTCATTTTCTTGTGCTCCTATTTTACCATAGGTTATGATCTTGAAGACACAATTAAGAAGATTATAGTAGTAGATAAGGACGTGACCCAGAGGTCTATTCTTGATGAGTGATCTAGATATCCCATTCCATAAATCTTGAGATACCATTCTAGTGTATCTTATATCTATTGTTAGTTTGTAAAGTCAGTAGAATCAGTCTTTTATTGTAATCCACTTTGATGTATTTTGAAAACAAGTTATGTATTGACTTTTATTGATATATGAAATTTTCAAAGGATTTTATGATGATAGTCTTAGGATATTTCATTTGTGACCTTCGAGAAATCAAGATGTTGCAAACAACCAAGTGGTGTATTTTTTTGTCAAAGTAAAAATTCATGTTATGTTCTTCCTCGTCATTCCACCATGTGATAGCATGTATCATATAAGTTATATTTTCTAAATATTTGAGATTATATTTAGTTGACAATTTGTGAGAAAAAAAAAGTGTAGTTACACAATGTCTGCAGGTGAAAGAAATTGTGACATAAGCATCTGGGAATTTTTTACTTCGGAATTTTCCTGGAAAATTCTGTAACTAGCTGTTAGCTAGCCGTTGCAAACAGCCCAATATATAACCTTTTCAATTTTTTTTAAAAATTACCATTCACGCTCTAACTCTCTTTTCTAACATCTATTACTATATTTAAATCTCTAGAGATTTTTTGTTTGTCTCCACCATAAGCCACTCAGTGCCATCAATTTCAACTGCTCGGTTTCAATTGTTGTTCCCATTTTTGACGTATTTTTCATTCATTCATTATAATCGGTTAGTTACCCGAATTTATTTTATGTAAAGTTTTAATTATTCATATAATATGTATGAATATGTGTTAACATATAAATTATATGTTTAAGTAGAGTTTTTTACTTTTTTTTATTTTGATTGTATATGAATTAGTAATTTTACTTATTGACATAAAAAATTAGTAATTTTAATCAATAAGCAGATTTAATTAATGTTGATAAAAAATGTTAAAATATTTATTAGTAATTTTTAGTTAGACCTAAGTGTTGATTTCTTAAGTTTTTGTTAATAAATATATAAAAAATCTTGTAATATATAGTATTTTTTAAATAGTATTTATGTGGTAGTAATTTATTGTGACTATATATATTTCTATCTTTTCTCGTGACTTTTGATTTTTTAAATATGGTATGTACTAAACATGTCTTAATTAGTTAAAAAAATATTGGTAGTAAATAATGGGAAAAAAAATGTAGGAACAAAATAATTAATAAATATTTAGCTAATGTGTTGATATAAAATTGTATACATGTGAGATGTAAAGCCTAGTTGCGCGAGTTTAACAATTGAGATAATGACGAAAAACTTTCATATTTATATACAAGAATAAGGTTCTAATAAGAAATAATGAATTGTTCGAAAGAAATGATATTCTAAAATCCTTAAAATAAATCCTTACAGCTGAAATTTTTTTAATAATCAAATATTCAAAACTAAGCATTTAATAACTGATCACAAAATAAAATACGATGTAGACACTGTGTCTACTTATTCTTTTTCTACTAATCTAATCGAAGAAAATTAATTTTTTCAAAGGAGACATAACATTTCATCACATAATTTCGACGTCCTTAACGTTCTTAGTCTTTGAAAACAACACTTTAATGAGATACTAAATCACATTGAATAATACACATTTTTTAAAACAAGTATTGTTCTCAGCGGCGAAATAATCGAAAAAATCGATCATGACACCCAAGTTCTTCCAAAATATTCTTTAGAAATATAAATAATATACATAAATTTTCTATAATAACCAATTAATTTCAATAATTAATATAAACTCATCCACATAAATTAATAATTAACATCTACAATAATCAAATATACACATTTATTCTTCAAAAAATCAATCAATCAATTCAATGAAGTCTCATTGTTATATGGAGATGTACTACTTATGCGAAGTGAGTATTATCTCATCATGTGGAGCACCAACTCATCTAGTGTTGGGTATAAGACTCATTCCTATGGAGTTTAAAACTCATCTCACGTGGAGTTTAAAACTTATCAATATGGAGCACATAACTCGGGTAAATAACTGTGGGGTACAAGATTCATCCATATGGAACATAAGCTCATCTCAAACAGAAACAATAAAAATAATTCATTTTTAACAATCATCTTCATAAAATCATATTTAAAAAATAATATTTCATTTAAATATCCAATAACAATCATTCAAGAACACATAATAAAACAATCTTTTAACGAATCCATATTCCAACAATTATAAATAAAACGACAATTCAACAAACAAAATAGTGAATAAATCAATTCATAATCTAAGATTGTATTTCATAAAATCCCAATTTTAATAGAAGTAGATTTTCAACAAAAAAAATACTATTCAAATTATCTAATTTGTTTTCTCAACCCAAATTCAAAAAATAAATGTACCATGAAAGGGCTAAAGAGTGTGATTACCCACGTGGTGAGTCAAAATTGAATTAAAATTGACCAATATTTCTTTGATTAATTTATTCGTCGCTGCCCAAAGGTATATGTTTCTCGTTTTCTAATTTTTGTATGAGTTTATGTACAACTTTGGTGCATCAACAATACTATCTCCTATGAATTTTGATCTTAATAAAGATATGAGTTTTGCTCAGATTTGTTTGACTCCTTAATACTAGATAATTAGATAACCAAATGTTATAATAGCTTTGTTTGTTATTATCTATTGCACATAAGTCTTTAACAAACAAAATAACTTTATAATATTACCTTATAAGTCTTTAACAAACAAAACAACATATTACTGTTACCTTATTTTAATTAAGTTGGTTATTGAAAAAAACATTTTACTTGTATATACATTTATAATGTACAAAAAATATTATTTGTTTTGAAATAATATATTAAAAACCTTTTTCTCATAATAAAATTAAAAACACATCAATAATAATAATAATAATAATAATAATAATAATAATAATATAATAATCTATAAATTAGAATATTTAAATTTTTGAAATTCTAATTAGGTTATTAAGGATGTTATATGACAGAGTGTCTACATTGTATGAATTTATAAATAATTAGTTTGTTAAAAAGTATATTCTATTTAGATTTTTTTTGGGTACAGTATTATAGCTAGATTTATTCTAGAATATCATAATATTATCGAGAACTATCTAATTAATGTTATCGATTGCGAATTTTTATTAATTTGTGACCCGTAGAGCAACGGAAAAAAAAAACTAATTAGTGTAAATATCAATATTGTTGAGTTACGCCAATATTATTTTTATCAAAGATGGATGTACGATTGAACATTTTTACGGAGAACAAGACATAAACCGCATTCTGTAGAAGGAATGCTAGGTTTTATTGCATACACCATTTCACAAGATATTTATAGAACTAAAGGAGAGATAAAATGTTCATGTCTTAAATGTGAGTGTGTAAAGATTAATAGTCATGAAAAAGTCGAGAAACACTTAGAGAGAGTTGGTTTTATAAAAAATTATTGGGTTTGGGATAATCATGGTGAACAAATGTCAAATATTAATTATGGCATGTTAGATAATGGCAATTTTGATACACACTCTTCAAGCATTGGGGCCCATACGGACGATGGTGAATAATTTGACGTGATGGATGATATGGTTGGTTACACTCTTGAGGTGAACATGTCTTGCAATGAACCTTAATACAACGAGGAAATACTCGCAAACGATAAAGTGCAAGATTTTTATTGATTGTTGAAAATAATTAATAAACCATCGTTTGAAGGGTTGTCTTACTCTAAATTATCCATGTGCGTGAGACTTTTAGCTGCCAAGTCAAATTGGAATGTTCCTGATCAATTCTTGGAGTTCTTTTCAAAAATAATGTTGAATGCAACCCTTGTAAAAGATAAACTTCCAAGAATTTATTATGATGGTAAAAAGTTAGTAGAGGATGCACAAAAACTTTGTCTTCTTCTAAACGTTTACTTTTCAAAGTGTTGACTTTTTAGAGTGTTGACTATTATAAGAGTCCGGCGATCAAATGTTTGTTGCGATAATCAGAGGCAAACAATCACTTGTAGAGTCACAAGAGGTGCGTTTTAGAGCGCGTTCTCTAGATTTTGGAATATTGAGATCACTGAGAGTTGCTTTAACTTATATTAAACATCAATGGATGTAGCGTGAACTCATATAGAATATTATGATCTGAAAACTCCACAATAAAATAGAACATTAGTGCTTTAATTTGTTCCCACAAAATAATATTGTTATCACCAAAACAAGTAAGGGTCACAGTTCTTCTTACCAACTTGGTTCTATCAATCTTCCCCTTTTTGATGATGACAAAGTTCCCCCTTAATATATGCATATTTAAATGTAAGAGTGATGAGAGGTATTCTGACAAGATAGTTTATGAGCATTAGTAATTGAAATTAAACAAAAGATCTTGAAATTTGCATGGATTAAAATTGTTCAAGACATTAAATTTTATTCAAGATATTATCTCCCTTTTGTAGAGTAACCAATAAGCAGAAAAGAAAGAAATAAAAGTACAACAAAGGAAAAAAAAATACACAAAGACAATTAAAATAAAATACAGGGAACTTGGGTTGGTCAGCCTAGCTAAGATTAAACTTAGGGTACTCTAAATATTCTCGTGATTTTTGGGTGTTTGTTCCATGAACGCCTTAGTCTTAGTTTCTAGCCGATCAAAGTATTCCTTTTTGACATACTAGGAAGGATCGAACACCAGGCCGGAAGGAGTGGCAAATTAAATTCTTGAGGCAAATTATGTAGATCTTAGAGCAGCAGTAGTATGAGCATCCAATGAGGGTATCTCAATTTGTGGAATGAGCACATGGACTGGGTGAGGAGAATTAGGTCTAGTGGGATGGTGGAGGTGGCAGGTTCAAAGTGAAAATGGGGTGAGGGATGAGCGGGATGGTGAGGGTGGCTGATTCATAGTGAAAATGATGTATTTTGATGATGTATCAAAGACTAAGTGAGGGGGTTCACAGGTCTTGGGGTGGTAGGGTTATATGCATGGGTAGAGAAGGTATGTGTTTGAGGAATGTTAGAGTTGTGAGTTGTGTGTGGAGTGTTAGTTTCAGTGATATGTGGTGTTGGGTGTGGAGTGTTGGTCTTGAGAGGGAGGGGATGTGTTCTATGTTGGAGGGTAGAAAACTGTTCGATTAAGGTTGACTCAAACATTACATCTAAGGTGTTGGAGTCATAGTCAGCTGAGGTAGTAGGTGAATGGTTAGAGGGATGGACAACTAAGTGTGTATTTTGGGTAGAGGGAGTGAGAGGTTCTGGTTTGGTTGTTCATTCCTACTCGTATTACCAAAAATAGCAAAAGGAGTAGTTTGCTTAGAATTGGATGTTACCTTTTGTTTCTTCCTTACAATGAGGTTTGTTTCATCCTCATTGACATTTGTTTCTTCTTCCTCATTCTCTTCTACACAAAATGTCTTGGTAACCCTTTTTCGCTTCTTCTAAAAAATTTAAGCAGCTTTAGGGAAAGGAAAGCAAATAGCAGCCATCTCTTGAATTGACTGGCACATCCATAGGTATTTCAAAACTACTTCTTTATTATCTTCCTCAAGTAAAGGACCACAAGAGTCTTCATCTACAAAGGAAATGGCTTGAGAACCAGTAGTTTGGCCAATTGTCTTTATGGTATCACCATTGGGTGAAATGCACTACTTAGGTGAGATCAATCTCTTCTTGACAATGTTGGATATATGGAACAAGAGTGTAAACAAACAAACCATGTGTTCTTGGATAGTGCCTTCTATTTCCTCTAGGGCCTAAATGATGGTTGTTCTCATCAACACATGACCTCATATGTTCCAACATAAGGTTTGGAAGATTGGTCTTGATAATTTGGGAGATATTCCGCATTAGGCCCTTTGTTGAAACCAAGTTGATTTTACATATAGAGTTTTGATGTTAACAAAAGTATTTTATGAGAACAATATATTTGACTTCAAAAGAGTATGAAAGAAGATTCATGTTTTTGAAGAAAATCTAAAATAAGATTTGATTCAAATTTATAATTGAAAAAAAAAATCTTAAATAAGATTTGATTCAAAATTATAATTGATGAAAATCTAAAATAAGATTTGATTCATATTTATAATTGAAGAAAATCTTTGACCAAGTTGAAAAGAAGATATGGTCAAGATTTGAAGAATATTTGAAGAAGATTTGATTAAGATTTGAAGAACATTTGAAGAAGATTTAGTGAAGATTTGAAGAATATTTGATCTACATTTAATAAAGATTTGAAGAAGATTTGAAGAAGATTTGAAGAAGATTTGAAGAAGATTTGAAGTGTATTTGAAGAATATTTGAAGAAGATTTGAAGAATATTTAATCTACATTTATTGAAGATTTGAAGAAGATTTGAAACATTTTAATGAAGATTTGAAGAATATTTGATCAACATTTAATGAAGATTTGAAGAATATTTGATTTGAAGAATTTACAAAGTCAATCTACACAAAATAGGAACAGAATCATTCTGAAGAATTTACAAAGTCAATCTACACAAAATAGGAACAGAATCAATTTGAAGAATTTACAAACTCAATCTAAACAAGATACAATTCAGAATTAAATAAGGACTAAATTGAAGCCCAAATTTTCACTATAAATAGACACTCAAGGCTGAAGGAGAAAAGCATCAAAAAGTAGAAGAACTCAAGCTCAAGATTCCAAATTCATCTTAGAGTTCAAAGAGAGAAACACTTGTTCAGGCTAGAAATATTTTTTGAGTGTTCTTTTCTTAAAGTGTGAGAGTTATTGTTATTATCAGCTTTGTTAGAAGCAACTACTCAAGTTTCAATCTCTTGTATCCAACCCGATAGTGGTTTAGTTCCTTCTTCAATCTGGGGTCGTCAGGTTGTTAGGAGAAGACTTGGCTTGTAGGGTCAAGGTGGTTAGTTCCTCAAAAGTCTGGGATTGTCAGGCTGTATGGGAAGACTGACTTGGAGGGTCAGGTGCTTTGTAATTCAAGGTTTTTGAATTAGTGGATTAAAGCCTTCTGAATGAGGGGACTGGATGTAGCCAAGTTAGTGGTGAACCAGGATAATTCTACGCGTCAAATTATTTATGCTTTCATTGCTTGCTGCTTCTAAATTCGATTGCTTCTACTCCAAGTAAGTAACCAAATGCAAACTAATTTTTAATTATTTATAAATTATTAAAAAGGTATCAACTTTGTGCAAACACAATTCAAACCCCCCTTCTCGTGTTCGCACCTTCACCCTTGTGGTATTTGCTAACATGGTCCACTGGCCCAGTTTTGGGTACTACGCACCCAATCTGGGTTTCAGGTCGACTGATTTGGAAATGACCTTAGAATATTCGAACAACTAATTATTGATCTTAAATGAGCCAAACCTTGGCTCATAACCACTCTGAAGCAACATACCTTCATCACAACATCTGGTGAGAGCCACTAGGAATTGTTGAGTAATTTTAATAGGAAGTTCTAGCATAGTACTAAACATTTCTCTGTCTTTGTTTTATAGAACGAGAAACACAAGGAAGGGGGAAGGATATGAAATGTGTAACTTTTTATAAACATTTTTGTGTGACTAAGCTACAGTAAGGAAAATAATGTAGATGAACAAAAACAAAATAGAATAACACAGACGATGTATCCTAGTTCACCACCAACATGGTAGCTACGTCCAGTTCCTTCAACCTGAAGAATTTAATCCACTAATTCACCACAAAATTACACTTTCACTGAACATGTACTAGTCAAACTGATTGTGTTCAAGTCTTCTCAACCTTCTAGCTTAGTACAGTCAAGCTATTGAGGAAAGAAACCACTACTGGGCTAAGTTACAAGATAATAGGTTTAGGTTTTCTAGAAAAGCTCTCACAAGAGAGTGTTTACGAAATGGTACTTTCATACTTATCTTAGCACATAGGTAAAACGAGTGATTAAGAGCAAAAATTCATATGAGGTTGTATATGCTTATAGCTTGTGCGTTTCTTATTATCTTTCAGGTGAGGAATGCACATCCAAGATCATTTAGGTTTTTTGGTCGTTGTCCTGATTGCAAGAAATCAACATAAATCATGAAGTTTTGTATCACATCGTTTGAGATTGATTTTCCATAGAAAACTTTCCAAAACTGATCCTTGTAATTCATTCAGCGCATCTTGAAATGAAGACGGGGAAGCGGGGGATACAATGATCAAATCATGACTCATAGACCTTTAGACAACTAGCAGATTCAAGATGTTCATTAGAGGAGGCATAAAAGTTTTGTCTTCTTCAGAACATTGACTTTCATCAGGGCGTTAACGTCTTTCAGAGTTTACATCATAAATTTGAGTCAAACAATCAGATACTTGATGTGATATGATTATCAACGGCAGACAATCACTTGCTTGTCAAGCTTAATAAAGGCAGACAATCAGAACATAATTGCATTCACAAAGGCACCTGAAACATAACATATCATGTATTTCTAGAGTCAACCAAAATAGAGAAATTTTGCGTAAAATAGAGCATTGCTTGTGTTATCAGAGCCATCCAAAATAGACTGTCGCTTGCATCACCAGGGTCAACCGAAGTAGAAAATTGCTTCCATCATTAGAGCCACCAGAGACGCGCGGTCACCAGACATAGAGTTTAGAGTAGAAGCAAAGTCCTTGTATTTATTTGTCATAGTCCAATCACAAGAGGATATAGCATAAGATCCTATTAAAATCACTTGATTTGGGAATTACACACTTAATCAATATGTTAGTGCATTAAATTGTTCCCACAAACTGATTTTGTTATCACCAAAACAAGTAAGGTCATAGTTCTTCAAACCAACTTGGTTCTAACATGTTTGTGTCTACAAATTGCCAATATTCTTTAACCAGAACGTTCAAAGCCATTTCTTGTTCTTGGTTAAAGTACTCAGACTAATCGAAATCAGCAAAATCCTCAATAAAATCGAAACCATTTTTAGATACATTTACGAAGCTTACTTCGAGCTCACGGAGAACTTCTAACTGATCAAGATTGCATTGTATTGTAGGAACATAGGAGATGTTTCCTAGTTTAGGGTTAGAGGAAGACCGGGAAGCAATTGCAGCTTGAAAAATTCAGAGATTTTCCAAGAGGTTTAAAGAGAGAAAGTGTGGGAATATGTGAGGGTAGTAAGTGATGAGTGGGTTTTATGAAAATGTTTGAGTTTCTAAAATCATAGCTAACGCGCATGCGTAAACACACGCGAACAACACCAATTAGAGTATCACATACTAAGTACAAGTTACACGAAGACTTTTCATATTAAGAGTAATTGAATTTAGTTTGACCAGAGGCACAAGCAAGGTCAATTTCATTAGAGGTAGAGCATATATACATTTAACCATTTAATATATTTTACTAGAGGAAAGGATACGAAGACTTCAACATCATTCATTTATAAACAAAATATTTAGGTTTTCATTTATAAAATTGAATATGTCCTCAGCAAGGTTTTTTTTTTAAAATATCAGCCCATTAATGATCAGTGTCAACAAATTTAATGTCTAAGATACCTTTATGGACATAATCCCTTATAAAATGATGTTTAATGTCTATATCTTTTGCTCTCGAATTTAAAATAGGCTTTTTGGTTAAACATATAGCTGAAGTATAATCACAGAAGATAGGAATGTTACTCTCATTGATTTTGAAATCTTCTAGTTGATATTTCATCCATAACAGTTGAGTGCTACAACGGGTTGCTAGGATGTATTCTGCTTTTGTTGTGGACAGAGCAATAGTCCCTTGTCTTTTGCTTCACAGGAGGTTAGATTTTCACTAAGGAATGTACATTTCCCACTGCTGCTTTTCCTTTCTAGCTTGTGTCTAGTATAGCCTGCATCGCAGAAACCTACACACCTGTACTCAGAGTATGGTTTCTAACATAGACCAAGGTTAGTAGTGTTGTTCAAATAACTAAAGACCCTCTTAACAACTGTTAAGTGGGATTCTTTAGGATCATACTCAAATTTGGCGCGCACACGCACACACTAAACAGAATATTGGGTCTTTAATTCCTTTATCATGCTCATCTCAAATTCATTATGCATTAACTAAAAGAACTCTTGACAGAGCTTGTCGTTAGTAGAACCAAAAATGATATCAGTAACATATGTTTTAACAATGAGAAGGTCATTCTTAGATGATTTTCAGCTAACCTAATCTCTTTCAGAATCGTTCTTTAATAACAAATTGTTTGGTCTATCATACCAAGCTCTTGGTCCCTGTTTTAGACCATACATAGATTTTTTTAGTTCTAAAACATAGTATGGAAATTCATTATCTTCAAAGTCCGGAGATTGTTTGACATACAATTCTTCATTTATGTAACCATTTAAGAAAACATTTTTCTCATCTATTTAATATAAAATTATTTTATTAAAAACTGCAAAATGAAAGTAAAATTTTGATTGCCTTTAACCAAACTTTGTTTCTGATAATTTCACCTTTCTAATTCAGTTTGTTTATGAAAACCAACTTGGTTCCAATTGACATCTTTTCTTTAGGCTTGGGAACAAGATCCCATATGTCATCTCTTTTGAAATGATTTAACTCATTTTGCATAGCCATTATCCATCCATCATCTGATAGAGCTTCGTCTATAGTTGTAGGTTCAATTTCATACAGTAGTCCAAAGGTAGATGTTTCTTTAAAAGTGGATCTGGTTTTCAGAGCATCACTTTCACTTCCTACGATAAGAGAATTTAGATGAGAAGATTTGTAATTCTATCTAGTTTTGAATTCCTTATGATATGGATTTGTGGGAGGTTCATTATTGCTTGTTCTTAAGTTATTGGGCATATCTTCCGACTCATTGTAGGCTAGTTTTGTTGGTTCCTCTGATATATCTTGTTCCTCTGATACTTAAAGATCTACAAAGGCTATGTAACGCCCAAGATTTTGATCCAAGGCATTACTTAAAAGTATTTGTTTTCTTTCAAAACGACATAATTTTTTTTAGTAAAAGAATATAATGCAATTTACTAAAATATTATTTATTTATTTATTTGCAAAGTTAATCTTCCAGTTGTTAGATCGATATTCATTTACGCTTCAAAATAAAAATAAAAATTCTCTTTAGGTGAAGTTCAAAAGAAAATAGATTGACTGAAATTAATGACGATTCAATTATTTACTAGCGAATGAAAACTCACTTCCGCATTTCTATTTAAAGTTAATCATGAAGAGTAAATAACTTTATAATGTACCACGAAAATTTATTGATACAAAAAATTATTTTTAAGTAAAAGCCCCCTTTTCCCACGCGCGTGCACCAAACAAATATCATTCATGCAACATTTTGAGATCATTAGTACCTAAATGTTGGTGTAAGGGGTCAGTTCATTCCACAACAAAAATTAAACAAAATAATAAGTTAACATGCATAAAATATGAATATAAAATCTTTTTGTAATAAAAGATTTAAATAAATTGATTCTTTAATAATTCACAAAGATGTATTAAAATTTATAAAATGCATCTAAATAAATCAAGTAGCAACTCACGTTAGAATAAATAATTAGATAAAACTAAAAATAACAATAAAATGTATGCAAGGTGTGCATGCTCCTAAAAGTATATGATCCGGATATAACCAGCCACACAGGCGTCCACACAGAAGTCACCCATACCAATCGGGAAAATTAAACCAGCCACACAGGCGTCCACAAAGATGCATATAATATGTCGTTAAATGATACTGATGCTCAAAAGGTATATGTCACCATCGACTTAAATAATCACAAAGAGAACAATGCCCAACACACAAATCACCAGCCACTTAGGCAACCACAAAGATAACAATACCAGCCACTTAGGCAACCACAATGATAACAATACCAGCCATTTAGGCAACCACAAAGATAAAATATTCAATGTTAAATTTTAATCACATATGACATCAAGGTTTTATTCTCATGGATGCTTACAATCAAGAATCTGTAATTTTGCTATCCCAAATATATAACACAAAAACACGTGAATGAATGTCTTCAAGTCACAACTTTTATTTTATAAACTATAAAATTAGATTAGCGACCTATTATTGATAGACATCAAAACTTCAAATAACGAAGAACACATACAAATACAAACTTTATTTCTTCTACTATAAAATTCCTCCAATTTATTAGTCATATAGGCATACAAATCAAGGTTTACCACTAGACACATCACAAAAATCAACTTAATCATGTTATCACAATTAAAAATTAAAACTTTTCATCAATTCCCCCAAGACTCATATAGTATTCATAAAAATCAAAACTTTGAAATGAAATAGCAAAAAAATCGAAACATTAAATTAAAAATATCCTAACAAACATATTACTCATGAGATCATAATAAAAATCATAACTTTATAATTAAGTACACCTAGACATCACAGAAATCGCAACTTTGCATCAAATATATGACAACAAGCATATTACTCATGTTATAATAATAAAAATCAAAATTTTATAATTAAGTTTATCAAGGCAAACATATTACTCATAAAAAAAAATATTATAGTTAAATTCTTTAAGGCAAACATAAAATCAACATTTTTCTTTTAATACATCAAGACATCATATCAATATCTTACAAACTATTAATTTAACATCCAGCCTAATCTTGCATGGGGAAAAGCCCTTACCTTAGGCGCTTTCTTTCTAAACACCTCTAAATTCGCACGAGAAATAGCTCATGAGGCAATGATGAATTCAACACGAATAGACATTGGGATTTACGACTTAGAAAATTATTTTGGGAGTGTACGAATGACAAATAGGTGTGACAGCAAGAGGCCTAATAGAAATGTATGAATAGAAGAAGCAGTCATGAGATTGTTAAAATAAGGGGGTTTCAATAGCTATTTACGTTGCAATATCACCATTGATATCTTGTCTAAAATTGAAGTGCACTTAATTCCAAAATTATGCTACCAATGGTTACTATTTTTTTTTTTTAATTTTATTAGGTTTTTACAAAGCCAATTGAAATCATGTGTATTTATGTGTCTGAGTTAATTAGGATTAACTAGTAGAGTTCACCATATATTGTAGGGTGTCACACCACCCCTTTTAATTAAATAAATAAATTAGAGGGTGTCACATCACATTTTTAATTTTTTTATCCAATAGTTACAAACCAAAAATTGCATAGAATAACTTTTGTAGAGCATTAAAATAAAATCATAATTTTGGTTTAAAGAGAGGGATGAGATATAAAATGAGAGTAGTCTTTTTGTTGTCCTCTCTCAATTGCACAAAAAACTCATAATTAAATTTATAATCTTCATTTCAAAAATAAATTAAAGGGGTTAAGGAGGAGAGAGAAGTGGGTGCATGGTGTCAAGATTGAAGGAATGTACATTATCTCCTCTCTTAATTAGTTGAGACAAGGACATAAAGTTATATTATGTCAAGACAATACCATGAATTGTCATAAATCTCGTGGAGAGTAAAAGAATGAGTCACCATTTTTTTTTCATATGGAAGATGGAATGACCAAAATTATTTTCAAAACACTTATACATGAGGTTGAGTTTCACTAACTCTACTATCTCCTAAATTGAATAATTATTTGGTCGAAAATAAACTAACAAACAATATAACTTCTATAAATTATAATTTCATTAAATAATTCAACTAATATTTTATCAACTAAAATAAATCAAACAAAACAAGAATATCACATGTCACATATAACAAAGTAAAACAAACATATCTAACACATCAATTTCATGATTATTGAAACTAATCGAATAAACAAAAGACACAATAGTCCATTTAGGAAATAATCACATCATAAATCATTCCTATGTAATTATCACACCAAAACAATTAAATATAAATAAAGATTATAATTATTCAGGTAAAATTGAGGGTGATAAAATTTAATTTAATTTATTTATACATAGAATAATTATTAATTAAATAATAAATCATGACAATTACTAAAAAGACACATATATAATATATATGAAAATATTGGGGTGTTACAGGCTACATATATCTTTAACTTTTTATGGTCAGGTTTTTTGTCATCAAACTTGACATAAATTGATTCCTCAATAATTAGTGTTTCTTTTTTGTATACTTTATCGGCTTTAGACCTTTCAGAGTATCCCAAAAAGGTGCACTTTGGAGATCACGAATTAAATTGATGAAAGTATGAAATGTTGGTTTTTATTCTTTTCCATAATTCATAAGGAGTCTTATTAAGAATATGACTAATATAGATTCTATTCGAAATATAACATGTAGTGTTCATTGCTTCTACCAAAAAGTGTTTGCCAACATTTATTTAGTGAATCATGGTGCATGTCATTTCTTGATGAGACCTATTCTTTCTTTCTACAACATCGTTCTGTTGAGTTGTTTTAGGAGAGGAAAAGTTATATAAAATTCCATTCTCTTCACAGAAGTTTTCAAAAAGCTTAAATTCAAATTCATTGCCATGATCACTATGAATCGTTGCAATACCAAAACATTTTTCATTTTGCACTTGTTTGTAGACAAGTTAATGAAAACTTTATGCAGCTTTATCATTTTGAACTTGTTTGGAAAGAAGGTAGTGAAAACTATATGTGACTCATCCTTGTCTTTAAGGAACTTTACCCATGTCCATCTAGAATAATGATCAACAATATCGAGTCCATATTTTTTATCACTGACAGAAGCAGTCTTTACAGGGCCAAATAAATCAAGATGTAACAGTTCAAGGGTCTGGGAATGGAAACATTTTTTAGAAGAAAAAGATAATTTTATTTGTTTCCCTTTTTGACATGCCTCACAAAGAACATCTGATTCGTATTTGAGGTTTGGCAAGCCTCTAACTAAGTCGAGTCTTTTAAATTTTGAAATTAACCTTAAATTGGCATGTCCTAAGCTTTTAATGCAAATCAATTGTTCTTCATTCACATACATAAGGCACTTTACTTATTGTTTTTCCAAATGAAGCAAGTTTATTTTGTAAATATTGTTTTTTCTTTTGAACAATAAATAGTATAGATCCATCAGTTTGAGTTATTGCCTTATATGAATTTTAATTGAAGACAACATCATAACCGTTATTGCTTAATTGAATTATGCTCAATATGTTATGCATTAGTCCTTTTATAAGTAAAACATTTTTAATAGAAGGAAAGGAACCATTACCTACTATGTTGTGCCCAATGATCTTACCTTTTTTATTACCTCCAAAACCTACGAATCCTCCGTTCTTGAGAGTCAGGTCTTAGAACGTAAACATTTCTACCATCATGTGTCATGTGCATCCATTGTCCTAGTACCATGATTGGTGTTTTAACTTTGCTGTTAATAATATATGCAAGATAAATTATTTTATTCTTGGTACCCAAATTTGGTTGTGTCCTGGTTTCTTAGTTCTGATAGTTGTCTTGTCTTTCCATGTTTTTGGCATAGAAAAGTTCTTTTATCGTGACCATTTTGTAAGCAATATACATAAACAGTATCAAATAGGTTAGTCTTAGGAGTTTCTTCTCGTACTTCAAAACCAATACCACGTTTGTTGTTTCTGCTAACACCATATATCATAAAGGATTGTTTTCTTTTGTCTATGCCATTTGCAAGAAATTCTTGAAAGAAATTTTCATACTTAACAGAATTACAAACTCTATCCTCATAAGTTTTTGGAACATTTTCTTTCGGAGTTCGATTTTCTCTTTTTAGGTTTTCAAACTCCTTTTCAAGAGAACTTAATTTATTTGTTAAGATGTCATGAGCTTTTCATAGAGATTTAAGTTTTGACAAAATGTAGTGATTCTTGTTGAGAAACTCATTTAACATATTTATAAGTTCATTACAAGATAGGTCAGATAATACCCTAATTTCTTCATCAACATATTCAACATCAGAATCAAATTTAGAGTGTGTATTTGCCACCACAGCCACGTTTCCATGCCCTTCATCTTCATCAAATGATTCAGTAGAGTCATCCCAAGTAGTCATAAGACATTTCTTCTTTGCCTTGAAATCTTTTCTTTGAGATTTTCCCTTTTCAAGTTTAGGACATTCTGATTTGAAATGACCTGATTATTTCCATTAATAGCAGATGATTCTTTTCTTGTATAACTTTTCACTTCTTTCAATTCTATTTCGACATCATCTGAAATCTCTTTTGGGGAAAGATTTCTTCCTATTGTTCCACATGCGCTGGATTTTCTTGAGATAAAGGATAACTTTTCATCATCTGAGTCTTCACTCTGATCGTCCAATTCACTTTCCTCGGAGTCTTCAGTTGCTTGTAGAGCCTTGGAGTTTGTTTTCTTTTCTTCGGATTTGAGAGCAAACGACTTTGACTTCTTCTTGGGCTCAACTTCAACCAATTCAATCTTATGGGATCTAAGTGCACTCATCATCTCTTCTAGAGGTTGTTTGTTTAGATCCTTAGCTTCTTGAATTGTTGTTACCTTTGGTCTCCACTTACTAGGAAGACTTTTGAGGATTTTCTTGACGTGGTCAGACGTAGTATAACTTTTTTAGAGAACCTTAAATCTGGAAACTAGAGCTAAGAATCTAGAAACCATTGTTTCAATGTCTTCATCTTCTTGCATCTGGAAGAGTTCATATTTCCTGACTAGCAAATTTTCCTTAGCTTCTTTTACATGTTTATTTCCTGTAGATGAGAACTAAAACATCAAAGATACTTTTTGTTGTTTCTTTTTTGCTGCATTTTTCAAACTCTTATAATGCATCTTGTATTGTTTCTTTTGGTCAATCTTGAGGTCCTTTCTACATATTTAAAACCAGCAACGTCTTTATGAGCCTTACAGCTAACTTTAACAATGTTCTAGAGTTCAAGATCATGAGAGATGTAGAAACTTCTAAGCCTGTCTTTCTTGTACTCGAATCTATCTCCATCAAACAGAGAAGGCCTGTTAATGTTTCCACGTGTACCTTCATCACTAGAGTTAGTCATAATAACATAGATCTTTAATCAAACACAGTTAACTGCTCAACCACTACGCGAAAAAACCTCTTTTACAGCGCTTTTTTTAAGCCTATTATAGCGCTTTTGTTAATAAAAAAAAAGCGATGTAGTTACCAGCGCTGTAAAAGGATATAACAGCGCTTGTTTTTTTAAAAAAAAAGCGCTGTAAAAAAGGTGGATATATTGCGCGCTTGTTATACGCATTTTACAGCGCTTTTTGAAAAAGCGCTGTAAAAGGTGCACATACAAATGCATTGTTATGCACCTAATACAGCGCTTGTTAAAAAAGCGCTGTAAAAGGTTGAATTATCCAGATGCATGTTATGCACCTATTACAGCGCTTTCTTGAAAAAGCGCTGTAAAAGGTGCATAACATGCATCTGGATAATTCAACCTTTTACAGCACTTTTTTAAAAAGCGCTGTAATAGGTGTTTTTTTCCAGATGCATTGTTATGCACCTATTACAGCGCTTTTTCAAGAAAGCGCTGTAATAGGTGCACTTATCCAGATGCATTGTTATGCACCTTTTACAGCGCTTTTGTTAAAAAGCGCTGTAGTAGGTACACCCTATTACAGTGCTTTTTCAAAAAAGCGCTGTAAAAGGTTTTTTTTTTTTTAGTTTTATTAAATAATATATGCTGTAAATTTTAGAAGCGCTTTTTTTAAAAGCGTTGTCTTTTAGTCCAGAATCACTTCACAAATTCACTATAATCAGTACACACCCTAGTATCTAGAATTCACTATAATCAGTCCACAACCTAGTATCCACAACCTAATTCACAACTTCACAAATTCAGTACACAACCTATAATCAGTACACAACCTAGTATCCCGAATCAGTACACAACAACAAATTCACTATATTTTCAAATGCACAAATATTCACAACAATCAGTTCATAATTACAGCACATAACTACCATATTCACAACCTAAAATATACACAAACAGCACATATTTTCATTCAACTACTCATATTCACAACCTAGTATAATTACAGCACTATTTTCATACAACTACTCATATTCACAACCTAATATATACACAAACAGCACATAACTACCATATCCCTTACAGCTTGCCATTTCCCAGCAAATCAAATAATATTCATTTGAAGCACATACTGACACCAGTCTTCCTTTATCTCTGTTAGTTCTTCTTCAGAATACGATGGACCGGAATTGTCAAAGTACTGATATAAAAATTGAACATAAATAAGTTAGAATCAAATATAAACATAATTTATATATAAAAATCAAATAATTAAAATATCGTACCGTTTCTGGGATTGAAATTTGATTCTTATCAACAATCTCCTTCATGAATCGCAATACATAGTACCCACAGTCGATGTTGTTAGTTTGACGAGGGCACTATAAAATAAAACATATAAGTCAATAATTATTTAATTGTGTATTGATTGTAAGTGAAATTTAAAAGCATATATTTCAAACCTTTATTGGAATCCATGTGATGTTATTTGACTTTAGCTTCGACACTGTCACACCTCTTTGAGCTCGAAAAACTTGTAAAGCACTATCGAATAAATAAATGTGATTATAAATCAATGTGATCTTAATATATATATATGCAAAAAATAAATGAATATTACTTACGTGTCGAACAAAGTCTTTAACTCAGGGCGATTGTTGTAATGGTCGTGCAAGGGATCTAGGTAGTATATAACTTCAGAGGTCGCATTGATTGCAATTAGCACCCAATGTGCCCTACAACAACAAAAATTTAGTTTAACAACTAATAAAATAAGATCTCATAAATTAAAAATGATATAAATATAGAATATATAATTACGTACACTGAATTATATGCTGCGAGGAATAACTTATCCTTCTCTTTATTTGCTAATAGTATATCTAAAACGTATTTATTTACATTGGCTGGATCGTGTTTAAGCATGGAAATCTGATGCGGAGACAAGAATGAAAATCTATTCGACAATCTGCGCGCGCACACGAACTTCTCATACAAAAACCTTCAATAAAAATTTCAAATTAGATTAATTACCAATAAATTAAATTAATTACAAATAAATGAGATGAAAAGTAATTTTTACCTAATGTAAATGCTCATAACAGTAGCACTCAGCTCCTTATGTTCGAGAATTTCGTATATGTGCTCTTTTTCAAAAAATTCTTCATACGCGCTCCGAATAGATCTTTATCCATGCTTATTATTCATGAATCGTCGCTGCCCATTTTTTTTGCCTGTATGTCAAGAGACGACCCATATGGAGCAAGTCGTGGCTGACTTATTTTCGGAGCAGGAGCAGCAACTGATTTTACACGAACCAGTTTTTTAGCAGCAACAATTTTGGCCGCTTTATTACCCTCCAGCTTTTGCAGTTTGCCAGTTTTATTACCCTCCAATTTTTGAGGTTTGCCGACTTTATTTTTGCCACGAACATCCAGTCGTGGTGCGGCAGCTGGCTTGTTGGCTTGCTGTGCAGGTGGTTTATTAGTTTCAATCTGAAAAAATGAGGTTAATAAATTGTTAGTTTATTGAATTAGAAAAAATGACAAACCTTACAAAATAAGTTACAAACCTTTTCGGGCGATGTGACTGTTTCATTTCTGGGAATCTTTTTATCATTCCCTTTATTAGACTTTGTTTGAATCTAAATAAATGTGAAATTAAAGTTAACATTGTAAAAAATTCAGCAATTAAATAAAATTCAGCAATTAACCATACCTTGTCAAGGGAGACAAGATGTTTGGGCCATGCCACGTAGCTGCCAATTGCTTCGCCCAAATAATTCAAATTTGCATCGTTGTCCGGTACAGGCAACGGTGCATTTGGTTCCAAAGCAATGACTAGCGATACTTTGACATGGCCAGCAGGAATTGGTGTGTTGTGCAATACTTCGCCCGGAGCATTGCACAATGTTCCCTTTCCGACCTTCCGATGAGTAGGGGAGGATAAGTATAGAAAGCATGGAGTGACCCCCTAAAATTAATGGTTAATTAATACATAAGTATATGTGAAACAAGAAAATTTAATGGTTAATTAATACATGAGTAGGGGCTGGTCCGCAAATTTAATTACCTCAGGAATACTGTTGAGACCAACGTTGCAACTTGCGTTTTCACTCTCAATGTGAATTTCACGTTGGGGTTGGTCCGCAAGTTGCTTGTCTTTATTTGTCTTCACCAAGAGGGCCACTTGCTCCGTTAATACTCTAATCTTCTCTAATACTTCCTCGTTAGATGGATTTTGGCGCTTCTCTTGTGAAAAATAACTTCTAGGAGTTACGCCAAATCCTTTCCCCCTCACGCGGCCGGAATATTCAGGAACATTAAACACTTTACCCAAAATGTCCCTGCAACTTCCCTTGTTTTCCTCTTGATTTTCCGATTCAAGATTCGCCTAAAATACACATAGGATTAAAAAGATAAGTTCAAAAACATTTTAAAACACAATATTAAAAAATATTAAAGTGATAAATATACTTACACAAAGTTCTATTACTTTTTGTACATTTTCATTATCAACCACTCCATCTTTATTTACACGAGCTTCCTTCCACAACATATGACGACCCAACGGTTGATCGGATTGGGTGTCTTGTAGCTATTATCGTTAAGATCATAAACAAAATATTAGTTAGATAGTATAGATTATAATATACCACATTAATTAAATATACCACATTAGTTAGATAGTATACTTACAAGTTTTTGCTCTAGACGAGCATATTTCATACGAGATTTCTTGTATGGGTGGGGAATAATTTTTGCCCTCTCGCGATTTGCCTTACTAATATTCTAAATAAAAAAATAACAATCTAGTAAAAATTTAAAATACGCTATTAATATGAATAATAAAAAACAAATGCTAATAATAAAATCACTTACAACAAACGCGGGGTCGGAACGTTTTGATACGAATGCGCTCCATTCCTCATTTGATATATAATGTTTATATATTTTTGGAGCTTCCGCAATCGTATTTCCTTCACGGTCTTTTAAATAACAATTTGAGAGGTGAGATCTAAAGCCCCGGTGTATTTTCCCGGCAACTCTGAGCACATAGCTCTTTCTCACCTCATTAAGAACAAAAGCTGACTGCAAACCAAATAAATATGTAGTTTGAGTAAAATACTTCAAAGCAGTATATTGTAAAATTTATAAATAATAGGGTGGAGTAAAAAAATTACCTAAATATCAGCCCACAACACATCTTTGGCATCCTTCAATGCCTTATCTCTCCAATCATCTATTGTGATTGGTATATTTTGACGAACAACAGCTCCAATATAGCTAACAAACATGGAACTGTTGGGGTCAATTGGTTGACCACTCTCATTCCATCCAACCTAATAAATAGTAAGTAACTCAATGTATTAACAGCAAATATACAGAAAACATCAAACATCAAATAAATAGTAAGTAACTAATATATTAACAGCAAACAGCAGCAAGAGTCATACAGAAAACAACAAATATACCTCAAATTTTTACCCAGTACTTCTTGCTTTTATAACATTTTGCATTATTGTTGCACCACGTTTGACTTCATTTTCGTAAGTCTTAGTGTTGCCAACTTCTTCATTTTGACAATCTAACCCCTTGTTGGTATCCATTTATCTACAACATGCAGTTCAACATCAACATATATAACATGCAGTTCAACATCAACATATATACAGTTCAGTTCAGCACATCAACATGCAGTTCAGTTCAGTCTAAGTACGTAGCAACAAAAAGTTAACATGCATGTTAGTGAAACAAAAAAATAATAACTACAATACCTGAAATAGTCCTTGTAAAATGCTTAGGGTTACGGGTTCAAAGACGAACTGCGCAGAAGACGATGAAAACGATGATGAACGGTTACGAACGATGGTAGGGTTACGGGGTTCGCAGACGAAAACGAGGATGAAAACGGGTAACTTGAGGATTATGATGTTTATGTAACGATCGTAGGTCTAGGATGAGAGTAAGTAATGAGGAAGAAACAAGGAAAACTGATAGTATAATAGGGTTCGTAGGGTTCGCAAGGAGAAAGAGAACGCGCAGAGGAAACTGAAAATAGCTACGTAAATGAAACTGAAGAGGTCAGCGCTTATATATACGACCCTATTACAGCGCTTTTTTAAACAAGCGCTGTAATAGGTCTCATCATTTTATTTTTAAAAGCCTATTACAACGCTTTTTCATAAGCCTTTTAAAGCGCTTGTCAAAAAGCGCTGTAATAGACATTCCTATTTTATTTTTAAAAAGACCCTTTTACAGCGCTTATGTGGGAAGCGCTGTAAAAGACCTTCCTAATTTATTTTTAAAAAGACCCTTTTACAGCGCTTGTGTGGAAAGCGCTGTAAAAGACCTTCCTATTTTATTTTTAAAAAGACCATTTTACAGCGCTTGTGTGGAAAGCGCTGTAAAAGACGTTCCTATTTTATTTTTTAGCCATATTACAGCGCTTTTTTAGAAAAGCGCTCTAATAGGGTTCTATATATTAAATGACTCTTTGTTTTACCATGTCCAAAGGCTGTTTTTTACAGCGCTTGTGTGGAAAGCGCTGTAAAAGACCTTCCTATTTTATTTTTTAGCCATATTACAGCGCTTTTTTAGAAAAGCGCTCTAATAGGGTTCTATGTATGAAATAATTCTTTGTTTTACAGCGCTTAATTCGTACATTTAAATAAAGTCTTATGCACTTTTAATTAACACCAATCTTCATAGACCTCTATAACATTATATTAACATGAAAAGGTTATCCAATTAATTACAGATATCTATGGTTAAATCAAATACACCCCCTAGTCAAGAAAGAATAAAATTAACTGATTGGCTCAATAATTTTGATATTGTAATGTTTACTGTTATGTTGGCGTTTGATTAATGAAGATAAGTGTTGTCCCTGAAAGACTATGCTTCATGGATAAAAATAGTTTTTTTGTGTGTGTGGAAGAAGAAATAGAAGTGCACGTGAATAAAAATGACTAGTTACAACTTTATTACATACAAATTCATTGCTTGAGTTCAAAACATGAAGTACTAAATAAATGTAGCTTTTATATAATATTTATTTTTTATATATAAATGAAGGAAGAGGCACGGGATGATGTATCGAGTGGCAGATGAGTAGGAGGGAAGAGGCACGGGATTAGATTCAATTTGTACTCTCTTCACATATAGGACACGCACACTGACCTTTAATGCTATATCCTGATAAATTACCATATGCTGGAAAATCATTAATTGTGCCGAACAACATAGCCCTCAAATTGAAACATTCTTTCTTATACCCGTCATAGACTTCTACACCTGTCTCCCACATAATTTTTAAATCTTCAATTAAAGGAGCCAAGTATACGTCGATATCATTCCTCGGTTGTTTGGGTCCAGAAATTAACAGAGACAACATCATAAACTTACGCTTCATACATAACCATGGAGGTAGATTATAAATCAACAAAATCACAGGCCACGTGTTGTGTGAGATGCTTTGAAGACCATGTGGATTCATTCCATCAGTAGAAAGTGCAAGGCGTAGATTTCTCGACTCTATCCCGAATTCAGGATACTCGTGATCAATTTTTGCCCATTGCGGAGAATCCGCAGGGTGTCGTAACTTTCCATCTCTAATTCTTTCATCTGCATGCAATGTCAAGTGTTTTAAATCTTCTTCACTGCGATACATGCGCCTAAATCTTGGTATTATAGGAAAATACCACACGACTTTTGCTGGAGTAGATTCTTTCTTCTTATATCGAGATACATTGCATTTCGGACACGCCTTTAGTAATTCATATTTATTTCGAAATAAAATGCAATCATTAGGACACGCGTGAATCCTTTCATAACTCATACCAATAGAGCATAAAATTCGTTTAGCTTCATAGGTTCTACTCGGAAGTTCATTATCATCTTGCAACATATCTTTTAAGAGGGTTAGTAATTCTATGAAGCTTTTATCAGACCATCCATTACACGCTTTTAAGTTGTACAACTTTAGTATCGCCGAAAGTCTTGTGAATTTAGTACAACCATTATATAATGGTTTCTCTACATCACTCAACAAGCTCTCAAACATTTTAGGACAATCACGAAGATCTTCTTCAACTGCTTTTGCAATCTCCTCAACTCGGTCTGGCTCATATGTATCTGTGTCGAAATCAGTTGAAACATATGTATCTGTGCGAGTATTATCATTGATTTTCTCACCATGTCTTATCCAACATGTATAGCTTTGATCAATTCCATACCATACTAAATGTCCTTCCAATTCATCTGCTCTAATGCGTTTTCCAAAACAACATTTTAAACAAGGACAAACGACTTTATTTGGATCTTTTGCATTCATCACTGCAAACTCAATAAACTCCTTCACTCCATTTTCATACTCTTTTGTCAATCGATTAACAGACATCCATTTCCGGTCCATTTATGACCTATATATATAAATGCAGTTACACAATAAGCATGATTTCAAGTCTGATATATTATGACCTATATATATATATATATTGATAATACACATATAAAGAAAATTTATCAGAAACCCTATTATATCATGTAACAATTTAATTATATCAGTAAGCATGATTTCAATTCTAATATATTATGACCTATATCAGTCTGATATATTATAAATAAAATTTATCAGTAACAAATTATATCAATAACAATAAACAATATTATTTCAAGTTTTTTGATCATGTAACAATGTAACAATTTCATGTAACAAATGTAACAATGTAACAATTTAGCAATTTCATGTAACAATGTAACAATTTCCTGAGGCAACAACAAATAAATAAAATAAATTTGAATTACCTGAGACAACTTGATGATCAATTTGTTTTAAAGGAGGAAGATGGGCACACACGAGGGGTTTGCAGGGGAGGGGAGATGAGATTTCGTAGGGTTTTGACAACGTATTAAATTTGTTTTAAATTTGATTTTATTTACTTAAAGTTAACGCTTCCTTGAAATGAATGATTTTACAGCGCTTTCTAAATAAGCGCTGTAATAGGTCCTATAAAAATTTAATGGGCAAGCCTATTACAGCGCTTGTCTAAAAAGCGCTGTAATAGGTCAACCAATGACACAAAGCGCAAGGCTTTTACAGCGCTTTATTTTAAAGCGCTCAGAAAGCGCTGTAAAAGCCTATGCAATAGCGCTTGATTTACAGCGCTTTCTGAAGAAGCGCTGTAAAAGGCTATGTGATAGCGCTTTCTGACCCTATATGACCCTACAACAGCGCTTTTTTTACAGCGCTTGTAGAAAAAGCGCTGTTGTAGCCTCCGTTATTTTTAAAAAGACCCTTTTACAGCGCTTGTATTTAATAAGCGTTGTAAAAGACGCGCTATAAAATGTCATTTTTGGCGTAGTGAACTTTTAGACTGAGCTCTAATACCAATTGTAGAACACGAAAAACAAGAAAGAGGGGTTTGAATTGTGTTTTATCTGTAAAAGACTAAAACAAATATCAAATAAAAACAGAGTGACACAAACGTCCAGTCCATTGAAACTGACTATGTTCAAGTCTTCTCAACCTTCTAGCTTAGTATAGTCAAGTTGTTGACCGATGCAATCGCTATAGAGCTAGGTTACAAAAGAACAGGTTTAAGGGTTTTCTGAATAACTCTCTCTATAGGGTGTTTACATGTTGTACTATGAGAAGATATTTCTCAACACTTAGACAAAACAAAAGATAAAGAGCAAGAGTGTAGAGACAATTGTATTGTACTTATTGTGGTACGTTGTTGCTTGTACTTTTCAATGAGAGTTGATTGTTCTTTTATAGAGAATTTTAGGGATTCTGGTTGTTATCCTGATTGTAAGAAATCAACATGTATCATGAAGTTTCGTATTAAATCTTCTAAGATTGATTTGCCATTAAACCTTGTTAAAAATATCCTTGAAATTGATTATGCGAATCTTGATATGGAGATAGAAAGAGTAGAGGATATTATGATCAGAGTATGACGCATATGATATTACAGATTTAGGATGTTTAGCAAAGGATGCACAAAAAATTTGTCTTTTTAAGAGCATTGACTTTTTAGAGTGTTAACTTATTAGAGTGTTCATTATTATCAGTGTCAAACGATCAAATGCTTGTTGCGATAATCAAAGGCACATAGATCAGATGTTTGTTGTGATTAGACAATCACTTGAAGACTCACCAGAGGCTCGTTTTAGAGCGAGTTCACTTGATTTAGAATACAGAAATCAAATCGGAGTCTTTGTGTTCATTTAACTTAGATCAAATATCAGAGGACACAACGTGAACTTATAAAGAGTAACCTGATATGAAAACTGCGCATTAAAACAAAACATTAGTGCTTTAAATTGTTCTCACAAAATAATGTTGTTATCATCAAAACAAGTAAGGATCATAGTTCTTCAAATTATGGTTCTAAGAAAGTTTGTGCTCAGATTGATTTCAATTGTACATCCAATTGATAGTGGGAATGTGATGAGGCGGTACTTATCCTCTAGGATCCGGGCTCGAATCCCACGGAAGGCAAAAACTCGCTAGATTTCCAACGGTGGGAAAGGGGGGAGCGAGAAGGCCGTGATTAACATTGCCGATAACGGTAAGGGTCGGGATGTTACAATTGGTAAGTTATTGTCACCCCTTACAATCTCCGGTAAGGGTCGGGATGTTACAGTTAGTAAGTTATTGTCACCCCTTACAATCTCCCCCCCTGCGCTAGATTTCCAACGGTGGGAAAAGTGGGAGCGAGAAGATCGTGATTAACATTGCCGATAACGGTAAGGGTCGGGATGTTACAGTTGGTAAGTTATCGTCACCCCTTACAATCTCCCCCCTGAGATGTACATGACAAAACTTTACATGTTTCTAACTCGTCTTATTCAAGGACCATCAAATTGAACATAGGGCATTGATGAATTTTATATGCTAAACAATAAGCTTGACTGGTTGACAGGAAAAAAAATTACATAAAAAATGGTTCTTTTGAAAAGGTTCGCAAAAATGGCAACTGACTACATTTTTTAGGAAAGTTCTTAGGAATCTTTTCCTCTAAAATAATTTTCTAAGATATTTTTTCTACAAAAATTATTTCCGACCAACCTTTTTCAGACCGAACTTGTTTCCTAAAACAGTTCCTTGGAAATTTGGTTTTACTAGGAAATGTTGTACTTTTTTTCATGACATTAATTCCCAAGTAAATAACGTTTTTCTTTTATTGTAAGACATATTTATAAATAGTGACAACATGACGTTGTTTTTACAATAAAAAATACAGTGGAGTGTATTCCTCTATTTGAGTTTAATTTCTTCTTATTTAAGATTAGTTGTCATTTGTTTGTATTTGTGTAATTTTAAGTTTATTTTATTTTGTTACTTTGTTAATTTTGTATTTAAATGTGCTTAACCACTTTACACTTTATTTATGATAATGGTTGTTTCACACCATAATTAAACTTATATTATTTATAAAGATGATACAATGTCCTAAACTTGAATTAAAATTTAAACAAAACTATAAATAAAAAATATTATAATAATATAGATTTTCTTTTTTGCATTCGGCATGAGCATAAAAATATTTCACACCGCAACAAGCGCAATTCGCGTCGCTGCAACCATAATAGTCCCATCTGCAATATCCGCAATCGCAAACGCATCTGCAATTTAAAACCGTAGTTAAGAAGGGATTGGTGGATGCAAACTTGTCCTAAAAAAATCTAGCAATAGAAATAAGGACCAAAAGACTTGGGATTTGTGAAATTACCTCTCGTTGCAAGTCCGTATGAAACACACTTACAAAACAAAAAAAATGGATTTTGTACCCATACATTTAGAACAATACTCTCACGTTTGTAATTTTTGTCGATGATCTTTCCAAAATACCCTTATGGTCAATATTAAAAGTAAAAAAATTCGGACAGTTAACACATACCCGCTTTCAAAAAATCCGAAATATGTAATTTTTTCTTCTAAAATTTTATGAACCGGAAAATTCATTTTTCGAATTTTCTGGTAGTTATTTGTTAACAGAAAAATTAAAAAAAAACTTCAATATATAATTTTTATCCAAAAATTTTAGTTTTAAATTTTTCTTAAATTTTTTTGTCTACATAAACGAAAAAATTAGTACATAGAAAACGGATTCAAAATTTTTTAATAAGAGATCGTAAAATTTATATGGATAAAATTTAGTTTTTAAAAAATTGTGGGGGTAGAGGTCAAATATAAAATCAAATTTTCACAAAACAATCCAAAAGAGCTTTCGTGGATAACTCACCGACCCAGTTTGCCAACGTTATATAAAAGCCAATTAGTAATCCTTCAAGATCCAAGTATGGGTCCACCTGCGTGAGTTCCTACGATCAACGGAATGACTCATTTGAACATTCGAAAAACTTGACGAATTATTAAAATTTCTTATGAGATACTCCAAAAAAACCCATTTGAATAATGATAATATACTCAATTAAGCTTGCTAACCCATTTTGAATTACAGATGCAAATCCAATAAACCAAAGGCGAAAAAACCTTGTGTTTAAGAAACTTTACCCATGTCCATCTTGAATAATCATCAACAATAATGAGTCCATACTTTTTACCATTGGTAGAAACAATCTTTACAGGGGCAAAATAAATCAAGATGATTTTTTTTTTCCTTTCTAACATTCCTCACAAAGAACATTTGATTCATATTTCAGATTTGGTAAGCCTCTAACCAAGTCGAGTATTTTCAATTTTGAGATTAACCTCAAAATTGATATGCTCTAATCTTTTATTCCAAATCAGTTGTTATTCATTCACACACATAAGGCACTTTACATCTTGTTTTTCTAAATCAAGCAAGTTTATTTATAAATATATATATATATATATATATATATATATATATATATATATATATATATATATATATATATATATATTTTACCAGTAAATAGTATGAATCCATGAGTTTGACTTATTGTCTTACATGACTTTTGATTGAAGACAACATCATAACCACTATCGCTTAATTGACTTATGCAAAGTAGGTTATTCATTAGTCCTTTCACAAGTAAAATATTTTTAATAGAAAGAAGGGAATCATAACTATTGTGTTGTGCCTAATGATCTTACCCTTCTTATTACCTCAAAAACCTATGAATCCTTCCGTCATATGTTGTGAGAATCAACTGTCTAGGTACCATGACTGGTGTTTTAACTTTGTGTATAACAATATCTCAATTTCTTCACCAACAAATTCGTCGTCAGAATCACAATTAGCGTATGTATCTGCCATCAGAGCCATGTTAGCATGCTCTTCATCTTCATTAGAGTCATCCTAAGTAGCCATAAGACCTTTCTTATTTGCCTTGAAGTCTTTTATTTGGGATTTTGCCTACTCAAGTTTAGGGCATTATGATTTGAAATGACTTGATGCTTTGCATTCATAGCAGATGATTCTTTTCTTGTCTAATTGTTCACTTCCTTTGCAGCTATTTTGTGATCGTTTGAAATCTCTTTTGGGGAAAAATTTATTCCTAGTGTTCGACATGCATTGGATATTTCTTGAAATAAAGGACATTTCTTCATCATATGAGTTTTCATTCTGATCGTCCAATTCGTTTTCCTCTTAGTCTTTAGTAGCTTGTAGGGCCTTGGAGTTTGTCTTATTTCTTTGGGATTTGATAGCCAAGGACTTTGACTTCTTCATAGGCTCATCTTAAACCAGTATAATCTTGTGGGATCTAAGTGAGCTCCTCAAGTCTTTAAGAGGTAGTGTATTTAGATCCTTAGCCTGTTGAATTGTTTTTACCTTTCGTCTCCACTTGTTGAGAAGACTTCTAAGGATCTTCTTGACGTGGTCAGAGGTAGTATAACTCTTTCGGAGAATCTTCAATAAAAAAACTATAGAATATTTATCTTCTTCCATGTAAAGAGTGCATACTTCTTGACAAGTAAATTTTTCATAGCTTCTTGTACCTACTTATTTCCTTTGTAGTTGAGAACTAGAGCATCAAAGACACTCGTTGTTGTTTCTTTGGTGCAGCATTTTCCGAACTCTTTGAAGGTGATAACATTCATCATGAAAGTTTTGGCTCTATGATGCATCTTGTATTGATTCTTTTGATCAGAGTTGAAATCATTTCTAGATATTTCAACACCAACAACGTGTTTTGTAGTCTCATAGCCATCTTCGACTATGTCCCAAAGTTTAGGATCATGAGATATGTAGAAAATTTTGAGCTTGTCTTTCTAGAACTCGAATCTTTCTCCATCAAACAGAGGAGGCCTGTTAACGTTTCCATCAGTAACTTCATCACTAGAGTTAGTCATAATAACATAGATCTTTACTCAAACATGTTAAAGTGACAGCTTTGAGACCGAACTCTAATGCCAATTGTAGAACGAGAAAGACAAGAAATGAGGGGTTCAAATAGTGTTATATTTTTAAACAGTTTTAACAAGAAAAAAAATGATGAAAACAAATCAATTAAATAGAATGACGCAACCAATTCATTCTGGTTCTCCACCAACATGGTAGCTACGTCCTGTCCCTTCAACCTAAAGGATTTAATTCACTAATTCACCAACTCAATTACACTTCCACCCATACACCTACTAGTCAAACTGATAGTGTTCAAGTCTTCTCAATCTTTTAGCTTAGTACAGTCAAGCTATTGAGGATTGTAACCATTATTGGGCTAGGTTACAAAAGAACAGGTTTAAGGTTACAAAAGAACAGATGTAAGGGTTTTCTCCATAACTCGCAAAAGACTATGTTTACAATGTTGTACTCTCAGATAAAATATTTCTCAACAGCTAAACAACACAAAAGATTAAGAGAAAGAATACAAAGACGAATGTATTGTGTTTAATGTGGTACGTTGTTGCTTGTTCTTTTCAATAAGGTTTTCACATCCTTTTATAGAATTTTTAGGGATTTGAATGTTGTCCTAATTGCAAGAAATATGCATGTATCATGAAGTTTTCTATCAAATCTTCTGAGATTGATTTTCCATTTAACCTTGTTAAAGATATCCTTGAAATCGATTATTCGAATCTTGATATGAAGACAGGAAGAACAGAAGATATTATGATCAGAGTAAGTCACATGGACCTTTAGATAAATACATATTCGGAGTGTTTAGCAAAGGATACTCAGAGCGTTGATTTTTTTTAAAAGCGTTGACTTTCAAGAGAGCATAGACTATTAAAAAAGTCAGATGATCCAATTCTTGATGCGATTATCAGAGGCAGACAACCACTTGTTTGTCAAGGTTATCAAAGGTAGAGAGATAAGATGCTTGATGTGATCATCAAAACCAGACTAATCAAAGCGTTGTTTGTATTAGATAAAGTCACGAGAGGCGCGTTTTAGAACGTTTAGGAAACTTAGATTGTGGAAGAATCAATACATGTTAAATTTGATGACAAACAGTTTGACCTTAAAAAGTCAAAGCAAGGTGATGATAGTGCAGGTTTACTGGAACCAGATGCAAACAAATCAGAAGAACCTGAAAAACCAGAGGATACAAGTAAATTAGAAGAAGATGACAAATCATCAGACGATGAATCTGACCAAGCCCAGTCCGATAGTGGCTTTCGTGTTCCTCAAGCAATTTGTAGTTTTTCAAGTTGTGTTGAGAAGACATGACTTGTAGAGTCAAGGTGTTTGTGTTCCTCAAAAAGCTTGTAGGTGTCAGGTTGTTTTGAGAAGACTGATTGTAAGGTCATGTGTTGTGTAATTCAAGTTTTAAATTAGTGGGTTATGCAATTCTTGTATTGTGTCAATTTAGTGGGTTATGCAATTCTTGTATTGTGTCAATTTAATTATGCAATTCTTGTTTTACTTCTACCACTGATCACTTAACCCGATTGCTACTACTTTTATTCTAAGTTGCCAAACCCGAACCAGTTTTAAATAAATTAGCAAAAAAAACTCAACTTAGTCAAACACAATTCAACCCTCGTTCTCGTGTTTGCACCTTCACAATGATCCGAAGTGAACCTAGATCTATTGTTTGAGATATGAGAATATGACGGTGCTACCGTTCGTTGGTGTACCTACACACACTTCGAAGATCAAGTATTTAATTTTGTGTCTGAGAGTGAGAGGTTTTAATGTTAGAATAATGTGTATCTTCCACCAATGTGAGGGTGAGATTATGATTTGAGGATCATGAGTGCCATTGTGTGGCCTTGGGAGGAGATCGAGGTGAGTTTTGGTATTCAGAGCTTGAAACCCTTTTATTACGTTGCTATCCTCTAATTCTTTAATGAATAGTATTTAGGCTTGACATGGAGCAGACTATACTTAGAACTTGTTCAAAACACAATGATATTTGTAATTGGTTTTGCACTCTTCTAACATACTTTGTGCTTGAAGTGGGGTCATACATTTCGTCTTTTCTATGGGGAAAAAAAAAGTCTACACCTCTTGCTTAATATAAAATCAAGACTAAATTAAATATAAATAAAAGGATAAATTTTCTAACTTCATGACATGGAAATTTTCTTGTTTCAAAAACTTATGGAATATCCAAATAACATAATATAGTACTAAATATCTTTTCATTTCATTCAATTATATAGTACCAACTAAATCATACATACTGACTTCGTCAGTTAACCAATCTCTAGTTTTACGAGAGTTATCTTAAGCACTTTTAGGGCTTGTTTAGTTGTGTTTTATTTTTTAGTTTTTGAAAACTATTTGATAAATAAATTTTAAAAAACTGTTTTTAAAAAGAAAATTTTTAAAAAAATCTGTTTGACAACTCTAATTTTTTAAAACAGTTTTTGACTAGAGAATTAAAAAAACTGAAAAATAAAAAGTAAAACACAATCTATTTTGTTTTTTTAGTTTTAAAAAGTATAATATTAAAAATAGTTTTACAAAATAAATTTTAAAAATAAATAATTCAAATAAATTTTATAATTTTTAAATTTTAAAATACTAAAATAAAACTTTTGAGATGTGAATCAAATAATGATTTTGTTTTGTTTTATTTTTGTTATATCAATACATTGTTTCTTTATACTAATATTTTCTTCTATCAAAAAGTAAATAAATAATCAATCACTAAGACTTTGTCATGGAATACCGCACAAAGAGACAAATTTGGCTAACGAGTATAAAAGCCCTCGAATGTGACCCTATGGATTTTTCCCTCAACCCATAGTACGACGCCGCCATTTTCAATAAATAATGCAAATACAAACAATATAGTAATTATCAACGAAGTCAAGGCCTCTACGAAATTATTTTAAAATGTTGATAAGCAAGACTGTGTATCGCATTAAACTAATTAGCATGACAAAAACATATAATTTTATAATACCCACTAGCACCATTTTGAATTTCAATATATCCTTGCATACCACATACAGTATACATAAGGTGAAAAAGTCAATTGCATCAAGAGCATATTTTTTCTTCCATCAATAAATTTATTTCATTAGTAAAGTTCCAACAACATCATCAACGCAGACATATCCCCATATTTTTAAAAGCAGTTTGGTGGAGGTTGAGAAGTTAAACTAGTTTGAGGTAGAGTGGAAGGTGTTGAATGATTGAAAATATTACGGTTCAAATCCTAATGAAAAAAAAAATACTAACTTAACTAACATATTAACATTTATCTATAAAAAAAAATTATAAAAATATGTTATTATAGTAGTTTATGAATCTGCAACTTTTTAAAATTATTCATCCGATTTTGAATATCTCTGAAATAGATGATAATTGAGTAGAGGGATATTATGGGCTCTCGCAAAAAAACATGCGGGACAAATTAATCCCTGTAAAAAAAACAACTCATTTTGGTTCAAAAAAATATAAACTTGGACAATTTAGTCCTTAAACTCCAATATGTCATTGAACCATATTAAAAATGATGACGAGTATTGTTAAGTCATTAACAACGACTATGTGACTACGAGTAAAAATGAAATGGGTGAAAACAAAAACACTTGAAATGCAAAATTACTTGCGTGTTTCTTTTTCCAAATCATGGTTTCTTTCCATTCCGCCATGATTTTGTTTTCCTTTCGTGGATCATTATATGACATCTGGACTATCATATAATTCTATCACGGTTCAAATCGAGTAGGAAAATATTGACAAAAGGACTAATTTGTCGCAGTTTATTTTTTCAATGACTAAAAAGAGTCGTTTTTTTATTAGGGACTAATTTGTCCCGCATGTTTTTTGTGAGAGACCAAAATGTCTATTCAGTCTAATAATTTTGTATAGTTTATTTTAATTTATCATTGTTTATATCGATATTTATGTTGATAGGTGATTTGAATTCTAAAGTGGACAATGAAAATGTTATTTGACTCACTAAAATTAATGGAGTTTGACGATATTAATGGATTAAGTTTATATTTTGATATACAATTGATATTTTTTTTATAAAAAAAAACATGATAGTATATACTCATTTATCATGTTGTTCTTTTAAATTTTTTAAAATATCAATATATATATATAGAGGCTTAGTCCTCCAAAACATTTCCTTCCAAAATCCAAAGTATGGAGGGGAAGAAAATAAAAAAATAATAATAATAATAAAAAAGAGAAAATTTTTATATTTTCTAAGAGAGTAATTTTATAAAGAATGTTTATGATTAATATATTTTTTATTATAGAGTATTATAACAACATGAAAATGATATAAAGTATTTGTCTTTTTAAGTCTTTCAAAACTCTCCAAAATCCTCCTTCAATACAACTATTGAGCTCCCCAAAAATAAGGAGATTTTGTAGTATGAAAAAAACAAATCTCTCCAAATCCTCTCCTCCCAAAACTCTTCATTTCTATCTTCTTATCTTTTAAAGCCCTCCCCTCCAAACTCACAAACAAGTCTTGGGAAACTTAAATTAATGATTGAGACATTGTGACTCTATAATTTTGATTATTTGAATTTTTAAAACTTTTGTTTTTTAAAATTGAAGTTGTATGATTAATTTGTGTTGAATTTATTATTTTGATGATTTGAATTTTAGATCTTTGTTTTTTAAAATTTAAGTTGTATGATTAATTTGCGTTGAATTTTAAAACCGTCTATGTCCCTCCTTTTTGCCATGTTTAATTTAATGAATTGTATAATTACTATCTATTAATTATATTTTTTTGACAAAAAAAAAAATTTAAACACACATTTGTATTATTGTCTACCCATCACAAATCAGTAAATCAATAAATCGTTAGATATATTGAAAGTCAAACTGTTTAATAGATCAAACTATTATAATTAATTAACTAAAACTCTATAATAAAATATATACAGTATATGGTTCAATGTTTTACTAACTAGTAACAAGTTTCATATTTTCAACTTGGTAAATCGGATTTAAATAAGTAAAATAACTTTATCGACGTATTTAACTTGTTAAGTGATGTAAATGGATTTTTGACTATATTTCGACAACACAAACCGAGTGAAACGCTTTCACACTTAAATTTTTACTAAAATATATTCACCATATCAATAGTATATTCTTATAATTTCGTTATTAATATTCACACATAAAAGTTAAGACCCTTTATTAATTATGAAAATAAATTAAACATTACTCTCTCTAAAGAGATGAACTTCTCCTGATTGATGATCTATGTGCTTGATCCAACGGCTAGGAGTACCCTTTGAAGCAGTAGTTGAAGTTACACCGTTTCTACTCCCTATGTAAGCAATATCCAAACCCTTTCCAACAGGTAAAAAGACCGATCTAACCACACGTGTGCCTCTTTCAAGAACCATATTCCATTGAAACCAAGAAAGATTTCTTTGCCATACATTTTTACATGCCAAAACTGCCCCTCTTGTACTAACCTTGGCCACTTTAAGAACCCTAGCAAAATCTCTAAGTCTACAATCCACCACAAGAAAATCCAACCCATCTAAGCTTTTGATCACCGTCTCCGCTTCCCCGGGAACTATCTCCGGTGGCGGCGATACTCCCATATCGGCTAGGGCTTTTGTGTAGTGTAATCTTGACCCTTCATCTGGGACTATGCATACGTGTCGTGCACCCGTGTTGCGAGCGGCAACTGCTAGGCCGATACTTGCGGCAATTGGGCCGCCGTGTGAATAACATTCAACTATGAATTTTGCATTCCATCCGGCTGCCATGGATGATAGAAGCTCAGCTATTCCGGGTTCCTTGAATTTCTCAAACTGTAAAAAAAAAATTTAAAAACATTTTTTTATTGAAATTAGATTAGATTGGATATAGTAACATCAAAGTTTTTAATTTATTCTTGATATTAAAAATATTAGTTACAATTATGCAGAAATGAAAATGGAAATAGAAGGAAATGGTAAAGAAAGAAAAGTATGTTGACATGCGTGACTGTGGGGGCATTTACTTTCAACAAAATTTTGAAAACGATTATTACTTCTAGTATGTATTTGCTTTTCAAATCAAAATAATTTATATACTCAAATAAAAGTAAATATATATGAATATTTGATTGAATTAATTTAATTTATTTGTTGTTGAGGTTGAAAGGTATATACTTACGGATTTAACGGTATCTATGTAAGACTTTAAGGCAGTTTCTGGAGACCAAACGAGCTTCATGGTGTGTTTAGTGTATTTCGAACACTTTCTTGTGTTTTCTTTCACTTTCTTTGATATTTTTTGAGTGTTATAAGAACGAAGATGAAGGTACACACGTTGACGTACGGTGGAAAGGGTTAGGTGAGTATATAACTTGGTGTTGGATATATATGATCACACATATAGAGAGATAGAAGAGTTGACATTAATTGCAAGTTGAAATTTTAGAAATTAAAGAAGAAAGAAATTAGATTAATATGATAATTAATACTACAGCTAGTAATAGCTGGTAATATTAAAGTTCCATCATGTCGTTATGCAATGCAAATCATGTTTTATCAATCTACATATCTAATCAATTGTTTTTTTTTTAGTAAAAAAAAATTGTTTATTTATTTGTCAACAAAAAATTTGTTTTCTTTTATACCAAACTTAAATATTTCTATTTTGTTTGTTTATTAATTTGAGTTTTGTAAATTAGTTATTTCAGTGCATAGTGCATCAGTGGCTAGGTGTGAATTCATAGGATCTCTCTTCTATAATGTAAAAACATGAAATATACTATATGTAAAAATTAAAAATTTGAAAGGAGTATTATGACTTGTTTGATTCATATTCTAAAAACTCTATTTTAGTATTTTAAAATTTAAAATCTAGAAAATTTGTTTGGGTTACTTGTTTTTAAAAACTGTTTTGTAAATTTATTTAAGTTTTTCGACATAAATATAGACAAAAATATTTTATAGTTCTCTCTTCCACTAATTTAATGTCAACGATCTTGATTACTTTTTAAGATTAAAAGAGCAAACTACATAAATGTAACGGGGTACAAAAATTTATTCAAAATTACATTCTTAAATTAAAAGCATTAACTTTCAATTTTGATTTAAAACTTACTAACTTAATCAATTTAACATTTTTTGTTCATAACACACCAAATTGGTAAAAGAAAAAATTAAATTTTCATAATTTTAACAACTCAAACAAATTTAGTAAAATTTCTAAGTTCAATTTAAACTCATTTATTTGAAATCTACTTGTTACATAACTCAAACACCTCACAAATCTTTTTTCCTCTTTCCTTAGTTTCGGGTTCAGCTATTACAATTTAAATATGGGGTTCTTCTTTTATTGCCTCTCAAGTAACACAAAAATACCATAACAACATTAATTTTACATTCAAAACAAAATAGCAAGAAAAAACAAAGAAAACCCATCCCCTTTTTTAATATACTTCCAAGTTTTATAGAGAGAGACGAGAAAAATATTTTATTTTTCATTCAAAATAAAAACGGCAACAACAACAACCAAGAAGAGTTATTAAAGTAGAACAAAAAAATTACATATTTTCTTTAATATATATATATACTCACTGGTAGAGAGAGAGGAGAAACAAGCTTTCAATTAATTGAAAATGAGTAATATTTTTAATTATCAATTATAAAATAACATAAAAATAATAATTAAATAATATATATAAGGAAATATTATCATAGGAAAATAATAAAACATCATACTAAGTAAATTTAATATTTTTCAAATTAATGAGTTTTGTACATGAAGTTAAATATTTTAATCAGTAACGTAGTAATAAAAAATAATACGCAAATGAATTTATATAAAACTATAAGATAATAAGAAGATATTGAAATTGTGAACCTCTTAATATTAATGTAAATGCAAATATATTCTTCGATGCAAGCGACATTATGGTCACCGGAAAAATAGAAGCAAAAAATTCAAATGTTATCACATATATTATGAAAATTCAAACTTTCAATACACACAACATACAAACTTAAACTTTTTTCACATATATCACACATTTGCAGAAATTAAATCACACAACACCTTATAAAAATTTCTAATTCGTATTTTAATCCTACAAGTCTCAATATGTCATATTAATTCAATTATTACCAAATAGGGTTATCGTTGTGCGTAGTAAGGTCCAAATAAATTGTTAGGAAATACAAATTTCTCATCATCTCACATTATAATATACTAATGACTTCAAAAGTTCTCTCACCCCTTACCTTATTTCGACACTAATTTGAGTCCACAAACAAAAAGCCTATGTTTCTTCGACTCCTCGTCCCTCCAATTGTTGCAACAATTTATGGGTAAACATCAAAAATAAAATATGAGAACACACTCTCAAAGTGTGAATTTCCAAAGTGGGTCAAGAAAACTTACCCCAAGTAAGAAAAATAATTAGTGGATAATATAGCAACTGTTCACACGGTCTTTTTGACGTTGATTTCACTCAAATTAGTTTTACAATCAAGAAGACCAGTGCAAAATAGTGGTTTCATTAAACGGAGAAGTTGAAGATTTTAGAGAAAAATTGGAAAGGCTAAAAATATGAAAAAGTATGTTAAAGATAAATAAAATGTTCTAAGACAATTATTGTTAGCTTATCAACTTGTTACTTCAAGTGCAAGAAACAGAAAAATACACTAGTATATGAATGGTAGGACTTATCTATTGAATGGATTAATAATGCAATTTATACATGAGTTATTCTTATACATTCTAATTCATTGATTAGTTAGTTTGTTACTATATTCAGTTAATGCTTTACTTGAATTACAAGTTATCTAACATTTTCCCTTAATTCAAGTATCTAAGTGATACTACTCATAGCATTTGTCTTAGCTCCTCAAATCTGTTTTTCATCAATGCCTTGGTCATTAAATCAGCAACTTGTACTTCAGTTTGAAAATATATGAGTTTAAGCTTGCTCCTCCCAACTTGATCTCTTAAGAAATGAAATCTGGTCTCAATGTGCTTGCTTCTTCCATGAGATACAGGATTTTTTGCTAGATTTATGGATGAGATATTGTTCAATCATCAATGGTACTGGCTTCCACACATTAATCTTCAGTTCTTCCAGCCATAGAGCTTGGCAGGCTGCATAGCTGCCAGCAATGTACTCAGCTTCACATGATGATAAGGTTATGACTGGTTGCTTCTTTGAGCTCCATGCTATTGAGGATTTCATGAATCTCTTTCACTATTATCTCCACACCAATCAGAATCTGAATAGCCTACTAGGTCTTCATGTCCTTACTTTAATTCTCTTGCAAACAGAATTCCAGTTCCAATGTGCCTTGAATGTATCTCATGATTCTCTTAATTGCAGTCTAGCGAGAGTGCTTGGGATTCTCCATGAATCCACTAATGAGATCCACACTATAGCAAAGGTTAAGTCTTGTGTTGCACAAGGACCTTAAGGATCCAACAGCCTGCTTGAATAAAACGATGTCAGCCAGCTCCCCTTTATCTTCTTTTTCTAGCTTTGCATTGACTTCAATTGGAGTCACTATAGGATTGCAGCCAACCATGTTGTACCTTCTCAAGAGTTCTCCAACATACTTCCTTTGATGCATTACAAGCCCTACTTTTGTCTCACTGAACTACACTCCCAGGAAACAGGTTAGCTTGCCCAAGTCTGACATTTCAAACTCATTCTTCACGATTTCCTTGAATTCTTCAATTTCTTTCTTGTTGTTGTCGGTTACCAACAGATCATCAACATATAGGAAAAGTAGTAGCATTGCTGGCCTTCCATCCTGTATGTAATGTTTCACATAAACCCCATATTCAACTATGCACTTGATGAAGCCAATGCTGATTAGGAATGAATCAATTCTTCTATTCCAAGCTCTTGGGGCTTGCTTCAAGCCATAAAGAGTCTTTCTCAATCTGAGCAATTTATTCTCCTTTCCCTTAATCACAAATCTTTGTGGTTGAGAGGCATATACTTCTTCTTCAAGCAACCCATTCAAGAATAAATATTTGACATCAAGCTGGCACATCAGCCAGCCTCTAGCACTAGCCAGTACTATTACTAGTCTGGTTGTCTCAATCCTGGCCACTGGAGCAAACACTTCAGAATAGTCTATCCTTGCCCTTTGTAAGAATCATTTGGCAATCAAGCTAGCTTTGTATTTAGCAATTGACCCATTTGGATTCATCTTGAGTTTGTAGACCCATTTAACTTCTATTCGCCTCTGTTTTGGAGGTAAGTTAATCAAGTACCAGGTCTGATTCTTCTCAATTGCCTTGATTACTTCCTTCCAGGGTCCTCTATTCATAGCTTTTTCAACATTTAGGGGTTCTGTATTTGCAAAAAGAGCAAAGTGTATTAGATCTCCACTATTATCAATTTCGTTGTCAGTGTATACTTCAAACTCACTTAAATGTGCTAGTGGTTGCCTTGCTCTCTGAGATGTGCATGATTTTATCATTTCTTCAATTGTGTCTCCAATGACCTGATGATCATTTAACATTGGTGCAGGAACTTGTGTTTGTTGGTTGATGTTGTTGGTCTTCTGTTCCCAGTCCCAATGTTGGCAGGTGCTGTTGGCATTCTATCTCCAGTCCTAGTGTTGGCTGGTGCTGCTGGCATTCTATCTCCAGTCCCAGTGTTGGTTGTTGCTGGCATTCTGTCTCCAGTCCCAGTGCTTGTTGGTGCTGCTGGCTTTCTGCTTCCAGTCCCAATTTTCCTGCTCAACTATTTTCACATCTCTATTGACGACAATCTTTCCTTTAGTAGGATCATACAGTTTGTATGCACCAGTTGGATGATACCCAACTAAGATCATGGCGTCACTTTTGTCTTGCAATTTTCTTCTTTTCTAGTCTGGCATATGCTTGAAACATAGAGCACCAAATGTTTTTAAGTACCCTACAACTGGTTTCTTACCACTCCAAATCTCCTCTATCACTTTCTCAGGCAGCCTCTTTGTTGGACACTTATTAAAGATGTAGACAATAGTTGATGCAGCTTCACCCTAAAACTTGTGTGGTAATTCCTTTCCCTTCAACATACTTCTAGTCATGTCTAGGATGGTTCTGATTCTTCTTTCATCCAGTCCATTATATTGAGGTGTGTAGGGGGCAGTCACTTCATGTTCAACCCCATGCTTAACAAATAATTCCTCAAACTCATGTGATGTATACTCACCACCTCCATTTGTCCTTAGCACTTTGATAGCTTTTCCACTTTGTTTTACAACTTTCACCTTGAAATTCTTGAACATCTCAAGTGCTTCATCTTAGTTTTAATCAAGTAAATCCACAACATTCTACTAAATTCATCAACAAATGTTATGAAGTACTTATTACCTCCTAGTGATGACACCTTAAATGGTCCACATATGTCACTATGAACCACTTCAAGACACTCCTTTGCTCTTGCTTGCACTTGTAATTTGAAATAGTTTCTTGATTATTTTCTTGTCATACACACATCACACACCTTCTCAGGCACATCAATCATAGGAATGTCAATAATCATCCTCTTTGTTCCTAGTTTCTACAAGCTTCTGAAATTCAAATGGCCAAACCTTAAATGCCATTCGATGTCTTCAACCTGTATGTTTATGACAATAGTTCTGTTCTTCGAGAGAGGAACCTTCAATATCATATTCTTTTGTCCATCATACATTTCTAGGGCATGCTTTTTCATTATCACTTGAAATCCCTTTTGAACCAGTTGGCGTATACTCAACATATTATTTTTCATTCTTGACACATACAACACATTCTCAATCACCACTATCTTGCCATTCCCTCTTCTGATCACAATGTTTCCAACACCTTCAGCTTCCAAGGTTCTGCCATCAACAAACTTGATCTTATTTCTTCTTAATGTATCAATATCCACCAGCCATTCATTGTGACTGGTCATGTGATTGGAACACCCAGTATCAAGGAACTAGAATTGAGATTGAGAGAGTTCTTCATTTGAGAGGGTTCTTTTTCTTATCCCCTTTCTTATGTACTTGTGCTTCCAGTACTTGATCCCCAGACTTCCCTTCATTCCTTTCATCCATTCTCAATTCTCTTGCTTCTAATCTTCCCTGTAATTCTTCAAGAGTCAAGGTTGAAATGTTTTTGGATTCTTCAATGACACACACAATGTAATCAAACTTGGGATGCAAGGATCCTAGAATCTTCTCACACAACTTTTGTTTAGTCAAATTCTCACCATAGTCAGCCATCTGATTTGTGATTCTTCTTAATCTTGAAATCAGATATGATACCTTTTCTTGTTCCTCCATCTGCAGGCCTTTGTAAAGTTTGCAGCTTCACCTTCTTTACCTTGGTTCCTCTTGAATAACAATTCTCAAGAATGTCCTAGACTTCTTTTTCACTTCTTGCATTTCCCTCCATTCCTTTCATCCATTCTCAATTCTCTTGCTTCTAATCTTCCCTATAATTCTTCAAGAGTCAAGGTTGAAATGTTTTTGGATTCTTCAATGGCACACACAATGTAATCAAACTTGGGATGCAAGGATCCTAGAATCTTCTCACACAACTTTTGTTTAGTCAACTTCTCACCATAGCCAGCCATCTGATTTGTGATGCTTCTTAATCTTGAAATCATATATGATACATTTTCTTGTTCCTCCATCTGCAGGAATTCGAATTGCCTTTGTAAAGTTTGCAGCTTCACCTTCTTTACTTTGGTTCCTCTTGAATAAAACTTCTCCAGAATGTCCTAGACTTCTTTTTCACTTCTTGCATCAGAAATCTTGTCAAAGTTGGTTGTATCAAGACATTGATAAAGGATGAATGTAGCTTTGCAATCTTTCTTCTTGTTTTCTTTAAAATTTGATCTTTGAGCTTCTATTGGATTGGCTCCCATATCATCAAACCGTTTTTCTCTGATCTCCAAGACTTCTTGAAATCCAAATAGTGTACAAATTTTCACTCTCCATCTATCCCAATTTTTTCCATCCAAGTGTGGCATATGGGCTGGAAAATTTCTATTGTTTGCACTTGAATTCATCCTCACTTCACTCGTGTTTTAATCCTCACACTTTACTCGTGTTTTAATTCTTACACTTCACTCGTATTTGAATCAATACCACTGGCTCTGGGTACCAATTGTTAACTTATCAAGCTGTTACTTCAAGTGCAAGAAACAAAAAAATACCCTAGTGTATGAATGCTAGGACTTATATTGAATGAATTGAAAATGCTATTTATGCATGATTTATTATTATACATTCTAACAACCCTCTAACTAACTAACTAATTGATTGATTAGTTAGTTACTACATTCATTTAATGTTTTACTTGAATTACAAGTTATCTAACAATTATCGATCGCCGAAGTAAATTTGTTCTCTTCTCTCGCAGCCACCTCCTTTTTCACACGAATGCACTATTCCCTCATGTTACCATTCTCTTGGGGTGGCAAAATAGATTGATTGCATGTATTTGAATTTGGATGGTAATTATGGGTGGATCAAAACAATCCACTAAAAGTTATGCAAAAAATTCAATCCAATCTATCCCTTTAAAATAAAAACCATCCAATCCATTTATTATCATAGTGTCAATGGATGGATATCCATCAAGTCCATCTAATAACTTTCTTTTAAGCATTTTAATAAACTAATTATAATATTTATTATTATTTCTAAAAATATATTATTTATTATTTTTAAAAACAATATTTTCTTTTGATAGAAAATTAAATTTTTTATATTTAAAAAAAAACAGTTTTTTGATTAATTTAAAAATTATTAACTTCTTAAAATAATAATAATAGTTTTTAAAACATAAATAATTGTATTATTTATTAGAGTTAAAAAATTCATATTTAATTCATCCTAAATTAAAAAATTCTAAATTTGTATGGAGGAACTTTTAATAATGATCTAAATATGTTTG
>JBBPBP010009779.1:62178599-62235698 GCA_037974735.1 Cicer chorassanicum | reverse complement strand
TTGTAAAAAATCATTCAAAAATTTAAAAGGCGAATCATATTTTTTTTTTGGATAATATTATCATGTTTTGTTTTAGGAAGGATTAATTTTATAGGACTAAAAACTTATTTTACCATATTTATTATATCAAAAATACTGTTTTTTTACTAAAGAAAATATATTTTAGTATTATTTTAAAATCTGTTTTTGTCTTATTTCAATAATGTACTTTCTTATTATTTAGAAAATTATTTTATTTATTACTTTTTAAAAACGGTTTGTTTTACAATAAAAAAAAAGCAGTTTTTTTTTTTTACAGAAATAACTATGATTTACCCGAAAAAAACTGTTTTTAATTTTTATATTATTTTTATAATAAAGTACTAATAAAATATTATTTATTTACTTATAATTAATTATTAAATAAATAATAGGGAGAGTGGATGGTGGTGGTCGGCAGCGGAACTCCGATATCAAAGTCTCGGTCTAATGTCTAGTTACGTGAGTATAACAATTGATATAATGAAGAATTTTTTTCTTCATATTTATATAAGAGAATGAGGTATTTATAATAAATAATGAATTTCTCTAAAGAAATAATATTGTGAAATCCTTAAAATAAATCTCTACAACTGAAAATTCTTTAATAATTAAAATATTTAAAATTGGACATTTAAGAAAGTTACTTATTTTTTAACATAAATAAAAATGTTTCTTTTAAATAAAATTAAAAGTACAGTTTCTTTTAAAATTATAATAAAAAAATCTATTATTCGATAAAAAATAATTTAGTTTTTTATTTATAAATTTTATTTTAAAATAAGTATAATAATATTTATCAATGGTTACAAACCAAAAAAAAAAATCAAAGATATCTATTTTGTCTTAAAAAGATGAAAGGTAATATCATTTTATAATAAATAAATTTAATCCATTGGATCTAATTCAAAAACATATAATATTCAATTTATAAACATGGTTGGATGGATTGGATTTCATCCATATATATCCTTAAATTCATATATCAGATCCATTCTATTAACTCATTTTTTTTGTTTTGTGGATGGATTGGATAGATTAATAAGTGGATGGATTGGATGGATGGTAGTTTAATGGATAATTTTGCCACATCACTAAACAATCGACTAATGTGCTAACCCACTTTCACCTTATTTGATTTAGGTTAGCGGGGCCAGCAAACTAGTGTTGGATGGTATATATGGGACACTATATACAAGTCTTTTACTATTTTTGTTCTTAAATAATTTAGCAAAGAAACTTAAATTAATTGCAGAGGCGTAGGGAATATTAAATTTGTATTCGTACGTATCTCAATATAATAAATACTTTTGCAGTTGTCATATAAACTATACTTATGAGATTGTGGATATTTCTCTTTGTTTATGAGTTTCACAATATACTATTTTTGTATATAAAAATTTATTTTTATCGATGTTAATAAAACATAACTTATCATAAAACAAATAATCTTATATATACACATATAATTCTCTCTCTCTCTCTATATATATATATATATATATATATATATGATTTAAGTTAGGATAAATTTTTTAATTTATTCATCACGAATTTATAGCTCTTACACATACACAAAAAATATCTTTTGAGATATTAGGTGTAAGGTATGCAAGTTGTGGGACTTTTCGATAATCTAACGCAAATTGCTACTAATTTTACACATGCATCAATTATTAAAAAATAAGCTCTACAGCAACTACCATAAGTCTACAAGTACCAAATTATCTAACCCCGGAGGATTACGTTAGTTTGTTTTAGGATAGGAGGATGATGATATAACTAATACTTATTTGTTTATTTCATCTGTACTTTTTTTGTGTAGTTAAAATATTACAAGCACATGTACATCACTTGACAACTGCCTTAATTTTTTTTATTTCAATATTTTTTTTAAAACAAAAATTAGATTGCAAAAGCATAGTATGACAACACCTTAATAATTAAACATATATTATCTGCAACACCATGATAATTAAATTGATTAATATAAACGAAAACATTAAAAAGTTTTAGGGGAGATTAGGTCAAAACTCTGGAGAATAACAAAGATTCAGAACAAGTTCCTCAATAAAAATCTTATAAAAAAAATTCAAAGAACGAACACTTTGTAAAGGAAAAAAAGGTGAAGTTCAATTACACAATTACAACAGGAGTAGAATCTATCCAATTATTGTGAAAAATTTATCTAAATCTATAATCTTGAAGAACACTTCTATTTCTAAAAAAAGTATTTTTTTGATGTAATGTGGTAACTAATCTCATCAAATTAAGTCTACAATTTGAAAACCATAATTAACCCGTTTATCTACTTCTCTAGAAGAAAATCCTTTAATCATGTTTAAACAATTCTTCCACCTATTTTTTAAACGTCAAGGAACCCAAAAAAAAAGTCAATACAAGTTTGAATAGTTAGAAAGAGTCACATTCTATCCAGAAAAAAAACCAACCCAACTCATAAAACTTTTCAATATATAGCAATCATGCCACCAACCAATTCAACCTCGAAACTAGTGGAGACATCTAGATTAGCATCAAATTAATCACCAAAAAAATCACCATCTTTATTTGTAAGGTGAGATAACAAACGTGTCTCTAAAAATCTCATCAAAATTACATTTAATCTAACCGGAGGAAGGAGACATCCAATGTGTAAGAAAAATAAACGGAGCATAAGGAGGATGACAATTACCTTAAAAAAAAATTAGAATATGGAAATCTTGTGTAGAAGAATGTAAACTACCTTTTGAAAATTAGCTGAAAGGAAACTTTTCATCTTTTATTGTTAGTCATTTAAATTTTTTTTTTCTTAACTTAAAATTAGGTGTAATATCCACCAAAAGTGATTGAATAGTTTTATTTGTCAAGAGTTTAATAAAAATATTTCACATTCATAGTAATAATAAAATAAATCAATTCAAATGCATTGATTTCTTAGAAAACAAATCAATCAATTTAATGGTGTCTCATTGTTATATGAAGATGTATTATTTTTGTAAAGTGAGTATTATCTCATCGTGTAAAGCACCACCTCATCTAGTGTAGGGTACAAGATTCATCGGTGTAGAATTTAAAACTCATCTCATGTGGAATATAAGACACAAGAGGACATAGCTCATCAGGGACAATAACAATGTGCTACAAGACTCATCCACATGGAGTATAAACTAATATAAAAACCATAAAATAAAAATAATATTCGTTTTTAACAATCATCTTCATAAAATCATATTTAAAATAGAATATTTCATTCAAATCTATAATACCAACAATCTTTCACAAAACATGTCATAAAACAATCATTCAATAAAGACATCATAAAACAATAATTCAAACTAGTAAATAAATCAATTTCATAATCTAATATTCTACTTCATAAAATCCTGGTTCCAATAGAGTTAAGTTTTTTGACAAAATATATTTTTTTAAAATTAGTATTCGAAATATCTAATTTTTTTTCCATCCCAAATTCTCAAAACTAATGTACCATAGAAAGTTTAAAATTGTGATTATTCATCTGTTGAATTAAAACTGATCAATATTATTGAAATTAATTTACTCGTCGCTACTCAAAAGTATAATTTTATCATTTTCTATTTTTTTATGTGTGATTTAAAGTGTAATATATTACTTTTATTTATAATTGTGTAGCTAAGTGAGAAACGAGACCAAATATGTTTCTAATATGGATTGTTGACCCCTATATATATATATACGAGTAGGGATTTATTACTTAAGAAATAATTTTGTGATGAGTTATTATTAATATAAACGATGAATTTCACTAATATGTACTGTTTAAACAACGTTAATATAAGTTCTTCTATTTATATATCTAAATTCTTTGCAATCAAGAATAAATGGATTCATGCAATGAAATCGAAATAAATCAGACTTTAAAAGTAAATTTAAATTACGAGTCGTCTAATATCCATTTAATTATATTCAATTTCATAAATTTTTTCCAATAAAAACAAAACTTACTTACCCTAAACAAAATCTACAAATGAATTCATAATATCAGTCGTTTTCAACTTGTTAATGATTTAAATTTTTGTTTTTACTATATCTCAACATCTCAAACTGAGTCAAAAAACTTTGACACCGAAAAATATATTCTCCATATCAATAAGTATATTCCTATAACTTTATTTGTATATATTCAAAATTTCAAACATAAGAGTTTATTAAGTCCCTTAATTAATAAATTAAAAAAATTAAACATTACTCTCTAAAAATATGTACTTCTCCTGACTGTTGATCTATGTGCTTGATCCAACGGCTAGGAGTACCCTTTGAAGCAGTAGTTGAAGTTACACCGTTTCTACTCCCTATGTAAGCAATATCCAAACCCTTTCCAACAGGTAAAAAGACCGATCTAACCACACGTGTGCCTCTTTCAAGAACCATATTCCATTGAAACCAAGAAAGATTTCTTTGCCATACATTTTTACATGCCAAAACTGCCCCTCTTGTACTAACCTTGGCCACTTTAAGAACCCTAGCAAAATCTCTAAGTCTACAATCCACCACAAGAAAATCCAACCCATCTAAGCTTTTGATCACCGTCTCCGCTTCCCCGGGAACTATCTCCGGTGGCGGCGATACTCCCATATCGGCTAGGGCTTTTGTGTAGTGTAATCTTGACCCTTCATCTGGGACTATGCATACGTGTCGTGCACCCGTGTTGCGAGCGGCAACTGCTAGGCCGATACTTGCGGCAATTGGGCCGCCGTGTGAATAACATTCAACTATGAATTTTGCATTCCATCCGGCTGCCATGGATGATAGAAGCTCAGCTATTCCGGATTCCTTGAATTTCTCAAACTGTAAAAAAAAAATTTAAAAACATTTTTTTATTGAAATTAGATTAGATTGGATATAGTAACATCAAAGTTTTTAATTTATTCTTGATATTAAAAATATTAGTTACAATTATGCAGAAATGAAAATGGAAATAGAAGGAAATGGTAAAGAAAGAAAAGTATGTTGACATGCGTGACTGTGGGGGCATTTACTTTCAACAAAATTTTGAAAACGATTATTACTTCTAGTATGTATTTTCTTTTCAAATCAAAATAATTTATATACTCAAATAAAAGTAAATATATATGAATATTTGATTGAATTAATTTAATTTATTTGTTGTTGAGGTTGAAAGGTATATACTTACGGATTTAACGGTATCTATGTAAGACTTTAAGGCAGTTTCTGGAGACCAAACGAGCTTCATGGTGTGTTTAGTGTATTTCGAACACTTTCTTGTGTTTTCTTTCACTTTCTTTGATATTTTTTGAGTGTTATAAGAACGAAGATGAAGGTACACACGTTGACGTACGGTGGAAAGGGTTAGGTGAGTATATAACTTGGTGTTGGATATATATGATCACACATATAGAGAGATAGAAGAGTTGACATTAATTGCAAGTTGAAATTTTAGAAATAAAAGAAGAAAGAAAATAGATTAATATGATAATTAACAGTACAGCTAGTAATAGCTGGTAATATTAAAGTTCCACCATGTCATTATGCAATGCAAATCATGTTTATCCGTTTAATCAACTGTTTCTTATTTTTAGATAAAAAAAATTGTTTACTTATTTGTCAACAAAAAAATTGTTTTTTATTTTGGTTGTTTATCAATTTGAATGGTTTAATTTAGCCAAAATTGGTCTCATTAGTGCATCTGTGGTTCGAATCTACAATATCCCTCGTCTAATATGTGTGAGTTTGCTAGAAGGCTTTTTCGAACCAAAATACTTCTCAACAAGTATTTGTTATCTCAGCAAATCCCAACTAAAATCTCACTCATACAAAAACCTTTGATCCATAATATGACTGAGTCTAAAATAAGTCCTCAAGACATTAATTGCCTCTCAATTTAGCCTACTCTTCTAATCCCTTTAGAGTATGTTTTCCTCACCAAAACACTTTGACAATAACTAATCGAAAATGATCAAATGCATGGATGTATTATATAGTAAAACGACAATAACTAATTAGACAAAGATAAAGTATAAGGTCACATGGATGATTCGTCTCTATGTATCAAATTAGGTGATGTATTATATACTTACACTATCGTTATTACCAACGAGATCCGTCTTGTGACTACACCGTTTGAAAGACTTTCGATACAAAAATCCAACACCGCGATCCAGTCCTGTTCCACCGTCACGCCGAACCAGACTCTGATACCACTACAAATTCGAGTGGAGTACAAAACGACTCCCTTGTATGTGATCGAGAGCACTGTCAAATCAAACCACTAGAAAGTTATGGGTTTGATGACTTGGCAACCTATGAACTTCTTACTAGTGTTGGATATCCATCCACCTTTTGAGAGGCTATAAATAGCCAAAAGAAAGAGAAGTGGATGGGTGCTATGGTGAAGGAGAAGGAGTCCATAAAGAAAAATTAGATTTAGGAGCTTGTTTAGCTTTCTAAGGAGAAAAAGGTTATCGATTGCAAGTTGGGGTACGAGAGAAAACCAACGGTAACAGAAAAATAAGGTGCTAAAGTTCAAGGCTCCTCTGATTACTATTAATCATTTTCATGATGTAAATGAATTGAAAATCATGTTGGGAAAGAAGTATGACATTAAAGACTTGGGTGTTGCTAAGATTCTTGGTGTGAAAATTCACAAGGATATGAGTGTTTGAAAATTATGGCTTTTAGAAAAGCTATGTGAAAAAGGTGTTAGACAAATTTGATATAATCAATTCGAAGGCTGTGAGTACTCCATTGGTGAATCACTTTAAACTATCATTGGATCAATGTCCAAAGACAGATGTAGAAGTTGAGTAAATGTCAAAGGTTACATATTCTAGTGTTGTTGGTTGTTTAACGTTTGTTATGGTTTGCACTAGACCAAATTTGACACAAGCTGTTAGTCAAGTTTGCAAGTTTATTTCCAAACCAGTTAAGCAACATTGGAAAGTAGACAAGTGGATTTTCAGGTAGTTGAACGGTACAATAGGTCATGGTATCATGTTTAGTAGTATGCAAGGTGATCCTTCAGTTGTAGGATATGTTGATTTTGATTATGCAAGTGATATGGATGATAGAAGGTCTACAACATAATATGTCTTTGCCTTTGGAGGATGACCTATTTGTTGGAACTCATCAGTTCAATCCATAGTGGCTATGTCTACAACTAAAGCAAAGTACATGGCATTAGCTGAGACTGCCAAAAAGGCTTTATGGCTTACAGGATTAGTGAATGAATTGAGTGTTGAGCAAGATGGAGTTCAATTGCATTGTGATAATTAGAGTTCCCTTTATTTGGAAATGAATCAGATGTATCACATGAGTACCAAACGTATTGATTTGAGGTTTCATTAGTTCAGAGAGTTAATTGTATCTAGATATATATTACTTGAATAGGTTCATACTTTAGAGAATGTAGTTGACATATTGACCATCTCAGTGTTAAGCTGGAATTGTACCCCTCTAGTTGTTAGGATGTGAGTGTCATGTAGTAAATTTTCATAGAGATTTGATATTTGCTATGGTGGAGATTTTTTAGTATGGCTTATAGGTAGTATCAAGTGGGTGGTCTCACCCAACTAATTGTTTTGGGGGTAACTGAGGGGCACATGAGGTAATAGCTCCTTGTGGTATGATTCAAGAGTATTGTGGTAATTTGAACCTCATTATTACTATTTAAGAACAACTTGTACTCTATAAACCATAATTCATTCATCTAATCAAAGAGAACTATTGCTGCTTTGTAGTCAGAGACGTAGGCATCATTTGGTCGAACTTCGTTACCAAACGTCTTGAGTTTCTATTAGCGATTTCTCTCTTTATTCATTTATGATTTTGTTGTTGTTCTAACAAAAACTAATAACAACTAATAACCAAACAACTACATCATTTTAACGTGTTGAAAAGTGTAGCTTTTCAAATACGTCTTTATCTCTTTTTAATGTTTCAAATACATCTCATAGGAAACTCTTACTTTTTTTCCTCCAAACTTAAAATGGCCATGGCTTATTTGTTTCCTTTTTTTTTTTTTGACATAAACATAAATAAAAATATTTCAGAGTTCTCTCAACCACTAATTTAATGTCAAAAGTCTTGACTCATTTTCTAGATTCAAAGAAGTAACTACATAAACTGAAGGACGTATATAAAAATTTCTTTAAAATTACACTCTGTTGGATCTGTGTTAGTGACAATTGCAGCAAGACTTTTGTAATGAAGTTGTTGATGAAGAGTTTCTGTAGCAAATTCCAAAGCGTGTTGATACACTAGCCTTTAGGTTCGATTCGCCCCCACCAATTCGATGCAAATGAGATAACCAGCGAATCCCCTTCAGGGTACTTTGGAAAGCCTTGATATGATTTGCACTATCACACCAAGCGTATCTTTCAATAGTATTTTACAAAATAATGTTTCATATTCTTCACTCATGCATTAGAGAAGAATAAGATGACTTAGAATATAAGAGTAGGTGGGAAAAGTGGATGACAAACACTTGAAATTCGTATATGCATTCTGTCCAAAGTGACACTATTTATAGAAAAATAATGTCACTTGAGGAAGAGATGTAATTCTTGGTTCTGTCCTGTTTAGTGATCTGGGTTTGAATCCAACAGATGCATCTTTTTATTTTAAAACCAACCATTGCGCCTTTTCAAGGCGGAATTTATTCAAAAAGAAACCCCAGCCAGGAATCGAACACAAGACCTTATTATGACTGATAAAGAGCGCAACCACTAGACCAACAACAATAACATGTCAATAATGACCAATTATGGATACATATATTATCCAATATTTTGGAAATATCTCACAATCCCCCACCATTTTCAAAATATTCTTAGTCCCATAATTTTGGAAATATCATGGTTTCAGATAATGGTATCTTACGATTTGAACCACTACTTAGTAAGCTATGGGTTCCACTTATCCCGAATAGATTGGTAGACAAGCTTTGAACCAATTATTCATTAGAACAAGTGTGCACAACTTACACATGAAATCTCGGTACTATCGAAAGAATTATAAAGAAGACACATTTGATAAGGCCTTGTGTCTTGTACCCTTTTGATGAGAATTTAAGAGTCAAGCCCTTTAACTCTTTGAAGCGGCCTCACTTCATCCTCACATAGGTAGACTATATCAGAAATACACCCATAATATGTATTTCAGCAAATTTATGCTATATGTCTATTAAGAGTAAAACTCAACCTTCCAACTTTATACTTATGGTCCAAGTACTTTCAACCTTTGGGATGTATCTATATTCAAGTACTTGCAATCATTCTAATAGTGTACTTTTATCATTGAACTCAAGACTTGATGTTACTCAGGTGTGAGTCGATTTTCCACCATTGATGATTAATTAGATATGGGCTTGAGTCCCATCCCCAATGATGTCTTCAACACCATGTCCCTTGTTAGACCTTTCGTCAAAGGATCTGCAAGATTCTTTTCTGTTCTTACAAACACTATGGATATTACTCCATTTAAAATTAAATCCTTTACATAGCTATGTCTTAGACCAATATGTCTAGATTTTCCATTATATACTTGGCTATATGCTTTGGATAGTGTGGATTGACTATCACAGTGTATGGATACTGGTGCCATTGGCTTTGGCCAAATAGGTATCTCATACAACAGATTTCTTAGCCATTCTGCCTCTTTACTACCTGCAGCTAAGGCAATGAACTCTGCAGCCATGGTGGAGTCGGCAATGCAAGTTTGTTTCTTTGATCCCCAAGAAACTGCACCTCCACCAAGGTTGAAGATCCATCCACTTGTGGAGGCCTGATCCTCAACATAAGTTACCCAACTGGCATCTGTATATCCTTCCAAAACTGAAGGATATCCACTATAGATTAAACTATAGTTAATTGTTCCTTTTAAATATTTTAATACTCTATTAACAGCCTTCCAATGTTCTTTACTTGGATTGCTAGTATACCTACTTAATCTGCCTACAGCATATGCTATATCAGGTCTAGTACAGGTCATGGCATACATCAAGCATCCGATTACCTTTGAATAATCTAGTTGTGCCACAGGGCATCATTTATGTGGTTGTAAACTAACATTTTGATCAAATGGGGTAGAAACAGGTGTGCAATTAAATTGATCAAATTTCTTTAGCACTTTCTCAATATAGTGAGATTGGGATAAACCAATATTTACTCCATCTCTAATGATTTTAATTCCTAAAATCACATCTGCTTCACCTAAATCTTTCATATCAAAATTTTTTGATAAGAAAGTTTTGGTTTTCTCTACCTCATCTAGATTGGTGCCAAAAATTAACATATCATCCACATATAAACAAATCATAACACCATTTCCATTATGAAATTTACTATAAATACACTTGTCAGATTCATTTATTTTGTATCCATTAGAAAGCAAAACTTTATCAAACTTTTGGTGCCATTGTTTTGGTGCTTGTTTTAATCCGTATAAAGATTTAGTCAATTTACACACTTTATGTTCTTGCCATTTGATAACAAATCCTTCAGGTTGTTTCATATACACCTCTTCATCTAACTCTTCGTTTAGGAAAGCAGTTTTAACATCCATTTGATGGATTACAAACTTATAGATGGAAGCTAGTGCCAAAAGCACTCTTATGGATGCAATTCTTGCAACAGGTGCATAAGTATCAAAGTAGTCAATACCTTCTTTTTGTGTAAATCCTTTGGCAACAAGTCTAGCTTTGAATTTATCAATGGTACCATCAACTTTCATTTTCCTTTTAAAGATCCATTTACAACCTATAGGTTTGGATCCAGGTAGGAGGTTTACTAATTTCCATGTTTTATTCCCCATAATTGAGTCCATTTCCTCTTGGATGGCTTCTTTCCAAAAGGCAGAGTCTTGAGACTTTATTGCCTCTTCATATGTGTCTGGGTCACTCTCTAAATTGTAGCAAATTGGTTCATAACTGTTAATGGAATCATTTGTACCTTCTACAAGGAACATAAAGAAGTCTTGTCCATAATTTTTCTCTTTTCTGGCTCTTTTACTTCTTCTAGGTTCTGAACATGTCAAAGTATCATTATTAGATACATTATTTTCTAAACTTTGTACACTAGAACTTACAATTTCCTTGGGATGTGGAATTGAGTTAAATCTATTTTCTTGAAAAATTGCATCTCTTGACTCAATCACTGTGTTAATAGGATATGAGTCATTAGATTCAACAACCATGAATCTATAGGCCTTGCTATTTTCAGCATAGCCCAGAAATACACTTTCAATTCCTCTTTCTCCCAATTTCTTTCTTTTTGGTTCAGGAACCTTAACAATTGCTCTACAGCCCCAAACTTTTATATAATTAAGATTGGGTTTTCTTTTCTTCCATAGTTCATATGGGGTTATCTTGTTCCTTTCATTCGGAACTCTATTTAGCAAATAACATGCAGTTAGCATGGCTTCACCCCAATAACCTTTAGATAAACCAGAATAGGATAACATGGCATTCACCATTTCTTCTAATACCCTATTTTTCCTTTCTGCAATTCCATTTTGTTGTGGGGAATATGGTGCAGTTGTTTGATGCACAATACCAGTGGACTCAAAATACTCAGGATGATAGAACTCTCCTCCCCTATCACTTCTAAAACACTTAATAAAAGTTTCATGTTGAAGTTCTACTTGTGCTTTAAATATTTTAAATTTGTCTAAAACTTCATTCTTAGAGTGCATTAAATAAACATAACAAAATCTAGAGTAATCATCAGTAAAATTGACAAAATACTTTTTACCACATATTGTAGGCCAACCATGTAAATCGCATACATCAGAGTGAATTAAATCTAATACCTTAGAACTTCTTTCAACACTTTTAAAAGGTTGTCTTGTAATTTTAGTTAACATGCAAGTAGTACATGAATTTGAATTTTTGTCAAAATTCGGAATTAAATTTGATTTCATCATGTCATTCAATTTTCTAAAGTTAACATGTTCTAGTCGCATATGTCATAAATCATAAGACTCAACAATATAAGCAGAAATCATATTATTATTATAGTTACTAATAACATTACATTTGAACATGTTCTCACAAAGGTAACCCTTCCCTACAAACATACCCCCTTTAGAGAGAATAAATTTATCTCCCTCAAATACACATTTGAAACCAAACTTATTAAGTAAAGGTACAAAAATCAAGTTCTTCCTAACATCAGGAACATAAAATACATCTTTAAGAGTAAGTATTTTTCCAGAAGTGAATTCAATCTCCACTGTTCCTTTTCCTTTGACTTGGACAGTTGAGGCATTTCCCATGTACAAAACACTGCCATCTTCTTCATCAATGGTCTTAAATAGTTCTTTGTTTTTGCACACATGGCGGGTAGCACCAGAGTCTATCCCCCAAGATTCAACATCTTCAATCATGTTGAGTTCAGAAATGACAGCAACAAGATTATCTTTTGTTGCACTTGAATTCTTCTCCTTGTTCTTCCTTTTCAAGAACCTGCACTCATTTTTAAAGTGTCCTGGTTTTCCACAATGATAACAACTTCCTTTTCTTTTCTTTCTTTGTTCATTATTACCATTGTGTTTTTCATGAGATTTATCAAAATCTCGATTTCTTTTCTTAAAAGTTTTGCTTGAATTTCCTTCATCCATTACATGGACCTTTTCATGAGAAATTTGATTTTTAGTATCCTCTTGCTTACGGTACTCTTCTTCTAAACGAAGATGATTACCCAATTGCTCAAGAGATACGTCCTCTTTCTTATGTTTCATAGATTTTTTGAAATCTTTCCATGAAGGTGGAAGTTTGTCTATAATGGAGGATACAATAATGGTTTCATCCATGTGCATCTGATGTTGTTTGTAGTTATTAAGAATACGTTCAATTTCATGCATTTGTTCCATTACTGATTTATTATCAACCATTTTATAATTATTAAATTGAGAAACAAGAAACTTCTTACTTGTAGCGTCTTCTTGCATGTATCTTGACTCCAATTTCTCCCATAGTTCCTTTGCAGAGATGCTACTTTGATATATATCGAACAAGGAGTCAGACATTCCGTTGAGAATATGGCCCATGCATATGTAGTCATCATGGTCCCACTTCTGCCTTTCTCTTGTTTCTGCTAATGTTTCCACTTCCTTCTCTAGTGGTCTTGTGGTGTTCAGAACATATACTACCTTCAAAGTTGTAAGAAGGAATTTCATCTTTTTCTGCCAACGAATAAAGTTTCCTCCATCGAATTTCTCCAACTTCACAAAATTAGAAGTCATTTCTTTGAGTGATGCAGCCATTGATTTAAAATAAAATCGAACCTAAAGATTGTTGGATCTGTGTTGGTGACAATTGCTGCAAGACTTTTATAATGAAGTTGTTGATGAAGAGTTTCTGTAGCAAATTCCAAAGCGTGTTGATACACTAGCCTTTAGGTTCGATTCGCCCCCACCAATTGGATGCAAATGAGATAACCAGCGAATCCCCTTCAGGGTACTTTGGAAAACCTTGATATGATTTGCACTATCACACCAAGCGTATCTTTCAATAGTATTTTACAAAATAATGTTTCCTATTCTTCACTCATGCATTAGAGAAGAATAAGATGACTTAGAATATAAGAGTAGGTGGGAAAAGTGGATGACAAGCACTTGAAATTCGTATATGCGTTCTGTCCAAAGTGACACTATTTATAGAAAAATAATGTCACTTGAGGAAGAGATGTAATTCCCTGGGTAGTGATCTAGTACATATACATATAACGTTCAATATTTGAATGAATTGTTGTGATGGTCTAACGGTTAAGAGGCGCCTTTTCCCTGGGTAGTGATCTGGGTTTGAATCCAACAGATGTATCTTTTTATTTTAAAACCAACCATTGCGCCTTTTCAAGGCAGAATTTATTTAAAAAGAAACCTCAGCCAAGAATCGAACACAAGACCTTATTATGACTGATAAAGAGCGCAACTACTAGACCAACAACAATAACATGACCAATTATGGATACATATACTATCCAATATTTTGGAAATATCTCACCCACTCTTAATGTAAAAGGTTCAACTTTCAACTTTCATTTGAAACTTTATAACCAATTTAAGACTTCTTGTTCATAACACACCAAATAGGTAAAAAAAAATTATTTTTTCATAACTTTAACAACTGAAACAAACTTAGTAAAGTTTCTAACTTCAATTCAAATTCATTTTATTTGAAATCAACTCGTTACGTAACTCAAACACCTCACAAATCTCTTCCCCCCTTTTCTTAGTTTCGGGTTTGGCTATTACAAGTTGAATATGTGGGTTTTTCTTTCTTTTCCTTTCAAGTAACACAACAATACCATAACAACGCCAATTTCACATTCAAAACAAAATAGCAAGCAAAAAAAAAAACATCTCTCTTTTTAATATGCTTGCGGGTTTTAAAGAGAGATCGAAGAGGAAAAAGTTTCATTTCTTTTCCATTCAAAATAGAAACCACAACATCAACAACAACCAAGAAGAGTGATTAAGGCACAACACAAAAAATAACACAACTTTCCTCAATAAATATATATAACCACGCACAGAGAGAGCGAAAGGAGAAATAAACTTTCTCACCCTGATTCCCTTCTGTCTCATGCGATGCACCCGAAGATAATTAATTGAAAATGCGTGATATTTTTAATTATCAATTATAAAATAACACAACAATAATAATTAAGTAACAAAGATAATAAACTATTGATAATATTATTTATCATTATCATTCGAAAAGAATAAAACACCATACTGAATAAATCTAACATTTTTCGAACTAATTAATGAGTTTTATATGGGTTAAAATATTTTAATCAATCTCAGTAACATAGTAATAAAAATAATAGGTAAATGAATTTATATAAAACTTTAAGAAGATAAGACGATGCTCAAATTGTGACCATATTCTCCCCCTTCGTCTCCCTTCGACCAAGACCATTATATAGTGGGCGTCGTGAAAAATCGAGACCATATTCGTTATCTTTGTAATATCCTCTTTCATTCCCAAACCAAATTACAACTTGAAACGTCATATTTCTCTTCGTTAAAAATCACACCATCTCTTTTGAATTGAGATTCTTACCATCGCGAGTGTCACCAAAAAAAATCGAGACCATATTTGGACTCCATGCAAGACCCTCTTCCATTACTGATGCTTGAAAAATGGGTTTCCACCATTGTCGCGGCTGTTTTCTCGAATTTCAGCCAACACATTCATTGCCTTTAAAAATTGATACCGTTTTTGGAATCCTTGCGTCGAAATCTTTGAGAAAGACTATACTTTTGCATGCAACTGCGAAGTTGATGTCAAACACTTTCGAGGGTTCGACGCGTCACTCTTTTTGAATTTTATTTTACATTTTTTTGACTTGATTTTTTTCTTCTAAAATTCTCATTAATTATTTAACAATGATTTCTATGCTCTGCATAATTTTATAGTCACATTTCATCGACTTTGCCATCTAACAATTAATTTTGAGATTGTTCATTGCGCGCTATCAAACTATTGTTGCTGCGGAAATTCGCTTTGATTCCTTTGTCATGCAAAAGAGTCGCTCTTAGGAAAAGGTGAGCAAATGTTCGATTTCATAAGTATAATAAAATGTGGGATAAACAAGAATGTCGTTATTTCAAAAGTTTCATGAGGGGCTTACCACGTACGGTAAGGCCCTATTTAGTAATAATTAATTAAGTTAGAAACCTATATGAGTTAGAAACCTATAATAATTAATTAAGTTATGAATGGTAACAATGGGAAATAAAATATGAGTTAGAAACCTATAGAAATATTTTGATTTAATTTATGTTAAGATTGCATGATATTTTATTTTTGTGAAATAATGTGCTAATTGTATTGTATCAATGATGTGTACTTAAATGTTTTTGTTATTCAAATGAAGTTAAGATTTTAGATAAATGCACTACTTGTTGGATTTCATGCTTCATGATTTATAGAGTTTGACCATTCAATATGATTATGTGTACTTAAGATGTTGAGGTTGGTTGATATATATATATATATATATATATATATAAAAGGAGCATATCAAATGAAAGGAGATTCAGTATGAGAGGGTGAGAAGGTTAAATCTTGACCATCTATCCTTGTAAAACTTCTCTCATTTGTTATGCACTCTATATATATATATATATATATATATTAGAATCTACATAAAACTTTTTTTTAATAAGACACCTTATGAAATGTATAAAGGAATAAAACCACACATTTTATATTTCCATCAATTTGGTTGCAAATATGATTCACGATCTCAAAAGTGAAACTTTTTGTGATACTCTGAAAGGTCTAAAGCCTATAGAGTATACAACAAGAAACACTAATTGTTGAGGAATCAATTAATGTCATATTTAATGACAAAAACCTTGAGAATAAAAAGTTAAAGCTTGATGTAAATTTTGCAGATCTATAGGTATTAGAGGAACTAGATATATCAAAGAAACTAAAAAAACTAGCATACAATGAATCAGGAGATAAACTTAACAACACAGGGACAAGCAAAGATGAACTTCCCACAATTCAAGATCATCAAGACCCCAAACCTGGATGGAAATACAAATCTTCTCATTTAGACTCTTTGATAATAAGAAGGGAAAGTAATCCTCTAAAGACCATATCAACATTTAAAGAAACACCTATGCTCGGTCTACTATATGAAATTGAACCTATAACTAGAGAGAAAGCTTAATCAGATGATGGAGGGATAATGGCTATGCAGGAAGAGCTAAATCAATTCAAAATAAATGACGTATGGGATCTTCTACCCAAGCTTAATGAGAAAAAGTCAACTCGATCCATGTGGTTTTTCAGAAACAAACTTAATGACAAAGGTGAAGTGATTAGAAACAAGGCTAGACTTGTAGGACAAGAATACAGTTACCAGGAAGGTTTTGATTACACTGAGACTTTCGCCCCTATGGCAAGGTTAGAGGTTATCAGAATTTTACTTTAAATTGCAGTATTTAATAAAATCATTTTATATCAAATGGAAGTGAAAAGTGATTTCTTAAATGGTTACATACATGAAGAATTGTATGTCAAACAACCTCTTGGCTTTGAAGATAATGAATTTCCAGACTACGTTTTCAAATTAAAGGAATCTTTGTATGTTATGAAATAGGATCCAAGAGCTTGATATGATAAACTAAGCAATTTTTTTTTTAATTAAAGAATGATTTTGAAAGAGGCCAGGTTGATACTACTTTGTTTAAGAAATCATCTCAGAATGACCTTCATATTGTCCAAATTTGTGTTGATGATATTATTTTTGCTTCTATTAAGTTAACCCGATGAATGTAAGTCTATGTGTACACCTATGCACCCAACATGCTCTATTGATAATGGTGATTGAAGTAAAAAGGTAGATGATAAAGTATACAGAGGAATGATTGTTTCTCTCCTATACTTAATTGTCTCTAGACATGATATTCTGTTTAGTGTATGTGTGTGTGCCAAATTTTGGTATGACCCTGAATAATCCCACTTAACAACTTTTAAGTGGATCTTTACATATCTAAAAGGTACTACTAATCTTGGTCTATGTTATAAGCAATCCTATGAGTACAGGTCAATAGGTTTCTATGATGCTAATTATGTTTGAGACAAGCTAGAAAGGAAAAACACCAATCAAAATTGTACATTCCTTGGTGAGAATATAATCTCTTGGTCGAGCAAAAGACAAGGGACTATTGCTCTGTTAATAGCAAAAGCAGAATACATCTTAGCAACAGGCTGTAGCATTCAACTGTTGTGGATGAAGTATCAACTAGATGATTTCAAAATCAATGAGAGGAACATTCCTATAATTTTTAATAATACTTCAGCTATATGTTTAACCAAAAATCTTATTTTACATTAAAGGGCAAAACATACAGAGATTAAACATAATTTTATAAGGGATTAATTTTGTATGTAAAGAAAGGTATTTTAGACATTAAATTTATTGACACAGATCATTAGTGGGCTGATATTTTCACAAAACCCTTGTTAAGGAAAGATTCAATTTTATAAAGAAATGTAAACTTGCTTTTTATAAAAGAATGGCATTAAAGTTTTCTTATTTTTGCTTCAGGTAAAACATAGTAAATGGCTAAATGTATAAATGTGCTGCCTCTGATGAAATTGATTTTATTTATGCCTTTGGTCAATCTAAATTCAATTAATTTTAATATGAACAATTTATCTTGTAAGTTGTGATACTCTGATAGGTTTTGTTCACGTGCATTTACGCGTGTGCGCTAGTTATGGTTTTTAAAAACTCAAACATTTTCATAAAACCCATTCACCATTCACGATCAGTCGCACCTCTCACGTATTCCCACACTTTCTCTCTTTCAAACCTTGAAACTTCTTGGAAAATCTTCCTAAAAATCTCTAAAACTCTTCTCTTCAATACCTTGAAGTTCTTCCTCAAACCCTACACTCGAAAACGTGTCCTATGTTACAATGCAATCTTGATCAGTTCAAAATTCTTAATGAACTCCAAGTCAACTTCACAAACCTAGCTGAAAATGAATTTGACTTTATTGAGGACTTTGCTGGTGTTGGTTGGTTTGAATACTTCAACATAGCACAAGGGGGTAGCTTTGGACATTCTAGTCAAGGAATTTTGAAGGTTCGCTGACACAAACAAAGATGAAGAAATATCAAGTACAATGTTAGGGCTTCCAACTAAGATCACTCAACAATCCTTTACTGCAATTACAAGATGCCCAAATGAAGGAATTTTGAGTGAGAATGGTTATGAGTCAAGGGTTGGCTCTTTCAAGATCAACAAGGAGTTGTTCGAAGATCCTAAGGTGAATTCCAAGTCTGTGCAGTTGAAACTTAAGTATAGGGTACTCTTCAATATTTTGATTGGGTTTGCGGTACCCAAAGGTGGGTCTATGGACCACTAGGGTTTAATGGGAATATCTCCTAGAGAATCAAGACAAATCTTGCAAACCTAATTTTGGAACACGTGAGGTCATGTGTCATAAACTCTAGACCAGGACAGATCAAAACAATCCCTTGCCCTAGTCTCATCACTAATGTACTGATGAGAACTTCCCTCATTCAATCTATAGAGGAAGTTAGAGGACTTATTCTAGAAGAACATACGGTTTCTTCATCTGCACCTTTGTTCAATATTTCAAAGGCCATCAAGATGCGGCTTATCTCTCCTAAGAATTGCATTAGATCTAGTGTTGATGCTAGAAGTATATTTGGTCAAACTAGTTGATCTCAGGCCACTCCCTTTGTAGTTGAAGACTCTTATGCTCTTATCTTTGAGGAAGATAACAAAGAAGTAGTTGTGGAGCATCTGAGAATGTGTCAATCTAGCCAAGAGATGGTTCTAGTATGCCTCCCTCTACCTAAAGCTACTCATGTTTTTTAGAAGCAGAGGAAAAGGATTGCCTAGACGTTGAGTATAAAAGAGGATGAGGAAGAAGAAACAGACGCTAATGCAGAAAAAGCTACCCTCACTCTGAGAAAGAAATAGAAGGTACCACCAACCTCTGAGCAAACTACTCATTTAGCTATATTTGGTAATGTGAGTAGTAATGAACAACTAGAACCTCTCATACCCTCTACCCATAATACGAACGTAGTTGGGCCTTCTTCTGATCCTACGCCTAATACCCTCTCTAACACTAACTTTAACACCGTAGATGAAATCTTTGTGGCAATCTTCGAAGAATACTTTGCATCTATTAGATATTAAATATATCCTCTCCCTCTCAAGACCAAAACAAACACCCTCATCTACTCACACTAACCCTCCCTAAACACCTACCTTTTCCACTCATACATCTGACCCTACATCACCAAGGCTTGTGAATCCTTGCACCAAGAAGCTGAGACAACAACTTAGGTCATCATTGAATTAGTCTCTGATACCTCTTCAGAAGACTCCTTTATTCCTCGCTCAACTACTTTTCAATTTGAACCTTCCATAAAGACGAGAGCAAACGGTTCAGAAAGCTATTGAGAGTCTCGTTAGTAGGCTCACAAAGGATGACCCATCTTCCTCTCATAGTGTTCATCTCGAACTCCCAGTGGTTGCTCCATTGCACTTTTGTAGTTCCATGTGCTCATTCTACATATTGAGATACCCTAATTCGATGCTCCTACTACTGATGTTTCAGGATCTACAAATTATGCCTCCAGAAGTCACTCTATCAGTCCCATGTATGTTAAAAAGGAAGACTTTGATCGCCTTGAAGCTAAGAGTAAGGCATTCATGGAATGAACAACCAAGAATCAAGAGAACATTCAGACTACCATAAGTTTAACCTTCGCTAAGTCGAGCAACCCAAATCTATAGTTCCCTGTAATTTTTTCTTTTCTGAATTGCCATATTGGAAGTCATTGTATGTAAGACATTTTCTCGATGTGATGCATATTGAGAAAAATGTATTTGACAGTGTTATTGGTACGTTACTCAATGTACCAGGAAAGTCTAAGGATGGCATCAATGCAAGATTGGACTTGGTCGATATGGGAATAAGAAATGAATTGGGTCCCGTAAAGAAAGGAAATCGCACATATCTACCTCCAGCCGCTCATACTCTATCTAGAAAGGAAAAAATTGTTTTGTGTAAATTTCTACATGAAGTTAAAGTTCCAGAAGGATACTCTTCAAACATTAAAACTTTAGTTTGCATGAAAGACCTCAAGTTAAAAGGTTTGAAGACCCATGATGCTCACATTCTAATGGAGCATTTGCTACCAATAGGTATACGTTCAATTTTACCTGAAAAAGTTCGCCGAACCATAACTAAATTATGTTTCTTCTTCAGGGAAATTTGTATTAAAGTGATCGATCCTCTCTTATATGAGATGGATGTACCCAATAGAACGATATATGAAAATATTAAAAGGGTACGTAAAAAGTAGAAGTCGACCAGAAGGTTGTGTTGCTGAACGGTACATTGTTGAAGAAGCTGCTGAATTTTGTACTGAATATCTGTCAAATGTTGAATCCATAGGGCTTCCCATGTCTCGTCATTCGGGAAGATTATCAGGAGAAGGGATAATTGGAAAGAGAATAATGACTATATCAAGGACAGAATGGGAGCAGGCACAATTGTATGTTCTGCACAATGATGATGAGGTTCAGCCGTATGTTACAATACACATGGATCAATTATCTAGTTTGAACATGAATAGGAATCAAAATTGGATAACTCGAGAGCACAATCGAAGTTTCATAACATGGTTAAAAAATCACATAAAGTCAAAGTTTGATGTAGACCCCGGATCAATTTCACAGAGATTGAGGTGGCTAGCAAATGGTCCGAGTTTACATGTTTTTTCTTACACCGGTTATGTAATTAACGGCTACACATTTTATACCAAAGAACAAGATGATCAAACAACTATGCAAAATAGCAGAGTCACTCTCGTAGCTGAAGCGATGCATATCTCAAGTGCAAAAGACAAGAACCCAATATATGCAAATCTATCATATTTTGGGGTTATCGAGCGCATATGGGAGCTAGACTACACAATGTTTCGTGTTCCCATATTTGGTTGCAAGTAGGTCGATAATAATAATGGCGTTCGAATTGATGAGTCAGGGTTCTTGCTTGTCGATTTTAATAGGGTGGGATACAAAGATGAGCCTTTTATTTTAGCGTCGCAATCTCAACAAGTGTTTTATGTCACTAATCCTGCGGATGATAAATGGTCCGTTGTCCTATTGACAAATAAAATAAGTGATGATAACAATAATGATGAAGATGTTGGTAATGATCTTTTCTTTGCAACATCACAACCATATGAAATTGGTTCAACTGATGATGGTTTATATCTTAGAGATGATCATGATGAGGGAATTTGGATTAATCCATCGTTTCGTATCATTAATGGACAAACAAATGTGAATCCCACCAAGAAAAGAAGAAGGGCATCTTAATGTGTTTAATAGTATAATCCATGTAATCTGAACTGATTCATGTGTAATTTAATTGTTTGATCTGCCATATATTGAGCATTTTGGTATTTATGCTTATATTGTATGTAATTGTATACTCAACTTGACCTGATCAGGTAGTTTAGCTTGAACTATTTGAACTTGACCTGATCAGTTCAAGTTCAAACAGTTTAACTAATTAGCTTGAACTTAAAAACAATTTAAGTTCAAGTTATACATGTAATTTAGTTTGAACTTGACTTGATCTGTTAAACACAATTTGGAAGAAAAAATAATTTAACTATTTTGGAAGAAAATAAATTATTACAAGGCTTATGTAAAAATAATTTAACTAATTTGGAAGAAAATAAATTATTACAAGGCTGTAAAAGGGCTCACGAGTTAAGCGCTGTAAGATAAAGAGTCATTGGACATGATAAAACAAAGAGTCATTTCATATATATAACCCTATTAGAGCGCTTTTGTAAAAAAAAGCGCTGTAATAGGGTTAAAAAATAAAATAGGAAGGTCTTTTACAGCGCTTTCCCCATAAGCGCTGTAAAACACAGCCTTTAGACATGGTAAAACAAAGAGTCATTTCATATATAGAACCCTATTAGAGCGCTTTTCTAAAAAAGCGCTGTAATAGGGTTAAAAAATAAAATAGGAAGGTCTTTTACAGCGCTTTCCACATAAGCGCTGTAAAACACAGCCTTTGGACATGGTAAAATAAAGAGTCATTTCATATCTAGAACCCTATTAGAGCGCTTTTCTAAAAAAGCACTGTAATAGGGTTAAAAAATAAAATAGGAAGGTCTTTTACAGCGTTTCCACATAAGCGCTGTAAAAGGGTCTTTTAAAGCGTTTGCATATAATAAAACAATGAGGCATTTTAAAGTGCTTTGTGTAGAAGCGCTGTAAAAGGCTTTTAAAAAAATAAAAATAAGGAGGTCTTTTACAGCGCTTTTGGACAAACGCCTATAAAAGGCTTATGAAAAAGCGCTGTAATAGGCTTTTAAAAATAAAATGATGAGACCTATTACAGCGCTTGTTCAAAAAAGCGCTGTAATAGGGTCATATATATAATAGTAAACCTCTTCAGTTTCATGTTCATTACGTAAATTTTTCAGTTTCCTCTGCGCGTTCTCTTTCTCCTTGCGAACCCTACGAGAGTTTCAGTTTTCCTTGTTTCTTCCTCATTACTTACTCTCATCCAAGACCTACGATCATACGTAAACATCATAATCCTCAAGTAATCCCGTTTTCATCCTCGTTTTCGTCTGCGAACCCCGTAACCCTACCATCGTTCGTAACCGTTCGTCCTCGTTTTCATCGTCTTCTACGCCGTTCGTCTGTGAACCCGTAACCCTAAGCATTTTACAAGGACTATTTCAGGTATTGTAGTTATTAGTTTTTTGTTTCACTAAAATGCATGTTAACTTTTTGTTGCTACGTACTTAGACTGAACTGAACTGCATGTTGATGTGCTGAATTGAACTGCATATATGTTGATGTTGAACTGCATGTTGTAGATAAATGGATACCAACAAGGGGTTAGATTGTCAAAATGAAGAAGTTGGCAACACTAAGACTTACGAAAATGAAGTCAAACGTGGTGCAACAATAATGCAAAATGTTATAAAAGCAAGAAGTACTGGGCAAAAATTTGAGGTATACTTTGTTGTTTTCTGTATCTGTTGTTTGCTGTTAATATATTATACCTTGTTTGCTGTTAATATATTGAGTTACTTACTATATTAGTTTATTAGGTTGGATGGAATGAGAGTGGTCAACCAATTGACCCCAACAGTTCCATGTTTGTTAGTTATATTGGAGCTGTTGTTCGTCAAAATATACCAATCACAATAGATGATTGGAGAGATAAGGCATCGAAGGATGCCAAAGATGTATTGTGGGCTGATATACAGGTAATTTTTTTACTCCACCCTATTATTTATAAATTTTACAATATACTGCTTTGAAGTATTTTACTCAAACTACATATTTATTTGGTTTGCAGTCAGCTTTTGTTCTTGATGAGGTGAGAAAGAGCTATGTGCTCAGAGTTGCCGGGAAAATACACCGGGGCTTTAGATCTCACCTCTCTAATTGTTATTTAAAAGACCGTGAAGGAAATACGAATGCGGAAGCTCCAAAAATATATAAACATTATATATCAAATGAGGAATGGAGCGCATTCGTATCAAAACGTTCTGACCCCGCATTTGTTGTAAGTGATTAATTTATTAGCATTTGTTTTTTATTATTCATATTCATAGCGTATTTTAAATTTTTACTAGATTGTTATTTTTTTTATTTAGAATATTAGTAAGGCAAATCGCGAGAGGGCAAAAATTATTCCCCACCCATACAAGAAATCTCGTATGGGATATGCTCGTATAGAGCAAAAACTTGTAAGTAATTAAACATCACTATTATTTAATTAATGTGGTATATTATAAACTATACTATCTATCTAATATTTTGTTTATGATCTTAACGATAATAGCTACAAGACACCTAATCCGATCAACCGTTGGGTCGTCATATATTGTGGAAGGAAGCTCGTGTAAATAAAGACGGAGTGGTTGATAACGAAAATGTACAAAAAGTAATAGAACTTTGTGTAAGTATATTTATCACTTTAATATTTTTTAATATTGTATTTTAAAATGTTTTTGAACTTATCTTTTTAATCCTATGTGTATTTTAGGTGAATCTTGAATCGGAAAATCAAGAGGACAACAAGGCAAGTTGCAGGGACATATTGGGTAAAGTGTTTAATGTTCCTGAATATTCCGGCCGCGTGAGGGGGAAAGGATTTGGCGTAACTCCTAGAAGTTATTTTTCACAAGAGAAGCGCCAAAATTCATCTAACGAGGAAGTATTAGAGAAGATTAAAGTATTAACGGAGCAAGTGGCCCTCTTGGTGAAGACAAATAAAGACAAGCAACTTGCGGACCAGCCCCAACGTGAAATTCACATTGAGAGTGAAAACGCAAGTTGCAACGTTGGTCTCAACAGTCTTCCTGAGGTAATTAATTACTTAATAAAATAAGAAATTCATTAAAGTTGCTTGTTTCACATATACTTATGTATTAATTAACCATTGATTTTAGGGGGTCACTCCATGCTTTCTATACTTATCCTCCCCTACTCATCGGAAGGTCGGAAAGGGAACATTGTGCAATGCTCCGGGCGAAGTATTGCACAACACACCAATTCCTGCGGGCCATGTCAAAGTATCGCTAGTTATTGCTTTGGAACCAAATGCACCGTTGCCTGTACCGGACAACGATGCATATTTGAATTATTTGGGCGAAGCAATTGGCAGCTACGTGGCATGGCCCAAACATCTTGTCTCCCTTGACAAGGTATGTTTAATTAATTGAAATGTATGTTTAATTGATTATATTTAATTGCTGAATTTTTTCCAATGTTAACTTTAATTTCACATTTATTTAGATTCAAACAAAGTCTAATAAAGGGAATGATAAGAAGATTCCCAGAAATGAAACAGTCACATCGCCCGAAAAGGTTTGTAACTTATTCTGTAAGGTTTGTCATTTTTTCTGATTCAATAAACTAACAATTTGATTAACCTCATTTTTTCAGATTGAATCTAATAAACCACCCGCACAGCAAGCCAGCTGCCGCACCACGACTGGATGTTCGCGGCAAAAATAAAGCCGACAAACCTCAAAAATTGGAGGGTAATAAAACTGGCAAACTGCAAAAGCTGGAGGGTAATAAAGCGGCCAAAATTGTTGCTGCTAAAAAACTGGATCGTGTAAAATCAGTTGCTGCTCCTGCTCCTAAAATAAGTCAGACACGACTTGCTCCATATGGTCGTCTCTTGACATACAGGCAAAAAAAAATATGGGTAGCGACGATTCAAGAATAATAAGCATGGATAAAGATCTATTCGGAGACGCGTATGAAGAATATTTTGAAAAAGAGCACATATACGAAATTATCGACCATAAGGAGCTGAGTGCTACTGTTATGAGCATTTACATGAGGTAAAAATTACTTTTCATCGCATTTATTTGTAATTAATTTAATTTAACTGTAATTAATCTAATTTGAAATTTTTATTGAAGGTTTTTGTATGAGAAGTTCGTGTGCGCGCGCAGATTGTCGAATAGATTTTCATTCTTGTCTCCGCATAAGATTTCGATGCTTAAACACGATCCAACGAATGTAAATAAATACGTTTTAGATATACTATTAGGAAATAAAGAGAAGGATAAGTTATTCCTTGCACCATATAATTCAGTGTACGTAATTATATATACTATATTTATATCTTTTTTAATTTATGAGATCTTAATTTATTAGTTGTGTAAACTAATTTTTTGTTGTTGTAGGGCACATTGGGTGCTAATTGCAATCAATGCGACCTCTGAAGTTATATACTACCTAGATCCCTTGCACGGCCATTACAACAATCGCCCCGAGTTAAACACTTTGTTCGACACGTAAGTAATATTCATTTATTTTTTGCATATATATATATATATATATATATATATATATATATATATTAAGATCACATTTATTTATAATCACATTTATTTATTCGATAGTGCTTTACAAGTTTTTCGAGCTCAAAGAGGTGCGATAGTGTCGAAGGTAAAGTCAAATAACATCACATAGATTCCAATAAAGGTTTGAAATATATGCTTTTAAATTTCACTTACAATCAATACACAATTAAATAATTATGACTTAATTGCAGTTTTAGTCACCCTATTTATACTGATTCACGAAATTGGTCCTCCTATTTTAAAAGTCGACAGTTTTGGTCTATGTCTCTGATTTTTTAGCTAAAAAATGATGACGTGAGATGTTTTAAATAACATGACATATGATACGATGATGTAGAGTGATTAACATTCATTAAATTGGAATAAAATGTCGTAAAAACTTAATTTTCAACTTCGAAGTTTTTTCGTATTTTTAATTTAATTAATAACATATGAATAATTAATGGATCTAGATAGTTTTATATCATAGAATTGTATGTCACGTCATTTAAAATATATCAAATCGTCATTTTTTAGTTTAAAAATCTGAGGGAGGGATCAAAACTGTCGACTTTTAAAATAGGGGGACCAATTTCGTGAATCAGTATAAATAGAGGGACTAAAACTGCAATTAAGCCAATAATTATTGACTTATATGTTTTATTTTATAGTGCCCTCGTCAAACTAACAACATCGACTGTGGGTACTATGTATTGCGATTCATGAAGGAGATTGTTGATAAAAATCAAATTATAATCCCAGAAACGGTACGATATTTTAATTATTTGATTTTCATATATAAACTATGTTTATATATGATTCTAACTTATTTATGTTCAATTTTTATATCAGTACTTTGACAATTCCAGTCCAACGTATTCTGAAAAAGAACTAACAGAGATAAAGGAAGACTGGTGTCAGTATGTGCTTGAAATGAATATTATTTGATTTGCTGGGAAATGGCAAGCTGCAAGGGATATGGTGTGCTGTTTGTGAATATAATATCTGATAGTTATATGAATAGGTAGTTGTGTGAATATGTAGTTATGTGCTGTTGTGAACATGTAATTATGAACTGATTGTGTGTGTATATTTGTGCATATTTGTGCATTTTAAAACATAGTGAATCTGTTGTTGTTGTGTATTCATTCTTGTGTGTTTTGTAGTGCTGTTTTGTTGTTGTTGTGTACTACTGACTGATTGTGAAATGATTCCAGATGAAAATGATTTTGGAATAAAAATTGTGAACTGATTCTGGATTAAAAGAGAGCGCTTTTAAAAAAAGCGCTTTCTAAAAAAGCGCTTCTAAAATTTACAGCATATTATTTAATAAAACTAAAAAAAAAAGCTTTTACAACGCTTTCTCAAAAAAGCGCTGTAATAGGTGCATTGTTATGCACCTTTTACAGCGCTTTTTTGAAGAAGCGCTGTAAAAGGTGCAAAATAGTGCATAATAATGCATCTATTGAGTGCACCTACTACAGCGCTTCTTGGAAAAGCGCTGTAGTAGGTGCATAACAATGCATCTGGATAAGTGCACCTTTTACAGCGCTTTTGTGAAAAAGCGCTGTAATAGGTGCATAACAATGCATCTGGATAAGTGCACCTTTTACAGTGCTTTTGTGAAAAGCGCTGTAATAGGTGCATAATGGTGCATAACAATGCATCTATATAAGTGCACCTTTTACAGCGCTTTTTTGACGAAGCGCTGTAAAAGGGTCATAATACTGCATCTATTGTTATATGAATTTACAGCGCTTTTGTAGAAAGCGCTGTAAAAGGCGTATAACAAGCGCGCAATATATCCACCTTTTTTACAGCGCTTTTTTTTTAAAAAAACAAGCGCTGTTATATCCTTTTACAGCGCTGGTAATTACAACGATTTTTTTTAACAAAAGCGCTGTAAATGGCTTAAAAAAAGCGCTGTAAAAGGCGTTTTTTTGCGTAGTGGATAGTTGGTCCATCTTATCCTTACGAGGATTTAACTGATGTGTAAGGCCTGTGATAGGCTACACTCTAGTAAATCGTGCTAGTCTGTGAGAAACTGCACATCGATAATTAGTACTAAGACCTGTGATAGACTGTACAATTATGATTTACGCCCCTCGAGGAGGGTTTTGTTTTGGAAAGTCCAGAATCATGTGCATTGACATATAAACATTGCATTAGGATGCTTGACACGTGAGTCATGTTTGTTATAATATGAAATTTATATATATACTCGGCTGTTGTTTGTTATCATGCCGTAATTGCTAAATGTTATTGCTTGTTTTATGAGGTAATTGTTAAATGTTATTTGTTAATTTCAGCTGGCGACCCTTTACATTATTGTGGAATGTTATTTGTTAAATGTTACCTTGACAACGGAAACGTCGTTAGACTTCCCTAACCGAGACTCGCCGACTGCTTGGGTATACCTCGTGGAGCTCACTCGCGAGAGGATTGACTATCTGGTACCTTCAGGATTGGTGCTTGGGATGAGTGGAGCATGGGAAGATGCAGAGGATTCCTCAGTTAGAGTTGAAGTGGAGGCCACCGTAGGAGCTGGGGATTCAATGGTTGGACCGGGGACTAGCGGAAAGCATAAGGGGCCGATGCCAGTGGAGTGAGAGATTGAAGGACCATCTAGGCGGGCCGAGTCAGAGCTTCCATTTCCGGTGAATGATCCCTTACCGACTGTCACTAAAGTAGTGGATTGTTTTGAGATCCCAGCGCCGCCAAAGCCACCTATCTTGTGGAGGGATCTGACTTCTGAGGAGATCGATCTGTCTATGGATGTTGATGAGGATGAGGTTACCTCAAAGATGGATACTGCGTTAGAAGGGACTTGCAGAGTGTTTGGAGGTCACCCATGTTAATGTAGTTGTTAGAGTATGATCATATTAGTTTTGTTGTATATGGATTTGATGTCTTTCTTTTGGTGGTGGTACTTATTTTATTTTGGGATGACTGTATCTATAAAATATATTGTCAGTTGACTTTTGTTTTGGTGGGTCCATGTTCCAAATTTTTTGACGTGACCATGGGGTGATAGCATTCTTGGTGCAGTGCTTTTGTGCAGGTGTCTGCCGAGAATACCCTAGGGGTATGAGCGATGTCTGATAGGTCTCATAGCCCCGATGTATTTTGTATTTGTATATTTTGGATTATCGTCTCAAAAACTATTTCAGTTTGTTTGTATTTATGACGTAATTATTCAGGACTTTTTTCGTTTGTGTTACGACGAATTATTTTTATTAATTTGTTTTTGAAAAATAATGCACTCGCGCTGTTATAAAATTCGGGGCGTTACAATTTTGGTAAAAAAAAAATCTTGATGATTTTAAATAAACTATGTAGGAACACTCGCAACAGCCGCACAAGGTTTTTTTTTTCTTCTCAATTTCTCTTTTTTCATGACAGACGAAAGGTGATTTAGGGCTGAAGGTGCAAACACGAGAAGAGGGGTTGAATTGTGTTTGACAAAGTTGATAACTTTTTAAAAATTAGATAAAGGCTGGTTGGTTTTTATTAATTACTTAGATAAGAATTAATCGGGTTCAGAGGTAGCAAACAATGCAACTATAAATAATTGGACACATAGATTTATCCTGGTTCGCCACTAATTTGGCTACATCAAATCCCTCATTTAGAAGACTTTAATTCATTAATTCAAATACCTTGAATTACAAAACAACTGACCCTCCAAGCTTGTTTTCCCAAACAACTTGACAACCCTAGACTTTTGAGGAACACAAACACCTTAACTATACCAGTCAAGTCTTCTCCACACAAATTGACAACCCCAAATTGTTGAAGGTGTTAAGACAAACTCTCAAATTAAGTTTTGATGAAAATAAACAAAGGTTAGTTAAGAATGTTAATTATGATTCTAAATGTTATGTGAATTTAATATGTGCTCTTGAGTGTTTTTATTAAAGATAGGAACCAAGCAAAGCAAATAAATCAGATGAAAAACTAAACAGAACATTCTTGATCATAAGCTGTACAAAACAGAGAATGTTTTGCAGAATCAAGAATGATTGTCACAACCACTTTACCAATCTTTCTCCACTATTTTAACAAAGATTATGCCTTAATTCTTTATACCAATTTCATCAGTACATGGCAAGGAACAAATAGGAATCATTATTACTTAAAGAGGTTCTCGAATCACTAAGATAAATCATCATGAATCAAGCATGGGTAAACGGACTGTAAACTTTCTCCAGTCTGGAACTGTCAAGAAAGTTGAAACAAGACTGAACTTTAAGATTGATTATAAGTTCCTAGATTGTTCAGAAGACTATCAGACCAGATTAATCATCAATCTTCACTTCTGATCATCATTCTCCGTTTCTGAAAAGAAGAATCTCTGTTTTTTGCAGCAACTGACTTCTTAGTTCTGCAGAAGTTGTTCACTCCTTTCCAAACAGTTTTGGATCAAATCAAGTGTCCAGATCAAAGCCCAATTATCATCAAGTATTTTCGAAACTTAATGGGTCATTAAGAGCGCAGAAAATCTGTTTGAAATTGAGCAAAACAGCTCAGTCAAGCAAGGCCCAAATCTGTCACATGAATGGATTAATTTTCAACCGATATGTTGCTTTAGTCAAAAGTAAACAGAGCACTACCAAGAGCTCTTTCAGACCAGAATTAAATGCTCAAATCATCTATAAAAGGAAGGCAAATTTGCAAGCATTACTCTGAACTTCAAGTGCCAAGTATTCTCATTAAATCATATTCACTTGCATTCTTGAAGCTATCACATTCACAAAAGAAATCAGGCTGAAACCATTACATACTTCCAGCTTATCTTACTGAGTTCTTTTACTCTGAATCTATTCTCAAACAAGAGTTGAGCATAATCAGATTCAACCAAACCTTTTAAATCATTATTGTGTAAACTCATAACTATAAGGATTGTTTATAGTTTGAGTGTGATTAAAAGAGTAAAACTGTAAAAGCCTATCAGATCTGTTAGGTAACTTGATTGAATCATTTCTGGGTGGAAAGGAAGTATAGTTACAAATCAAGGTTGACCTTTAATTGTGTAACCAAAATATTGTTCTCCGTTATTTGAACACTTAGTGAAAATCTCACAGTTGTGAGGATTGGACGTAGCCCGAGTTGGGTGAACCAGGATATATCTGTGTGTGGTATATCTTCCTTATCTCTATTTACTTTCAGTTATTTTTATTATCAAGTTAAATAGAGAAACAAAAAAACTGTAATTTTAACTAATCAAGAACGTTCTCCGTTTCTGTTTTCATAACCAAGATCATTCTTGCGTTGTTTTTCTTAAGTTTTTAACAGGAAATTTTAAATAGGCAAGATTACAATTCAAACCCCCTTCCTTGTAACTTGACATTGCTACTTCAATTGGCATCAGAGCAAGGTCTCTAAAAGAAACACTTTAACCAAGTGCTAGAGAAAAAGATCTAGAAGAAAAAATGTCAAAAGCAAAATACATTGTTGAAGGAGGATCTTCAAACAGGCCACCATATTTTGATGGAACTGATTACTACACTGCAAATTCATCATGAAGGAACAAACCATGTCAAATAAACAAGAATAGACATCGGCATAAGAAAATTTGAGTTGTTCGAAATGAATGAAGGAGAAACCATTGATGAAATGTATTCAAGGTTCACAACTATAGTGAATGAAAATCTGGAGAAATATTGTTTTCTGGTTCCAGAAAGAAAAATATGTATGTTTTGTATCTTGAAGAACTGCCTGATGAATCTTGCTTCATGTCCATCGATAAAGATAAATGGATTTGGCATAAAAGGGCAGGGCATGTCAGCATGAAAACCATTTCAAAAATTTTGAAATTAGAATTTGTTAGAGGTTTACCAAAACTGAATTTTAAAAAAGATAAAGTATGTGAAGCATGTGTTAAGGGAAAGCAAGTCAAAAGCAGCTTTCACTCAAAAGAATTCATTTCCACAAAGAGAATTCTTGAATTGCTTCACATAGATTTGTTTGGTCCTGTTAAAACAACAAGTTTAGGTGGAATGAAATATGGTTTTGTTATTGTTGATGATTTCTCACGATATACTTGAGTACTATTTTTAAAACAAAAAGATGATGTTTTTGACGCTTTTAAAATCTTTTGTAAAAAGGTACAAAATAAAAAAGAATCCAGCATCATTTCTATAAGAAGTGATCATGGAGGAGAATTCATAAATGCCCCTTTTAAAAACTTTCTTGAAGAACTTGACATTTCTCACAATTTGTCTTGTGCAAGGACTCCTCAACAAAATGGAGTTGTTGAAAGAAAAAATAGAACCTTACAAGAAATGGCAAGAATAATCTTGGAGGAATCTAACGTTGAAGAATATTTTTGGGTTGAAGCTGTCAATACATCATGTTATATTTTAAACCGTGTATCCATAAGAAAAATCATAAACAAAACTCCATATGAAATCTAGAAAAACAGAAAGCAAAACATTTCATACTTTCACATTTTTGGTTGTTATTGTTATATTCTAAACAAAGATGTTCTTGGAAAATTTGATGCAAAATCCGACAAAGCTATTTACTTGGATTATTCAACCGACTCTAAAGGATATAGAGTATTTAATTTAAGAACTAAAGTTGTAGAAATCAGCATGCATATTCTATTTGATGAGTTTGATGATTTGGAATTGGAAAAAACAAATGAGGAAGAAGATCTGCCAGACATTCAGCAGAAAACTAATATGCAGGAAACAGAGATTGATAAACAATCTCTGTATCATTCTCCACCTTAAAGCTGGAGAACGATAGGTGATCACCCTCAAACTCAAATCATTGGGGATACAACTGATGGAATTAGAACCAGAAACTCATTCAAGAATGATGAAAACAACATGGCAATGATTTCAGAAGTTGAACAAAAATCAATTAAAGAAGCCATAGTTGATCAATCTTGGATTGAAGCTATGAAGGAAGAACTGCTGCAATTCGATAAAAATGAAGTCTGGACCTTGGTACCAAATCCTCAAGATCAAACAATCATTGGTACACGCTGGGATTTTAGAAACAAGTTAGATGAAGAAGGTAAGGTAGTAAGAAACAAAGCAAGATTGGTTGCTCGAGGTTATAACCAACAAAAAGGTATAAACTACGACGAAACTTTTGCTCCCGTTGCAAGGTTAGAAGCTATTCGTATACTTCTTGCATATGCATCTCATAAACTTGTTAAATTATTTCAAATGGATGTTAAAAGTGCATTCTTAAATGGTTTTTTAAATAAACAAGTTTATGTAAAACAACCTCCCGATTTTGAAGATCAATTAAAACCAAATCATGTTTTCAAACTTACAAAAGCTCTCTACGGCTTAAAACAAGCACCAAGAGCTTGGTATGATATGTTAAGTTCCTTCTTAATCAAAATTGGATTTTAAGAGGAAAAAATCGACACTACACTATTTAAGAAAATTGATAAAAATGGTTTACTCATTGTACAAGTGTATGTTGATGATATTATCTTTGGATCAACTAATGAAAAGATGTGCGATGGCTTTTCAAAACTCATGCAAAGTGAATTTGAAATGAGCATGATGGGAGAGTTATGATATTTTCTTGGATTACAAATTAAACAACATGAAAATTGTATTTTTATTTGTCAAGAAAAATACATTAAAGATTTGTTAACCAAGTACAAAATGGATGATACAAAAATCATGTCTACTCCTATGCATCCATCCTCTTCATTAGACAAAGATGAACATGGAAAATCTGTTTCTGAAAAAGAATATAGAGGAATGATTGGTTCCTTGCTGTAATTAACTGCTAGCAGGCCATATATTGTATTTGCTGTAGGATTATGTGCTAGATTTCAACCTGCGCCAAAAGAATCTCATTTAACAGCTGTGAAACGAATTTTTAGATATCTTGATGGAACTACTGATCTTGGCCTTTGGTATAGAAAAGGTTCTCATTTTGATCTTGTAGCATATTGCAACGCTGATTATGCTGGAGATAAAACTGAAAGAAAAAGCCCCAATGGTCTTGCAGGAAACAAAATACTATAGCATTATCAACCACTGAAGCTGAATACGTATCAACCGCAAACTGCTGCTCACAAGTTCTTTTGATAAAAAATCAACTTGAAGACTTCTCTGTGAGTTATTCAAGCATTCCAATTTATTGTGATAATACTAGTGCAATTAATCTATCAAAAAATTCCATTCAGCATTCTCGTTCAAAACATATTGAATTAAAACATCATTTTATTCGCGATCATGTTAACAAAAAGGATATATAATTAATCTTTGCCGATACTCAAAATCAGCTTGCTGACATTTTTACAAAGCCTTTGGTTGAGGAAAGTTTTAATTCAATCAAAGAAAAATTGAAAATAATGAAAAATCCTTAAAATTCGTGTTAAAACTGCTTCTGTAGAAAACGGAGAACGTTTATCAATCTCCGTTTTCAGATATCTTTCTCCATTTTTTCAATCCTTCTCCCGAGTCGTCACCTTCCTCATGCGCAGGAAAGGCATGTTCTGGCATTAAATGCGCGTGTCTCAAGCCTTTCAAAGGTCACTGACAAGCCGTCAAATCGGTTCCCGCCCCTAACACATGTCACTTCCCTAGGTTCAAATCATCATTGTTCTTTCCCTTGAAAAACGCCAAAAACGTGTTGCAGTTAACACAACCGTTCAGTTTCAGAAACATTTTTCATCTTCCACAAAACTTCAACAATGGCTCGAACAAAACAATCTGCTCGCAAAAATGCATGCACATATACACCATCACCATCATCATCATCCTCACCATCCTTTTGCCGTTCACCATCTCCACCACCCAGATCAACTCCTCCAAGACATTCGTCTGATACTTCCTTTTCAGACTACCTCTCGTCCTCCCCTGAAACCAACCCTAACTCCTCCATTCCTAAACCACTGTCTATTGTTCTTCCCCCTCTCTACTCTTGCCCTCCTACTAACATTGCCCAAGTTCCCCCCCCCCCCCACTTGCGCAGATCCTTCATAAACCCATCTCCACCAAAGAAATTTGTCAATCGCCCAACACCAAAAAGATGCTCAATGAGAGTCTTGGCAGGAATTGGGACTTCAAAAACCCCAATCACTAAACCTGCTTACTTTATCATTTAAGACTCTGATTTAGATGAATCATCTGATACTCCTCCTCAATCAACCTCAACAAAAACCACAAAACCTGTCACTCCATCAAAATCTTCATTTTCGTGTGAAACTCCTCAATCAACCTCAACAAAACCCATAATACCTGTCACTCCATCAAAACCTTCATTTTCATATGAAACTTCTCAATCAACTCTTCCAAATCAAAAACGGAGATTGATGATTGAATTTTTTTCATCTCCCACACCCAGCCATACCACAACTCGTCCCCTAAAAACAAAAACCACCATGCCAATCTCTCAATTTATGCAAGAAAAAATTTAAACATTCGCCAGAGATTCAAAACCACTACGCCTAAACAGAAATTCAGCCACACTCCAACTTCTTCTCCAGAATGTTCTCCAAGTCCAGAACATTCCCCAACCCGTGAACCTTCACCCACCTTACGCCAAGAACGTTCTCCCGTCCCTTCCACTCCTAATACTCAAAAAAACCCTTCACCTACTCCAGAACGTTCTCCCATCCAAGAACGTACTCCTGTCCAATAGAAATCTCCCTCTCCAACTCAAGAACGTTCACCTGCAGAAAAACGTTCTTTGTCTCATACTCCCTCTCCTTCACAACCCACCAAACGACCCATTTCACCTCAACATCCTTCCTCTCTCTCCTCTGATTCTTTATCCGACTCTGATTCCCCTACACAACCTTCTCCACCTTCCAAGAAAGCCAAAACTCAACCCACTCCTCTAATTCCTCCCACTACTACCAAACTGTTTAAAACCAAATGGGCTCAGAGACCCATTGGTATTGGACGAGTCTTTGTCTTTGACAAACTCGTAGTAGATGGCAATGCTATCCAACACTTCACTGATGTTCTAGGATGGACTGCTTTTCTACAAACATCTGAGCATTACTATCCAGATGTTGTCAGGGATTTCTACTGTCAGGCTCAAACATTCCCTGTTAAATCTCTTCTGATTTCCAACATTAAGGGAATTGAGATAAAACTAACTCCTGACATCCTTGCATCAATCTTGGATCTCCCTACTGAAGGTCCTACTGTATTTGGAAAATTCTGGTATGCAACTCTCAATTTTCAAGACACTGAAGTTTTATCTGAGTTGTTTCAAGAAAACTCTACTAGGTACCTCTCCACTTTTCTTTGACCCCTCCCAAAAAATTTCAACAACATGAGTCAGCATACTGTTCTTCCCCACTGTGGAAGCCATGAGTATATCTTTGAAAACGACGCACTGATCATTTATCATCTCCTCAATTGTAAGCGCCTCAATCTCCCTCATCTAATCCTTCATCACATAATTGTTGCTGCAACCAAAGACTACAAGAAGAATAATGTTCCTTAGGGTATGATTCTAACAAAGGTCTTTAAACATTTTAACATCCCTCTTTTTGCTGAAAAATCCCTCCTCAAAATATCCAAATTCTCCACAAAAAACATGGCTCATATGAAGATAACTGTCACAAGACAACCTTCCCCTACACCAAAAAGACACCAAAACCCCCCAACCACTAGCCGTCCAACAACTAGAAAGTCTGCCCCAATCACCTCTTTTTTTCCATCTCCTCTAAAAAGAAAACGTTCTGCAAGAAGAAGAGGTGCTGTTCCAGACCCAGCATCAACTTCCCCATCCCCAAACAGAGCAGCTGCAAATGCTCAAGAACGTTCTCCTGCAAACCAAGAACGTTCTCCTGAACATGCTCAAAAATGTTCTCCTAAAAACCAAGAACGTTCTCCAAGCATGCGTCCAACAAATCCAACTTTCTTCGTCTTTCCACAACAATCCACATTATCCTCCACTAACTTTATCTCATTCTCCTAATACTTTCATTCTCCACCTGATCCCATGACCACACTACTCCCCCACCAAAATGTGTCAGCCATTTCACCTGCCTATATTTCCCCTCAGACAACTACTTCATCCATATTTGGAATCAGTCAATTTTTGAGTTCTCCTGATCTTTCCATTAACCAGACTTCCTCAAATCAATCAAATCCTCAGCCGCTACCTTCCTCTCTCCCTACTATCTCTGCTCCATCAAACAGTGCTGCTCCAATCCCTCCTCCAATCACGACTCCTTCAAGGAACCCACCAACTCGGAACTGATGGCAACTCTACAACTCCTTCTGGCTCGACAGACTCAACACGATGTAGAGTTTTCCATGCTAAGGTCTTGGCTCGCAGATACACTTGCCCCCAAGCTTGGCGTGCCTCCTCTTCCTGTTCAGCCTGCTCCTGCTCCTAAACCAATTCCTGTTCCTTCCAAGTCTTCATCTTCAGAAGGATCTTCTTCTTCTTTAGCTTAATAGAAATCTTTTTCTCTTTCCTTTTTGTATGACAAAGGGGGAGAATTAATTTTAGTTTTTATTTTGATAATTAAGATATCCTTTTGTAATCAGGATCTTATATTTTGTAATTTGCGATTGCATTATTTTGAAAATCAATGAAATATCCATTATGCTGAAAATCTGATTGACTATTTATTTCACTGTAATAAAAAACATCTATTGCATCAATTGAGGGGGAGATTTTACGCTCTTCAAAATTAAAATTAGAATCAGAATTAAAATCTAAATTAACATGTTTGTCATCATCAAAAAGGGGGAGACTGTTAAGACAAACTCTCAAATTAAGTTTTGATGAAAATAAACAAAGGTTAATTAAGAATGTTAATTATGATTCTAAATGTTATGCTATTTTAATTTGTGCTCTTGAGTGTTTTTATTAAAGATAGGAACCAAGCAAAGCAAAGAAATCAGATGAAAAACGAAACAGAACATTCTTGATCATAAGCTGTACAAAACAGAAATTGTTCTGCAGAATCAAGATTGATTGTCACAGCCACTTCACCAATCTTTCTCCACTATTTTAACAAGGATTATGCCTTAATTCTTTATACCAATTTCATCAGTACATGTTAAGGAACAAATAGGAATCCTTATTACTTAAAGAGGTTCTCGAATCACTAAGATAAATCTGTTAAGACAAAATCTATAATTAATTGTTTTGATAATGATTAAACAAAAGGTTAATTAAGAATTATAATTATGATTCTAAGTGTTTTGGTATTTAACTTGTGTATTTGAGTGTGTTAAACAAGATAGGTACCGAGCAATTCAAAACAAACATCATTAAAATCAAAGAAAGCAAAAACAGCAGAACGAAGATCAATCCTGCCTAACTTCTGCAAAACGAAGATTGATCTTCACTTCCATCAGAATCAAGAAAGATCAATCCTGAGCAGAAGATTGCATTCTAGAAGCTCTGTCAATCTTATCACGTTATCAAGAATAAGCTAGGAAAAGCTTAAAACAGAATTAGCCCAGAATTTGAGGAATCAAGACAAGCCTCGTGAAAGAATATAAAAAGCAAGATCATTCTTCATTGTGTACAAATGAAAGTACAAGTACAGGCTATAAAAGTACATCACAGTTGTACTATCAAATCAAGACTGCACACTGACTCAAAAGCAAGCAAGCAACCTCAGAAAGGTACTGGATCGAGTACAAGTCAGATCACACTTAACTAATCTGAGGATCGATCCTGGACTGCAAGAAAACTCCTGAATTCAGCCTCTTCACTCTTGCTTTTGGCCTGCTTCAGTTCACTTACTGTCATATGACAGCTGGCTTCATCTCAACGGCTATGTGAGCTGTCCTAACCTCTATTGGAGCTTATAAATGCAGCATCAAGATGAAGAACAAAACACAACTCAAAGTGCCAAGCAAAGCATCAATCTTACATTCATATTCGAGCTCACTCAAAATATCATTCCTTAGCTTGCAAATCTTTTTCTTTGTGTTGTGGTGAAATCAGTAACAATCTAGTCCTAAGTTTCAGAATCTATTTCTCAAACAAGAGTTGAGTAATATTAAGATTCTAAACATCTTCATCATCATTACTTTGTAACTCAAAGCTAGTGTATCATCATAGCTTGAGAAGTGTGTGGAAATCCTTTTATGTTGTAAAAGGTAATTTGTAAAATCCTTACTGGAATAGGCTAAGGTAAATCTGGAAATCCTTTCTAAGGTAGAAAGGTGGAAGTTGTGTAAAGATCAAGATTGATCTACGAAAGTTGTGTAACAACCAAGAAAATCTTGCCTTGAGCACTTAGTGGAAAAACTCACATTTTGTGAGGACTGGACGTAGCCCAAGTTGGGTGAACAAGGATATATGCTTGAGTAATCTCTCTATCTCTATCTTTATTTACTACTTGCTTTACAATCAGTTTTTTTCATTGATAAAATCAATATTGTTGTTTTTACACTAACCATGATCGTTCTTCGTATTACCAAGATCAATCTTGAGTAAAATTTTTAGTTTCAAACAGGAAATTTTTAAAAGGGGAAATTATAATTCAAACCCCCCTTTCTTATAATTGATATTGTTACTTCAATTGGCATCAGAGCTTGGTCTCTAAAAAATTAAAACACTCAAAAAGTGTTAGAGCAAAAGATTCAGGAAGACAATGTCAAAAGCCAAATATATTGCTGAAGGAGGGTCTTCAAACAGACCACCATACTTTGATGGATCAGATTATTACTTCTGGAAAGGCAAAATGCAATTGTTCCTAAAGTCACAAGACACTGGTATGTGGAGAATCATCACAGATGGAGACTTCATACCAAAAGTGGATCAAAACGACCCAACATCGGCTGAAAAGAAAGAACCGAATGGACAACAGATGAAAAATCTAAGGTAGTCCTAAACTCAAAAGCTCAATTATTTGTATCATGTGCTTTAAGAAGGGAAGAAAGTGAAAGAGTAGATGAATGCGATACGGCCAAAAAAGTTTGGGACACATTCCAAACTCATCATGAAGGAACAAGTCATGTTAAGGAAACAAGAATCGATATTGGTATTCGAAAATTTGAATTGTTTGAAATGAATGATGGAGAAACAATTGATGAAATGTATTCAAGATTCACAACCATAGTAAATGAAATGCGTTCACTTGGCAAAGCTTATTCAGTTCAAGACGGGGTACAAAAAATCATGAGATGCCTTCCAATCATGTGGAGACCAATGGTGACAGCCATAAGCCAAGCAAAGAATCTTGAAGTTCTGGGACTGGAAGAACTGATTGGTACAGTGAGGGCGCATGAGGTACTGTTGCTGGAAGATAAACCAGTAAAGAAAGGCAAGGTAATAGTCTTAAAAGCATCTCAAAGCTTACCAAGTGTTCAGCAAACAATTGAAAAAAGTGATTCAGAATATGGTCAAGAAGATCCTGATGAAGAGATTGCTCTTCTCACAAGAAAGATACAAAGAATGATGAGGAGAAGAGATCAGATCAAAAGAGGATCCCCAGACAAAAAGGATTTCAAAGCTGAAATAGATAAAAGCAAAATCACTTGCTTTGGATGCAACAAGCAAGGACATTACAAAACTGAATGTCCATTAAACAAGAAGGTGCCAAAGAAATTCCCTTTCAAGAAAAAATCAATGATGGCAACCTGGGATGATTCTGATGAATCAGACATGGAAGAACCAGAAGAAGCAAACCTGTGTTTAATGGCCAACAATAAAGATACTGAGGTAACAGATTTTGAACCATGTCTTGTATGCAAACAAATGAAAATTGAATTTGATAATTTGCTAAATGATTTAAACTTTCTCATTCAAAAATGTAATTCCTTTAAAGAAAAATTTCATAAAGAAAAAGAAGAAAAAGAGAAAGTACTGGTTATGAATGATGAACTCAAGGAAATCATTCAAAACTTAAAAAAAACTCAATTCAAATATTCTGAATCTGAAGGTTCTGAAAACCAGGATAAATCTTCATCTCAAACGAAGAACGATTTTCTCAAGGCTGAAATTGAAATTCTTAAAAATGATTTAATGAATTTCATTCAAGCTATTGAGACATTTCAGAAAATCATGGGATCTCAAGTAGGGATATTTGATAAAGCTGGGATTGGTTTTGATAAAACTCAAAAATAAAAAATGTATGAAAATTTCTTTGTTCCTGAAAGAAAAGAGGGAAATTGCAAAATCAAATGTTCATATTGTAACAAAATTGGACCCTTGGAATTTGCATGCTATTTTAAAAAAAGAGATGAAAAAATCAAGAACAAAAAGAATTTTAAAAAAGAAGAACAGTTTAGAGCAAAGGCAAATTTTTCTCAAAATCTGAAAAAACAAGATCAATCTTCGAATGCTATTAAAAACGAAGATCAATCTGGAGTTTTATCAAAATCTGCTGAAAATCGTTTTTCCAAATCCTTTCAAAAACAAACAACTGATCATCCCTCCTGGTCCAAGATAGGTCACTCTAAGACTACTTTAAACACCAAGAAAGAATCAGTTTTTACAACTAACTCCTCAGGACCCAAAATAAAGTGGGTGCCTAAAAATGATACAAAACATCATGCAGGATGGATGTCAAGATGTCAAGAAAAGGCCATGGTTTTTTACAGTGGTTGTTCAAGGCATATGATGGATGACAAGAACTGCTTCATGTCATTCATCAAAAAAGATGGAGGATCCGTAACCTTTGGAAACAATGATCAAGCCAAAATCAAAGGAAATGGAACCATAGGTAAAATAAATTCTGCCAAAATCAAAGATGTTCAATATGTTGAAGGATTAAAACACAACCTTTTTAGCATTAGTCAACTCTGTGATAATGGCTTTGAAGTTGTTTTTAAACCCAACATATGTGAAGTGAGAATGCCAGCTTCTAGAGAAATCATTTTTTCTGCATCCAGAAAGAAAAATCTTTACATTTTATACATTGAAGAATTACCAGTTGAATCTTGCCTCATGTCCATCAATAAAGACAAATGGATATGGCATAAAAGAACTGGACATATAAGTATGAAAACAATTTCAAATATCTCAAAATTTAATCTTGTTAGAGGACTTCCAAAAATCAGTTTTGAAAAAGATAAAGTTTGAGAAGCATGTGCAAAAGGAAAACAAGTCAACAGTAGTTTTCATTCAAAAGAATTTATATCAACTACAAAACCTCTTGAATTACTTCACATTGATCTTTTTGGTCCCATCAAAACCACTAGCTTGGGAGGCATGAAATATGGATTTGTAATTGTTGATGATTTTTCTAGATACACATGGGTGTTATTTTTAAAACAAAAAGATGATGCATTTGATGCCTTCAAATTTTTTTGTAAAAAGGTTCAAAATGAAAAAGAATAAAAAATAATCACTATAAGAAGTGATCATGGAGGTGAATTTATAAATGCATACTTCAAAACATTTTTTTGAAGAACTTGGCATCTCTCACAATCTATCTTGTGCAAGAACCCCTCAACAAAATGGGGTTATTGAAGGAAAAAATAGAACATTACAAGAGATGGCAAGAACGATCTTGGAAGAATCCAATGTGGAAAAATATTTTTGGGCTGAAGCCATAAACACCTCTTGTTACAAGATAGATTATAAAAATTATAAATAAAACACCATATAAAATCTGGAAAAATAGAAAGCCAAACATTTCATGTTTTCATATCTTTGGTTGTTATTGCTACATTTTAAACAATAAAGACAACTTGGGAAAATTTGATGCAAAATTAGACAAAGCCATATTTTTAGGATATTCAACGGAATCTAAAGGATATCGTGTCTTTAATTTGAGAACTAAAATTGTTGAAATCAGTATGCACGTTTTATTTGATGAGTTTGATGATCTTGAGCTGGAAAAGAAAGATGAGGATGAGGAAGATCAATTTGGGCCAACGCAGAAGATTGATCTTCAGGAAAATGAGATTGATAAACATTCTCTGTTTCAAACTCCTCCCAAAAGTTGGAGACTTGTAGATGATCATCCTCCAAATCAAATAATTGGAGATAAAACTGATGGCATTAGAACTAGGAGATCATTCAAAGACGATGCAAACAGCAACATGGCAATGATTTCCCAAGTCGAGCCAAAATCAATCAAAGAAGCAATAATGGATCAATCCTGGATTGATGCGATGAAAGAAGAACTTTTTCAGTTTGAGAATAATGAAGTCTAGACTCTTGTTCCTGATCCACAAGAAGGAAAAGTGGTAAGAAATAAAGCAAGGTTGGTTGCTCAAGGTTATAATCAACAAGAAGGAATAGATTATGATGAAACCTATGCTCCAGTTGCAAGGTTAGAGGCCATTCGAATTCTTCTTGCATATGCATCACATAAAAACATCAAACTTTTTCGAATGGATGCTAAAAGTGCATTTTTAAATGGTTTTTTAAATGAACAAGTTTATGTTCATCAACCTCCAGGTTTTGAGGATCAAAAGAAACCAAATCATGTTTTTAAACTCACAAAAGCCTTGTATGGTTTAAAACAAGCTCCTAGAGCTTGGTATGAAAGATTAAAAATAATTTTTCCCGTGGAAACATTGACACAACACTTTTTAAGAAAACATGTAAAAATGATTTATTAATTGTTCAAGTGTATGTTGATGATATTATTTTTGGATCAACAAATGAAAAAATGTGTGAGGATTTTTCAAATCTCATGCAAAGTGAATTTGAAATGAGCATGATGGGTGAGTTGAGATACTTTCTTGGTTTACAAATAAAACAATATAAAAATGACATTTTCATTTGTCAAGAAAAATACATCAAAGATCTTTTAAAGAAATATAAAATGAATGAAGCCAATATCATGACAACTCCCATGCATCCATCATCCTCATTAGATAAAGATGAAAAAGGACAATCAATTTCTGAAAAATAATATCGAGGAATGATTGGTTCTTTACTTTATCTAACCGCAAGTAGGCCTGACATTGTTTTTGCAGTAGGCCTATGTGCTAGGTTTCAATCATCACATAAAGAGTCTCATTTAACTGCAGTTAAAAGAATATTTTGTTATCTAGTATGGTACTACTGATCTTGGCCTTTGGTACAACAAAGGTTCTCACTTTGATTTTGTAGCTTACTGCGATGCCGACTATGTTGGTGACAAGATAGAAAGAAAAAGCACAAGTGGTGCGTGTCAATTCCTAGGAGAAGCATTAATCAGCTGGTCATGTAGGAAGCAAAACACGATCGCCCTATCAACAACTGAAGTCGAATATGTCTCAGCAGCAAACTGTTGCTCTCAAGTATTATGGATCATAAATCAACTTGAAGACTATTCAGTAAGGTACTCTCATATCCCAATATACTGTGATAATACCAGTGCTATTAATCTCTCAAAAAATCCTATTCAACATTCAAGGTCAAAACATATTGAGATTAAGCACCATTTCATTAGGGATCATGTTAGTAAAAAAGCGGTTGAATTAATTTTTGTAGATACAAAAACTCAAATGGCTGACGTTTTTACTAAGCCTCTTGTTGAAGATAGCTTCAATTCAATCAAAGAACGTTTAAAAATCATTAAAAATCCTAGACAAAATTGAAGAAATTGAAACAGGAACATTCTGGTCATAACGATGATTGATCTTCGTTTTCCCCCTTTCTGTCATAAAAGTCAAGAACGATCCTCGTTCCTCATCATTACTATCTTCTCTCTCATCTGAAAAGTTTTGCCTCCTTTTTGAAAAAGTAACGGCTCCAGAACACACGCCCTCCTACTTTTCCTCCTTCCCAATACAACTACCTCTTTCCATCCAATCAACACGCGTGACAACCTTTCTTCTTCAACTGCAACACATTTCCAAATGTTTTACAAAACAACAAAAGAAACTTTTTTCTGATCATTCATTTCTCCTTCTTCGTATTCATAAAAAAAAAATTCAAATTTCTTTCTCTCTTCCAAATCACAAATGGCACGAACAAAAACCACTGCTCACAAACGTCCAACATCATCTCCAACTCCCTCACCATCACCATCCCCGTCCCCTGTTTGTTCACCCTCCCCTCCACCCAGACCCACCCCTCCTCACTCTCCTTCTTCTGAGAAAACATTCTCAGACTACCTTTCCTCCTCTCCTGAAGAAAGCTCTCTTCCGCTCACTCTCGCCCCTCTCCACTGTCCTTCCTCCTTTGTTTCAAGCTCCTCTTCCCTCTTTAAATCAGACCCCTCCCCATCTTCGCAAAATGCAGAAACCTACTTCAAGTTCATCTTCTTCAAAAAGACGCTCCATGCGCATTCTTGCTGGTGTAGGTACTTCTAAACCTAAACAGATTGATACCACTGTTTATACTATGTCTGATGATGATGATGTTGAAAACCCCATATCTCAACAAACTCCAGTCGTTCCCTCCTCACGCCCATCCCCATCTAAATCATCCAAAAAAATCAAAAACGTCACACATTCCTCAACAACCAGAAAAATCTAAATCTGTCTTTAAGTCTCCATCCAAAAAATCCAAAACCAAAACCAAACTCACTACTTCAAAACCAAAACCCTCCAAATCTCCTTCAACTGAAACTCTTTCAAATTTCTTGGCTTCCCAAAAACGAAAAAAATCCAAAATCATCTAAAAAGCAGAAACCATTAGAGGAACAATCTTCGATTCCTCAAGAACGATCCACTGTTCAGGATCAATCTGACAAACGATCTTCACCAAAACAGCCGGCTCAGGCTCGTTCTCCTCAGGATCGTTCACCAAGTCCTAACCCTCAAGATCGTTCCACTCAGGATTGTTCCCCTCATCCAACTCCACAAAAAACAAAAACCTCAAAACCTTCCAAACCCTTGTCTGTCAAAATCCGTATTCCTCCTTTAATCTCTGAAAAAATCCAGAAAGTTTTCTCTGAAAAATGAGCTCAACGCCCTATTGGCATTGGCTGTGTTTTTTACTTTAAAAATCTGCAGCTTGAAGGAGTTTCCATCCAGGATTACACAGATGCTCTTGGTTGGACTGATTTCCTTAAACTCTCTAATTGTTTTTATCCCGATGTCATTCTTTTACTGCAAGGCTAAGGTCTTTCCCGACAAATCCCTCATTGTGTCTACCCTAAAAGGTGTAGAGATCCTCCTTGACCCTATCGTGCTAGCTGACATCTTGCAACTACCCACTGAAGGACTCACCATTTTTGGAAAAGAATGGTTCTCAGCTCTGAACCTCTCCAAAGATGAGGTATATCAAGAATTATTCATTGATGGCTCAACAAAAAACCTTTCTGCTGAGTTGAAACCACTGCCAAAAATTTTCAACAACATAAGTCAAAATTGTATCCTCCCTCACTGTGGCAGTCACGAGTTTGTATCTGATAATGATACTCTTATCATTTATCATCTTCTCCATGGTAAAAAGCTTAACCTTCCTTATTTAATTATCCAACATATGATTGTTGCTGCTCAAAAAGATTATAAAAGGAACATTGTACCTTACGACATGGTTCTTTCAAAGGTAGAAAGGTGGAAGTTGTGTAGAGATCAAAATTGATCTACGAAAGTTGTGTAACAACCAAGAACATTCTTGCCTTGAGCACTTAGTGGAAAAACTCACATTTTGTGAGGACTGGACGTAGCCCAAGTTGGGTGAACCAGGATATATGCTTGAGTAATCTCTCTATCTCTATCTTTATTTACTACTTGCTTTACAATCAGTTTTTTTCATTGATAAAATCAATATTGCTGTTTTTACACTAACCAATATCGTTCTTCGTATTACCAAGATCAATCTTGAGTAAAATTTTTAGTTTCAAACAAGAAATTTTTAAAAGGGGCAATTATAATTCATACCCCATTTCTTATAATTCTCATTCGAACAAGTGTTTCTCTCTTTGAACTCTAAGATGAATTTGAAATTTTGAGCTTATGAGTTATTCTACTCTTTTTTGATTTTTGATAATCTTTTTCTTCAGTCTTGAGTATCTATTTATAGATAAAATTAGGACTTCAATTTAGTCCTTGTTTAATTCAGAATTGTATCGACATTCCTAGCTTGGTCAACAATGATCTTATTCAAAAATAATTGTGAACAAGATGCTTTTTTATAATATGTTCTTTAGCCAATTCATTATTTCTGAATCCAATATGAGCAGTTCTTCTAGATTGATTTTGTTCAGATTGAGTTTGTAAATTCTTCATATTGATTCTATTCATATTACTCATCAAAACTCTAAGTATAAAACCAACTTCATTACAACAGGGACCACTTTTTGGTCCAAATTACTCATCCTCATCATTTTTCCTCTATCCTTTTATCTAAAAGGAGTACTACTCTCGAACGATCAAACACACTCCATTGGTCACACTCTCTGTGATTGGGCCACATCATCCAGATTTCAAACCACTTTTTTAGCTACTAGTTATTTATGCATATTATAATATTTTTAATTAAATTTTTTAATTGAGTCTCACTGTGTCTAATATAGTTTTACATAACACACCTAATTGAAATTGAAGGGTCTTTCTCATCATCTAACCACGACCACCTATCTCTACCATTCTTCTCAATCAAAACCACCATCAACAACCACTCAACTTCCTAGGAAAAAAAAAACCACTCAATTTCAAATTTGCAGTAAACTTTTAATCCAATCCAAATCATATCCTCCACCACATCCATTCCAATCCTTCCAAGTACGAACACCGCAACCGACACATCAAATTGACACCCACAAACATTACTTAGATCTTTACCCCTTCATCGGCATCAACGTATGTGTGTCGTGCCCCTCAACATCTTTCCACCTCTGTATATGTCGTGAACCACCGTGTTAGGAGACCTAACGTCACGATCACCCCATTGTGGAAGGCAACCATGAAATGAATGACGAAATAGAGAGACACTCTAAGTGGCAACATAGATGCAAAGGGTGGTGCATCAATATAGAAACAAAAATAGTCATGGTGGTTTAGTGAAGTGTGTAAATTGTGAGATATTTCCAAAATATCAGTGAAAATGTATGTACAAATGTTTTTATTGACATGATAAAGTTGTTAGTCTAGTGGTTGCACGCCTCTTGTTTAAATGTAAGGTCTCAGGTTTGATTCTCATGTTAAATTAACAACACGCTTTGGAATTCTCTAAATACAATCTTCATCAACAACTTTTTTGTTAAAGTCTTGCAACAATTGGGTAATCACATTCACTCAACAGAAGATTGTTATCATCCTGGAAAACCATGACACTTTAAAAATAAGTCCATGTTCTTTAAAAAGAATAACAAAGAGATGAATTCAAATGCAACAAAAGACAACCTGGTTGGTGTCATTTCTGAACTCAACATGATTGAAGATTTTGAATCTTGGTGGATATACTCTAGTGCTACCCATCATGTGTGCAAAAACAAAGAACTATTCAAGACCATTGATGAAGATGATGGAAGTATTTTTTACATGGGAAATTTCTCAATTGTCCAAGTCAAAGGAAAAGGAACAATAGAGCTTGAATTCACTTTTGGAAAGACACTTACTCTTAAAGATGTATTTTATGTTCTGGGTATGTTTGTAGGGAAGGGTTACCTTTGTGAGAATATGTTTGTAAGTGGCTGAAATATTTGATTCGTTCATGTAAATTCGCACAGCCGAATGAGTGTCATCTTGTCCTGGGTTCGAACTCGGAACCTCTGAGTTGTGTGAGTTAATGATGATATTTACCATATTTTCTAAGACCTGTTTTAGTCCTTCTGTCTAAAATCATAAATATGTTTGAGGATTAGGGTTCTCTCCTTCGTTCTCTATCATCGCATCACCATTACCAGATCACTAGCATCGCATCATAATCTTCGACTCACCATCATCGTATCAGCATCATCTACTTCTTCATTCAACCATGACGTCGTTTTCGCCAACAACAAACTCAACGACTCAAATATTTAAGTCTTCTACTATTTTTAAGTAACTTATCATAAAATCACTTAATAAAAAAAATATAGAGACAAGATTATTTTTTAAAAATTTTAAACAAACCAACCATGCAAATTTAACCTTTTCCCTTAAATGATCACATGTTTTTATATAATCACCATAAAAAATTAAAAGAATACTAATTAAACGTAAAATTTAAAAAATTTCCTACCAAAATAGGATTTAAAAATATAGATGTTAACAAGAAACCGTAAGATACGTAATATTTAGTTCATTAAAGAAATAATCTAGGAAAATTTTAGTAAAATTAACAATAATAAGAAAAAGATAAGATTAATTAATTAAAAGGGATCACACAATAATACAGTGGTCCACACCATAGAGAACCACAGCACTGAACTATAACCACCGTTATAAATACGGAACAGAGTATTTCTTCCCGCCGTTTCAGAGAGAAAAAGTGTGTGTGTTTGTTGTGAAGCGAAGCGTATTGAACCATCGTCGTTTCAATCAACCTCACTATATAACGGTTACTCAATCGCAAACCCGAAAACTCTTTCTCATTCTTCTCTCTCTCTCTCTCTCTCTCTCTAATGGAGCTTCGTTCTCGTCGACGCCTTTCTGGTACTATGGATTCCGGTGATAAAATCTCTCTTTACTTTACTTTGTGTTTTCTTGTTTTTACTTTTTTTTTGTGGTTTGGACGTTTTCTTTGTTAGAAGTCGCTGAGATAATTTAAAGAATTCTGAAATGTTCGTGTTTTTGGTTATTTTTTTGTTTATTATTATTATTTTGACTGTGTTGTTTGGTCAACTTTTTTGAACGAAATCTGAATTGAGATAATAAGGTTGAACGTTCGATTGTTGTGATTTTGAGTTGTTGAAGGTGCAATTTATTGTGGTTGATTGGTTTGTTTTTTCTTTCCTGTGTGTGGTTGAGTTGAGAAATGTTATTTCAAATGTAGCGTGGTTCACTTTGTGTTAGTGATTACTGATTACTTTGCTAATTGTGTTGATGTTTCGTGTGTAAATCAGCGGCCGAGAAGGGGAAGCAGCCGAAGGATGATACTGATGAAGATGATGATCATGCTGCGTCTTTGAAATCTGATTCTGATTATGAATGTATAGTTGTTTTCTTTCTTCTTTGTTTGAAATTTTGTGATGATTATCAGTTTAAGATGTTGCAAGTGTTATATAGTATACTACAAAGTAAAGGGTGTGCTGTCCCTGAAATGTTTGTGGTCTTAAACTTGAGGAAATGTTTATGACTTGGTATTTATGGTTCTAGTTAATTTATGATTGGACTTTGAATGAGAAGTAAAATTTACTAGACTTCATTTTCTTTCCTGTTTAGAGGAAAATTGGAACCCTTTTATACTGCAAATTTAGTGGTGAATTTCAACCTGGTGACATAGCTGAAACGTATCTTAAAAAAATTCAATGCAGATGAAGACTTTGATGGGAATCACCCTTTTGACTTGAATCAAGACCCAACTATAAGCTTTAGTGTTTCTGATGGAGAAGATAATGCTTCTGATTTATCTGACTGTAGTGAGCCTTTATCTAAACGGGTAAAGGCACAGTCCAGCAGAAAGAGAGGAAGAAAATCCAAGATAGAAACCGGAGACTTGAGTGATGAAGAGAGAGTTTTGGAGAATGATGATGAGTTATCCTCAATGGTTTTTGGTGAAGAAGCTCCAATTGATTTGACTAAGGTGAAAAAGAAGAAACAAACAAAGAAAACAAAAAAGGGTGATTCTAAGCCAGTGTTGTTATGGCATGCTTGGAAAGAGGAACATGAGAGATGGATTGATCAGAATTTGTTGGAAGACGCTAACTTAGATCAAAGTGAAGTGATGAATGAGACAGCCGAGGCATCGTCTGATCTGATTGTTCCTTTGTTGAGGTACCAAAGGGAGTGGTTAGCCTGGGGTTTGAAGCAGGAAAGTTCTGCAACTAGAGGAGGAATCCTTGCCGATGAAATGGGTATGGGGAAAACTATTCAAGCAATTGCCCTTGTCCTTGCTAAACGTGAATTACAACAAATGAGTTGTGAACCGGATGAACACTCACATTCACCTGGGTCATCTAAAGTCCTGCCTGCGGTTAAAGGAACACTAGTCATTTGTCCTGTGGTTGCTGTCACTCAGTGGGTTAGTGAGATTGATCGATTTACTTTGAAAGGTAGCACCAAGGTTCTGGTTTATCATGGGGCGAAGAGAGGAAAGAGTGCTGAACAGTTCTCGGAGTATGATTTTGTAATAACAACATATTCTATTGTTGAATCCGAGTACAGAAAATATGTGATGCCTCCTAAGGAGAAGTGCCCATATTGTGGAAAATTATTTTACCAGAGGAAGTTATCTTATCACCAGAGGTACTTTTGTGGGCCTGGTGCTGTTAAAACAGAAAAACAATCAAAGCAAACCAGTAAAAGAAAAAGAGGCCATAGTTCAAAGTGGGATGGAGAGTTGGAACAACAGAGTTCTACCAAAAAGAAGGAAGAGGAAATGCCCTTCAGAGTAGAAGGCAATGAGAAGTCATTTCTGCATGCTTTTAAGTGGCAGAGGATCATATTGGATGAGGTCAGTTGTGATAATATATTATGGTTAAAATCTAATCAAAGAATACTACTATCTTTGTATGAAATTAAAGAGTCATTTGTAACCTCTGTACCAAAAAAAGAGTCATTTGTATCTTTTTATTGTTTCTATTCTCTTTCTCTAGCTCTAAACTAACTTAAGTTTGCTTTTGAATTCTATCTTGTTTAACTATGCCCCATTATACTTTTATTTTTATCTGTTGTCTCCTACTTATTGTTACAGAAAAATAAATAAAACAATGCACTATAACTCAAGCTTAATGATTTGACTTCGTAAATATATTTGTATTTCTTATTGTGATTCGTATTATTACAAATATCATATAATATGATACGACATCATAATATTATGTTATTTAAGTTGTTGAAACTTCATTGAATTAACTTTTTTCTCTCCCATAAAAATGAAATAGGCACACTATATAAAATCTAGGCATTGTAACACTGCAAAAGCGGTTCTTGCTTTAGAGTCTTCCTACAAATGGGCATTAAGTGGCACACCACTTCAGAATCGTGTTGGAGAGCTGTATTCTTTGGTAAATTACCAGTCTTTTTGTAGTAATATATTCATTGTTTTTTTTATATGATTTGTTAAATAAAACTCTTCCTAAAAGCTGTTAGGTTGAGGATAAGGAATATTTGATATAGCTTATCCATCACAATTCAACTGCAATGCCATATATGCAGGTACGATTTCTGCAGATAGTTCCTTATTCCTATTACCTGTGCAAGGACTGTGATTGCAGGATACTTGATCATAGGTATGGCTTACATTCAGTGTATTAATGCACTTGGATTCTCATTTAGTAGCAGGCAGTGATTTTAAATAGGACATGATAATTTATTACTAAGGGTTTGATTATAATTTTTTATTGTTTACCACTCTTGATTTGCTAAGGAGAGAACTGAGTTGTTAGCTTATTTGGCTCATGTTATCTCATATCAATCAAAAGACTAATGTCCACTCGGTGCTGCTCATGTGGAACAGAGACAGACGCCTTCTTATTTAGAGAAAATTCTAATTCTAATATCTAAATCTTTTTACTCATGCTCCAACTTTGCAATGCTGAGATTTCTGTAATATATTATATGACTATCTCTTTTTTTTTTCTTCAAAGTTCAAACACTTGATCAATATCTGAAGTGTTTTCTCTGTATACATGCCTTAATTAGGAATTTTGTTTGTACATTATTGCATTGTTTAGTGATTAAATTCGCTATACCTGTGCTCTTTTGTGCAGCTCCTCTAAACAATGTTCAAACTGCTCCCACAGTTCTGTTAGGCATTTTTGTTGGTGGAACAAAGTAAGTTCTGCAGTTTTTTGGTCTTTTTTGTGTTCTCCATATTAAAGAGATAGAAAGAGAGAAGTCATATTCCTCGTAATGTTATACAAAGTGTTTTAGCTGACATGTTTTTTTTTATTATTTGTTTAATCTTGATTAGAATATTGCCACACCAATCCAATCATATGGGTATGGTGATGGTGGGAAAAGAGCTATGATATTACTCAAAAACAAAATTTTAAAGAGCATAGTTTTAAGGCGAACTAAAATAGGCAGGGCAGCTGATCTTGCACTTCCACCTAGGATCGTAAGTTCTTATTTCCCAATGGCTAAGTATGAATTTCATATGGAGAGGCTACATATTTATTTCTACTACATTTCTACTTGCAGGTTTCATTGAGGAGGGATAGCCTGGATATAAAAGAGCAAGACTATTATGAGTCTCTATACAATGAAAGTCAGGCACAATTTAATACGTACGTCAAATTCTCTATCGTACTGTCTTAAATGTGGTAAAATCCAGTTTTTGTATGCGAAGAAATTGAAATTTCTTTGACATAAAGACATTATATTTAGTGGGGTTTAATTTGTGGATCAAGTCACCTAGTTGTGAATCTTCAACTATTTCATTTATTAATGAGGGTTGTCAGGTATCTCTAACCATAAGCTCGAAAATCTTACTTTAGACTACTAATACCATGAAAAAAAAGGTGAAATTAGGGGTTTGAAGAAGTGCTTTTATGACACAATTGTTCAAATTACATACATGAGTGGTACATGAACATAGTAATGGACACTTTGTACCACGGACACGTCTGATCGAAGGCGTGTCCGATACGTGTCGACGTTTGACACCAACACCTTCATTATAGTTCAATTAATTCATTTTCTCAAATTATTATCAATGTCGACGTGTCAATGTCTGGTCTCCGTGTCAGGATCCGTGTTTCATAGGTAATGATACACTAATTACTTTATTATATTCAAAGCACAGAATCGGTATGTTATATGTACATGTAAAGAATGAGACTTTTATTCTAACAGATAATAAACATAGTTTAATTGCTTCTACATCTCCTTTGCACTTATTTTTTTGTTTGTTAATTTTTTCATGTTTTTAGTTGTTGGAAAATGGTTATTGTTAACATGACCCAAATACCTTGGCAGAAACCTTTCTGTCGCATTTATCTATTTCGTGAAAGAATAAATTAAAGCAAGAAGGAAAGTTGCAAGTGTGAAAGTTATTATGGAGGTTATTTTATATTTTATATTGGACTCAAGTCAAGGGTCAAACTGGAAAATGTTTGTGCACAACAAAACCTGCTATTGACATTATAGATTAGTCTCTTGCATTATTCCTGTTTGTTCATCTGGTTCTTGCTGTTTATTTAGCAATGGAAAAGTTTATTCTTTTTCTATTTGACCATGCTTGATTTCAATAGCTGTATTCAAATGTTTAACTTTAGAAATGCCAACATAAATAAATCCTGGTATGATTTCTTTTTTGTTGATATAAGACATGATTTTATTAATATGCTTTCCCTTTTGCAGGTATGTCGAAGAAAATACTCTGACAAATAATTATGCTCATATTTTTGACCTCCTCACACGGCTACGTCAGGTGAATGATAAGGGAACATAAGAAATCAGATACTTCTGTTCCCTGTGATTGATATTTTTTCCTGCTTTAAATATGAATAAATGTTCATTACTAATGATCTGCAGTTTAAATCAGACACATTGAAATTCGGACCATGCGTGACTATAGTATTTTGAGGTTCCTGAATTTCTTGATGTTTATCATGTTTCTAAATATTTAGTTTTTCCATGCTAACTTCGGTGCAGAAATTAATTTTGCAATAAAAATGTATAGCACAAACTTCAGCTTACACTTCAAGAATACCAAATCATCAGCTTTTACTGTAAAAAATATTTATTTTGAATCAAACTTTGATGTAGAAACTGTTGGGAAGGACAATAATTATAAATAGAAAAGACACGATAGGATAGAAGTTCATTGATTTTATTTTAAAACTGAATGACCCATCCATTTGAAATATGGTTATATGCTTTATTCTAATTCTCATTTTGCATATGGGAACTAGGAAGTAAGTTTCCTTATTTTCTATTAAAAAAAATATATTTGTATTCTTCTGCCTCTGGAAGGTGTATGTGATTTTCATCTATTTCTTATATGTCTGTGTTAAATATGCAGGCCGTGGATCATCCATATCTTGTGGTGTATTCTCCAACTGCAGCAGCGCTAAAAGGTGGGAACTTGACTAGTAATGGTAATGTTGAACAAGCATGTGGCCTTTGTCATGATGCAGTTGAAGATCCTGTGGTAAATACATATCTTTTTTTTGTAATTTACTTATTTAATGCTTGTATATATAGAAGTTCCTCCTGCTAATTTTAATGTGCTACTAATATTCCTTAAAGTTCCTTTTACTTATTGATTCAGGTTACCTCTTGTGAGCATACTTTTTGCAAGGGATGCTTGATAGATTTCTCTGCTTCCTTAGGACGAGTATCATGCCCCTCATGCTCTCAATTACTCACTGTTGATTTGACTTTCAACAAGGATGCTGTGGTTTCTAAAACAACAATTAAGGGTTTCAGATCTTCAAGCATTTTAAACAGAATTCAGATTGAGAATTTTCAGACAAGTACTAAAATAGAGGCATTGGTACGTATATAAAATAATACTTTTATAGACGGCAACAAATCAGTTGGTGTATATTTGTGTCCTATGCATATCTTTCCAATGTCTTGTTACTCTTCTTTTACCTGAATGAGTTCTAATGGTTGCAGAGAGAAGAGATTAGATTTATGGTTGAAAGGGATGGTTCTGCAAAAGCGATTGTTTTTAGCCAGTTCACTTCATTCTTGGATCTCATAAACTACTCCTTACAGAAGGTAAATTTTCTTGTGACTTTCTATTTTATTAATGAATGAAAAAATGCATCAGGATAATGACATGGTGAGCTAATTGCAGTCAGGTGTATCTTGCGTTCAATTGAATGGAAGTATGACATTGGGTGCTCGGGATGCTGCCATTAAGAAATTTACTGATGATCCAGACTGCAAAATATTTCTCATGAGCTTGAAAGCAGGAGGTGTTGCTCTGAATTTGACCGTAGCGTCTCATGTGAGTAATCTCCTTTTGCTTATGTCAACCTTTTGGTATCCTATAGTGTTTAATTTTAATTTGAGTTGTGAAGTAGCTGGAAGAATGTTCTACAAGCCACATTGTTTGTAGAAATCATGCAATCCATTTTCTTAAATAAGTTAACATGTTCTACAATTCTCTATAGGATTAGAGCTTTCATTATTGGAGTTTTTTTTTGCGTTCGTTGAAGATAGTTTATCCCTTATTTGACTTTCAATTCCGTGTTCTTACTTTTCTATTTCTCTCTTACATGTTGTACTTAATCCTCCTCTTTCACATTTACATTTTTATTCAGCATTTCACCAAGAGTTTGTTGGGTTTGAATCTAGGTAGTTAATCACAGATAGCGGCGCTTCGCGGCCAACTCCGAAAACCGGGATAGCGGGTTGCGGGATTACCTCTATTTTTTAGGCAAATTACATGAAAATACTATATAAACATGCATAATTAAACAATGTCTCAAACTCATAAACATTCATAAATAGTAATAAAAACTCCAAGTTTTAATCAAAACATACATTTAGATACCAAATATCATCATATTCTTCAACATAGTAGAGTAATAAAATAACAAAATATTAAAATTAAAATGCATGTTATAGGAATCAAATATCATCATCATCTTCAACATAGTCTTCTTTCTCTTCTTCTTCCTCCTCTTCCCTATCAACTTCAAAAATTAAATTAAAAAACAGAAAGAAAAAAAATTAAATTAAAAAAAACAGAGAAAAAAAAACAAAAAGGAAGAAGTAACAGAAAAAAATAAATTAAAAATAAAAAACAGAAAAAAATAACTAAGAAGTAACAAAAGATAAAAAAATTAAATTAAAAAAAAATAG
>JBBPBP010009779.1:62152251-62178588 GCA_037974735.1 Cicer chorassanicum | reverse complement strand
AAAATAAAATTAAAAAAAAAAACAAATAGAGAAGAAGTAACAAAAGAAAAAAAATTAAAATAAAATAAAAACAGAAAGAAAAAAAACTAAAAGAAAGAAGTAATAAAAAATAAATTAAAAACAAAAACAGAGAAAGAAGTAATAAAAAGAAGAAGAACGGCTGAGAGGAGACGAACGGCGCCGGCGCAGTGAGAGGAAGTGAGGAACGGCGCAGTAAAGAGGAACGGCGCAGTAAAGAGGAACGGCGAGAGGAAGAAGGGCACAGAAACGGTGCTGCCTGAGAGAAACCTAAGAGGAACCACGAAGAGGAAGAAGGGAATTGTGAAATATGAAGGACAGAGTACCAAAATTACCCCTAAAACGTTTTAAAATTTAAGGGTAAAATTGATTTTTCATGAAAAAAGATTTTCCAGAAAAAAAAATCACGTTTTTTAAGGTTTGAGAACCCGCGACCCGGAACCCGTGAACGCGCCCAGATCGTGCGCGATCTCTCTCTTCCTCGCGGCTCACTGCATCGCCGCGGCCATGCCCTTCGCCGCCACGCTCCGGCGCGATTGACTACCTAGGTTTGAATATGTTACTTACATGAACTGTTTTTTTTACCCTTGAGCTGTTAGAATATTAGAAAATATATTAATATCTTTTATATTATAAAGGAGTATCTTAGAGTATCTCTTAGAATTATATTTTATATTACTTATTATTATTATTATTTGTTATTGATTTATGATTGAGTCTGCATCCCTATAAATAGGGATTAATATTGAGTCTTTTGTATTAAGTCATTATTCAATAATTGCATTTTATCGGAACACTATCCTCCCTTTGTTCTCTCTTCGATATAATTCTCTATATTGTTAACATGAGCAAGACATGTAGTTAAATGGACTATTTAATGCTTTTTTTTGTTTTTGTTTTGTTTCTGTATTTGAAGAAGATTGATGAACTGTTTTTACCATGCAGCAAGACATATAGGCAACTTTTTGTTTTTGTTTCTGTTACTGTAGTTGCACTATTTAAACATTTGATCTAGATTGTGATAGTAATCAAACATGTGTATTTTTTAATTCTATTGTCATTCTTAAGTTTGGTTTTTCCCCTGGTTAACAACATGCAGTTTTGATTATTGCACAATCTCAGGTTTTCCTCATGGATCCTTGGTGGAACCCTGCAGTGGAGCGTCAGGCTCAAGACAGAATTCATCGGATAGGACAATACAAACCAATCAGGTACTGCTTGCACTTAAGCACTAAATATGGAAAAGTTAATAGGAAAACATGTAGGCTGGTCCTTTCATTTTGAAGTTGATCCAACATTATTTTCGTATAGAATTGTGAGATTTGTCATCGAAAACACAATCGAGGAGAGGATCTTGAAACTTCAAGAGAAGAAGGAACTTGTATTTGAAGGGTAAGTTTGAAATTATAATAGGTTTGAAGGTACATTGCATATTTTTCCATAAATAAGCAATGACATTTCCTTTGTTGCTCCTCCTTTAATAGGACTGTAGGTGGCTCTTCCGAGGCTCTGGGGAAGTTGACGGTGGCCGACTTGAAATTTCTCTTTGTTACCTAAGCTTGCATGATATCTTGACAGGAAAATTTGTTGATACTTCATGATATACATTTTTTGGTAACTATTTTTTTGATATCTATCATCATGTAATGGAACTGCCGTGTAGCGTCCAGTATCTCGTAAACGGATTAGCTGTGTAAATAGGTATATATTAGCTAATGATTATGAAGCCCCCGAAACATAAAAAATGAAACATGAACGTGGGTGACTTTTTGTTTACTAAAATGAAAGAACGGATCTTATACTTGGTTGAATCAAATGCTTAATGTTTTTGGTTATGTTTGGGTTGGCCTAAAAAGATGGAATGAAGTGATGTATGTTATTGGACTCAATTATTTTAAGATTGAAATGGAATTATTTTATTGAAGTGTGAAGTAAGAAACAATGAATGAGCTGAAATTGAAAAAATTTAAGGCGAGTCGCTACAATTTTACAATTTTTCAATATATTAGATGGCTTTTGAAAAATTGTAGAAACTCACTATGGACAACTACGGCCCTTTTCAGTTTTCATTGTGAAAAAGAAAATTAGTAATATTTCAAACTATAAATTTTTCATCTACAGTCATGAGGTCATAGTGTTCATCTATAAACACTAACAAGACTAAGACTTTGAAAGCTTACAAAAAGTAGGTCTATATATAGATCGTCTCCAACCTATTCAGAGACCCGACCCATGGAAAGTTTGTGGTTAATGTCATAATTTAATTTGTAATTTTACAACTTGAATATTGAAAAGTTGTATTTCGTACCCTCTATTAGACTTATACCTTCAAATTGTTAAAAACCTAAAATTATCCCTTTTGTTTTTCATTCAGTGAATTTTAAAAAAAAAATTACTGACCTCTCAACCAAATATCCGGTAAGTAAAATTTTTCGCCTAAAAATCTGATACACAATTTTTAACTATTGGAAATTTCATTTTTACAATTTTTGATTGTACAATTTATTTATCGGAAATTTGTGCCATGAAATTTTCGATAGTTACTTTATTATACTGGAAATTTCAAATTTTTGAAATTTTCGGTAGTTACTTATACTTAACCGGAAATTTCAAATATCTGGTATCTAATTTTTTTAACTTTTTTTTTTTTGAAATGGAGATGGAAAAAACACAACCATTATGTATAGATTTGACTGAAACATTCACAACTAATTAAGTTTTTTAGTCACGAAAAACTATCATATCATGAGCAAGAGAGGTTGGTTGACAAAATCGAGTAGTTGTTATCATTACTCGCTCTAACGTAGAGACTGAAAAGAGAGGAAGGAAGTCAAAATTAAATTTTGATTGTGATAGAGGTGAAAAATATAAGTCAAATAAAAGTAACTCAAGTACTTCAACTAAAATGTGTGGTTGTCCGTTTAAACTTAGATCGAGACCATTGAAAAATGCTGAGGAATGAATTATTAGTTTAATGTGTGGACTTCACAACCATGAGTTAGTGACTACTTTGGAAAATAATGCATTTATGGGACGGTTAAAAGAAGAAGATAAGAAACATGTTGACCTGACAAAGTATCACGTTGCACTGAGACACATCTTGTCATCTTTGAGAGATCGAGATAAGGAGAATGTGACTAATATCTCTCAAATTTATAAGCGACGAAACACATACAATAAGAATTTGAAAGAACCTAGAACTGATATGCAAAATCTGTTGAAGGTACTTGAAACTGAGAAGTATGCTTGTTGGAGTAGGACTCATGGAGACTCCAACGTTGTGAGGGACATGTTTTGGACGCACCTAGATTCCATAACTTTGTTGAACATGTTCCCTCTTGTATTGATCATGGATAATACCTATAAAACCAACAAGTATAGGTTACCATTGTTTGAAATTGTTGGTGTAACTTCAACTGGGTTGACATTCAACGTTGCATTTGCTTATATGGATTGTGAGCATCAAAAAAACTTTTGTTGGGCGTTGGAGAAGTTAAAAGAGTTGTTTGTTTCAAACACCTCATTTTCTCAGGTGATCGTGACTGACAGAAAACTTACTTTAATGAATACAATTGAAGTTGTATTTCCATCTTCAACTAATTTACTTTGTCAACTTCATATTAACAAAAATGTTGGAGTCAAATGCAAATAATATATATTAAAGAAAGATATGCAGGAACTCATTCTTGAGTTGTGGAGGAAAATTGTTTATTGTTCTGAAGAGAAGGAGTATGAGGAACTTTTGCAAACGTTTGAGCAAGCATGTGTCGATTTTCTTTGACTTCGTCAGAGACACATGGTTGAGTGCTCACAAGGAAAGATTTGTTGAAGCATGGACCAATCGAGTATTGCATATAGGAAGTACTACGACTAATAGGTATGTCATTAAAACTTTGCATTTTGTTTTATATTTATACTTAAAAAAGGTTTGATATTTTTTTTTATGTTTGAATATTAGGGTTGAGTCTGCTCATTGGTCATTGAAGAAATTTTTAGAACACAGTAAATGAGATTTCTGTAAGGCATGGAATGGTATGAATGACATGTTGAAGTTCCAAATTATGAAGATAAAAGGTTCATTTGAGATAAGAGTCGCAAAGAGCATATACACAACAATCCATTCTATGAGAATTTGACTTGGGTTGTATCCAAGAAAGCTTTAGATGATATTGTTCATGAATACAAGAGAGTCAGCTATGTCGGTAACGACAAAGCTGCGTGTTGTTGTATACTTAGAAACACTCATGGATTACCTTGTGCATGTGAGTTGACATGATACAAGTTGGAAGGTGTTCCAATCCCATTGGATGTTGTTCATATACATTGGAGGAAATTAATCATGAATAGTGATCAAAAGGAAGAAAAGTTGGAAAATGATTCAGAGTTGGACATTACATCAGAGATGAATATAATTTGGAAAACATGGAAACACTTAATGTTGTTGGTAGGAGGGCATTGAAGAGCAAGTTGCGTGAAATAGCATATCCAGAGACAACATCAATGTGTGCACCACCAGATAAGATCAAAACAAAAGGTGGTGCACACATTGAGTATGTTGATGCATTTTATTCTGATAATGCAAATACTCAAGTCTCTTGGCAATGACCCATGAAAGAATCCCAACAAGCATCCAAACAAGCCTCCCAGTAAACATCCAAACAAATCTCTCAGCAAGCACCTATGACGAGTCAAGTTAGAAAATATTTGGACGAGTTTTCTCCTCTAATTCATCCATATATTGAAGACATAGTTAATGTTAAAGTAGATGGTAACTGTGGATATCATGCTATTGCTGCTTTACTTGGCCATATTGAAGAATATTGAAACATTGTGCGTCAATAGTTGTATACAGAGATTAAGTCCAAACCTGATTTATATGTTACATTGTTCAAGGAACGTTTGCAAGAGGTGACAAACTCTTTACTTGTAACTAATTTGGGAAACCAACCCAACAAGAAGTGGATGAGCATTCCAGATATGAGTTACGTGATAGCAACAACATATAATCTCGTTCTTGTTACATTGGGAAAAACTTTTTGTTTGACTTTTTACCCATTGAGGGGTGCACACAATGGAGGCCTATCACGTGATCGTATTATCAGCATTGGTTTTGTTAATGAAAGTCATTGGGTTCAAGTTAAATTGAAATCAGCATATTTGTTACCTCCACTTGCATGGCATTGGAAGAAGCACCGTAGTGATGAGTCTACATCATGGGCTATAGCTTATGCAGGACGTCTACAACATTGGGTTTCATTAGATTTAGAACATACATCAAATTATATGTCTTTGGTAGATGATTGACACTTTTGATTTAAAATTTTATTTCATATATATGTTGTTTTCAATTAGTTAGTTTATTTCCTCTGCTTTTAACAAAATAAGTCTTAAGCAATAAAGAAAAGTCTGTATAATAAGTCAATCGAGATAAGTCTAAATAAATTACTTTAAATGATAAATTCTGAATAATAAGTCAATCGAGATAAGTCTAAACAAATAAGTCTGAATAATAAAATAAGACGATAAAAATACAACTACAGTACTACTAATAATCCCCTCATCTAGATATGTATAAAGCTCTCTCTAATAAGACACACATCTCATCTTCAGGATCTAGTCTATGTAATCTAAACTCTGTTGTATAAGACCATCCATTAGTTAACACCGTGTATACCATTCACCATGAGTAGTATCGTGACCAGCATTATGACTAGGATCGGCACCAGCATCATATATATAGGACTACGACCACCATTGTGACTAGGACCAGCATCATGACTAGGACCGATACCTGCATCATAACTAGGACCAACATCAGCATCATAACTAGGACCAGCACCAACACCTGCAACAACGTAAGGGATCATTTGAGGATGAGATATCCTATAATACCATCGAATGTATCCTCAACAGATTCGTGTGGATATGCAACCGGATGCAATTTAGTAGGAAGGGATCGTACAGAGTTCCTGTACACACTCCATTCAACATCAACAACACGTACAACGAGCATCGGTGGTGTAGGAGGGATGTGCTGAGTATACCGAAACTGTAGTATGCACCTTTCTGGTAAATACGGTACCATTGTGGAACACCAACAAATGTACCTTGTAAATAGCGACACAAACTGAAATTGTGTCGTAATTTGGTCCAGATAATATCCGTATCTCTCAAAGCATCCAACTTTGCTATGTAGTATGCAACGTTCCCAGATGTTTGTTTTGCAGTCCATCGAAACATCTGTGGCATTGAAGATATCCTTCAATCTACTTCGTTGCAGGCAGTGTATTATCTCTAAGATAGTCATATAAAACACCAAGAGCAGTTGGTCCCCATGCCCATTTACCACAAGTATCAAGGTCTTGAAAAACAAACAAATATTTTGCAGATACAATGGTAAAACTTTTATTTGCTAGTATGGTACACCCTACCAAAGGAAGTAGGTATGTCCTCGCTGCACAGCCGTATCGTCTTTCACGAAGTTGCGTAAAAAATACAGCTTTCAACCACTCAAAACTATGTGAGGCACCTCTATTGGTTCTAGTTTCAGTCGCAACTTCATCATGATCAACTCCCAATAACTCAACAGCAGCAATTGCCAAATCTTAATTGACACTAGCGGGAGGTGTGAAAAACTCTCCATAACATGGGATACTCAAAAGACCCCTAACATCGTCAAGAGTAATAGTCATTTCACCAAATGGCAGGTGAAATGAGCTAGTCTCTGCGTGCCATCTCTCAACAAAAGCAAATATTAGATTATCGTCAATCCTGTGCAAACTACATCGTTGCAGATATAGTAATCCAATGATCTATCTGAGCAGATAATACATATCTGATATCAATGAATTTGTCTTGCTTTTTTCCATTTGAAACAACTTTTAAGGCACATCTATTCTTTTTAATTAAAATAACACACAATAAATTATAATCTAAATATACAATTATTTCATTAAACTCTAATGAACTATACTATAAATATATTAAAATATACATATAAACTATATTATAATCAGCTTTGCCTAAACTAAACTATACATATCCTGCGTTTAAGTTCCTAAAATCAGCTTTGTAATAACCTATACTACAAATATATTAAAATATACATATTATGCTATATTATAATATGTAATAAAATAAATTATTTACTAGTTTGTCCATTTCACACTTTCACAGAAATATTGTAAGGACATCCAGGTAATATAGGTTGTTTAGGCTGCTGATGATTCTCGTTATGCTGGTGCTGCTGATCCTGTTCATCATCAAATGCAAGATCTTGCTCATTTCTTCGTTCCTCCTGCTGCTGCATTTCTTCGTTCCTCTTTCTCCTTTTCTCAACGCAACTCTCCTATTTGATTGTGTAGGAGGTCGAACTCGAGAATGTTTTGCTGAATATTATAATCCTCTTGCTGCATTTCTTCGTTTCTCTTTCTCTTTTTCTCAACGGCGGCTCTCCTATTTGATTGTGTAGGCGGTCGAACTCGAGAATGTTTAATGCTGTTTTTTGCTTCTTTGGTCCTCACTGAAAAAATAGAATGAAAAAAATGTTAAAAAAAAATTTTACAATTTTTTATAAAAAAAAACACTATTCCGGAAATTTCAGTGAGGAATGAAATTTTCGGTGAACTTTATGGAAAATTGAAATTTCCGGTAGTTATGATTCAATACCAAAAATTTGAAATTTCCGTTATTGAAAAAGAACTACCTGAAAATAAAGGTTGTTTTAGTAATTTCGAACTTAAATTTTTTAAATGGAGGTATAGGATTAATTGGGGTACAATATCTAACTTTATGAAAATTGGATGTTATTTTGTCAGTTGGATGGTTGAAATTGTAAACTCTAATGAGTGCATTTTAGATGGGAAAATTGTTAAAGACAAATGACACAGTTGCTATTTCTTTGTAACTTGTACTTATGATATTTATAATATTTATATATCATGACCTTTTATTTTTATAAAATGACACTTTTGTTTATTTTTATTTTTATCATAGCTTAATTGATAGTAGGAATTGTAGTACTCCAATTTTGTCCATCTTATTAAAAATAATTCAAAAAGTAATAATATCTATTTTTATTATATTAAATTTGTGAGAACTTTAAAAAAGGAAAAAATATATATAAAAGGAAATAAAATAATATAACTAAAAATTAGACTCATTTTGTCTCATCAATTTACAATGTCAAATCAAATTATAATAAAATTTAAATCAGACCAAATCAATTAAGCCAACTACTCTATCTATTTTAGAAATAAAAACATAATTTTTATAAGTCAGCCATTGTACACATTATATAGAGCAAAGAGACAAACTTTTGAGTTTAAGAAAAAAAACTAAAAGACAAATTAAAACTGTAAATAAAAATAGCTCAACAAATGATCATATAAAAACAAACAAATAGGCTAAAACCATGAATGCATTAGATGTGCAGAGAAAAACTCAAATGATGAGTAAAAGAAAAGAAACATCAAACAAGAAACTAGAAAGCTCAAACAATGACACAGACAAAGAAAGCAACTAAACATTTATTTAAAAAAAACTCTATAAATATATCTTCATTTATCTTTTTAAATACATCTAAGATTGAAACTAACAAAAAGAAAACACACAAAGAAGGAGAAGGGAAATAAATCAAAGAGAGTTTCAGTAACAAACAACAAACAGAAAACAAGAAGATATTTTTTTTCTCCGGTACAATAAATATGTTGCTCTTTATTTTCATCATATAATCACTCATTTGTTTTTTTTTTTTTTTTTTAAAAAATATAGATTTTTATTTGTACGAGCAAAAATTAATAATCGAAACATAAAAAAAATAAGACAAAAAATTCGAACCTGTGATGATGCCACCGTTATCATCGCCGTACCCTACGTCGCCGTTGTCTTGTTCCTCTTTTATTTTCCTTTTTTTCTTTCCGGCTGATGCGCCGGCCAACCTCATGGTACCTGCCGCCCACCTTTCTTCCTCTACTTTCAAAATCGCGTGAAGAGAGAGTGGGTAGAAGGGAGGAAGATTGGAGAATGGTTTGAGGCTAGGAACGTAACAGCAAGACTTTGCTTAGATAGGATTCCTTTTGTTGTTTTTTTTTACTTACTGATTGTGCGGCTGCCTCCCTATTTCAACTTTTTTTAACCCTTTTTCTTTTGTAGTGTTTTTTTTTTTAATCTTGGGCTTGAGCTCTAATATAAAAAAATATGTTCATATAAACCCAACCCATTTAGAGTTAATTCCTAAAAGGATTAATTAGATGAGACATCTTTTTATTCTGAGTTTTGAGACACGAGTTATACAACATGATAGTCATAAAACTCGCATTTCAAAATAATTATTCAAATTAAACAAACTCATTTTCTTTTTCGTCAAAACCTTTTTTTATATAACAAAACAATTTTTCTTTAAAAACAATCAATACATCCGTATTAAGCAAGAACTACGTAGCTTTGATTTCTCCATCGCACCGGAAGATTCGTAGGAGCAAGATCACGTTCTTGTCAAGCTCATTAATAAAAATTTCTTTTTTATGTCCTTTATTTCTTAAGCACACATTTATTCCAAAATCATATTAAAAAAATAATAATAGGTGTTATTCATATTTAATAATAAGGAGAAATAAATATACTTAAGTTAATATTAATCTTGCACCATTAATTATAGTTAACCGTTTGGTTTCAAAGACTATTTTTTTTTTCTTTCTATTTTTAAGGGTTTCCCAATATTTTTCTTATTTTAAAAGTAAATTTTGGTGGCGAATCAATTGAATTCAAGAAACACTCGAAATTTTAGGTGAATGAACGACAATACGTATCTCAAGTACCGAATTTAATTCCCACATAAGACAAACACTTGCTATTTTTAATGAGTGGAAAAGGGTTAAAAAAGTGTTTATTTTTCTTTTCCAGTATTACCCCTACTATAATAAACTTTTTTTAATTTTTAAAAATTTTTAATTTTTATCTTTGTAACTTGTTTTTACTATATTATCACACTTAAGATATAATGCATTAAATTCATACCTATTGAAACAAAATGATCACTTCAGTTTCAGTTAAAATCATGATTAAATTCAATTGGTTAATAAACATCAGTTAAAGGCGAATTTTTAAAAAGAATTCGATTTTTAATTATGAGTGAAACAATTCTTACTCAGATTTTATTTATTTTTTGAGCGAATTCTATCGGAGAAAACAATTTATTTTTTGACCGAATTCTATCGGAGAAAACAAAACTCATAACTATTGAGATATTATAATAAAAAATCATTATCAAAACTCATACTTTAATTTTTAATGGTGTTGAACTATGAGTTTTATGTTATTTTTAGTTTATATAATTTTTTTCCAGGATTTTATATAATATATTAAAGCTTAAAATATTATATAGCAATATAATTTTGATTCTTGAATCGGTAGTTAAAGCCTGGTATGATTTCAATTACCTTACTTTTTATTGTTTATGTTAAAAATATAATATTAAATTAATTAGGTTAATGTAGATTGTGATTTTTTTTTAATTTTGTTTTGAAGACTCTAACGACAGAAACTCACATATGTTGTAATTATTATTAACATTGAAGTAAAAATAAAGATTTGTATGAGAATATCATAAAATCAAAATTATAGATAATTAATAAACACTACAAACATTGACGTCAAAAATGTTGTTTTTACTACATTTAAGCAAACAAAAACTACTACAAACACTACATCTACATGAGATTCATTTTCATCACAAGATGAATGTTCTTACGTTTTCTAAAAAAATCAATGATAATTATATTTAACAATTTAGATAAACAGATCTGAATTATATGTAACAAACTAAAACATGGTAGGAAAAAAAACAATGAAAAAGAGAAACAAAAAGTACTATTCTTGAAAAAGAATTTTTCTTAAAATTCAAAACCACTAATATAAGTTTTATAATTTTTATTTTGATTTTAACTTAATATATCATTACCCGTAACTGTCAATCACTACTTTAAATCACTATCGACTATCACTTTGACTCTTGTCGACCACTGCTCTGACCACTACTTTAGCCACTACTCCGATTATTGTTGACCACCACTTTAACCACCATCAACCACCAATGCAACCGTACTAACCACCGTCGACCACCACTTCGATAACACTTTGATCACTGCTCTAGCCATTATTTTAATTTTTTTTAAAAAAATTCAGGCAAATCTAAAGATAAAAACAACGTTAATCTATGATGGACAAATCTAACAATTTCTCCACCTAAAATGTCACCTCTTTTATGATTGATATTATTTTGTGTTCAATGGCTCAGCGTGTTCAACTCTTAGTGAAATTAAATACAATGTTTGCAAACTAAGTTTCGGTATTGTATTTAATTTTTGAACATATAAAACATGGTGAATATCCATGCAATTTGTTGGATACTATTTCAATATCCAACCATTTAATGTACCCATGTATATTTCTTAGAACTTTTTTGGGAAAGAAAATAAAATAGAAATATCAAATGAGGTATTTTTGGATTCCAACTCACTAACTGAAAGTCGCACTTAGTTTGTTGCTAGCAACTTAATTGTAACCACATAAATATTTCTCTATTCCCAAACCTTACCACTTAAGCTACGTGGTTCTCCATTGGCACGTCACACTTTTTAATAAAAAGATGAAGTTAGATACCAATAATTGAGAAATTAATTCTCTCAAAATACTAATAATTGTGAATCAACAGATTTAAAAAAAAACCTAAAAGTTCAAGAGGTTTTACTCATAATATAAAAATTTAAAGTTCTATTACAAGAACTTAAGTATACTAGACTTTTATAAAAGTAGGAAATAAATTTTAAAAAAATCTATAACAAATTACGTGTCAAATTTAAATATTAAATTTTTTAATAAATTATCTTATACTTTATAAAGTCTAACTCTATTCGCATATTTCGATCCATATTTCGCGTATTCAAAATTTATGAAGTTAGCAAAGAAGAGAAATATGTTTGGTTGGGTTAGCAACTTTTAGTCAGAAAATAAATATGTTAAGTTGAGTTGAAGTTTCAAAGATAGATAGCCAATCTACTTTTTAAAGATTAAATTTAATTTGATTTCAAAGACAAGTAGCCCATCTACTTTTTGAAATGTAAAATTAAATTAAATTTAGATCCCTAATGTTCGCTGCTTCACAATTTTGGTTTTAATGACTTTTGTTTTATTTTTTTTTAATCTTAAGTTTTAATGTCTTATTTCTAAATAAAAAATATACAGTTCTTCTTTCTAAATAAAAAAATACAGTTCTTCTATTTTAAAATTTCAAAAATCTTCTTTATAGTTAAAATCTTCTTATATTGATGTTAAGTTAAGTAGTCAATCATCAATATAAAATAATTTTTCATAATAATAATACATTAAAATAAGAAAAAAAGAATATACACTATCGATTTAAATTAATTTTATTTGATGTTAAATAAAAATTTTAAAATCGTGATTTTTTATTAAATGTTAATGTATTTTAACATTAATAATACATTTTAGGTAACCTCTTAAAAAAAAATACTTAACATATTATTCAACTTATTACGATTAACAAATAACAACAACCAAAACTTTCTAAAGACAAACAAAATTTCAACTTATTACGATTAAAAAATAACAACCATACTTGTAAAGAAAAATAAAATTTAATTTATTAAAAAGAAAAAAAGGAAAGTGAAATTGAATTAATCAAAAAAAGGAAAAAGGAAAATAAAATTTAGAAAAGAAAAAGAAAATGAAATACCCATAGGGTCCATCTACTTTATTAAACCATCACAAAACACTTGACCGAACCGACACGCTTCGCTTCATCACTTCTTCACTTCTCTTCTCTTTTAATTCTCTCTCTCTCTCTAATACTGAATACTGATACAAAGAATTCAAAAAATTGAAGAATGTTGCAGCTACTCTACACTGCGATTTTCATCGAAATGCTTTTGATTCTAACCCTAGTTTTCAAAACTCCATTAAGAAAACTAGTCATAGTTTCTTTGGATCGAGTCAAACGAGGTCGTGGACCAATCGTTGTAACAACCGTTGGTGCAACTTTAGTTGTTGTGCTTTCTTCTAGTCTCTATAGTATGGCTAAGATCCAGCAACGTACAATTGAAGCTGGTATTGTTAATCCAACTGATCAAGTTCTTATGTCTAAACACATGCTCGAAGCTTCTTTAATGGGTACTTTTTTCAATTTCACTCTTTTATTGTTATTTTTTTTTAGTTAAACAATTATTTTGGGGTTATTTTTCGGGAAAACTCAAGTTCAATTTCTAGACCGAAATATTTTTGATCAAGTTCTTTTTTGGATTTTGAATTATCCAAAAAAGATTTTGATTAAAGAAAATACCTAATTTAGTTCCTTTTAAGATCATATCAATATTGTCCTTTCGTACTATCGATAGTTCTAAATGATTTATAAAATAGAATAGCAAAATGTTAATCTAAGTTCATCCCTTTGCTGTCAAATGCATCCTTGACAATTATTCACTTAGTTTCAATTGTATCTTTGACACATCTATGATATTACTGACATGTCATTATAGACGAACTTGATTAGTATTTTGTAATTTTAGAGATCATTTTAGAATATTGATAATGTGAGATACTAGGTTGATGATAGTGATACAGGACACTAGGTAGTTAATCCCAGATAGCGGTGCGTCGCGGCCAACTCCAAAAGTGGGATAGCGGGATAGCGCGTTCCGGGATAGGCGGGATAATTGCTATTTTTTTGAGCAAATTACACGAATAATATTATATAAACCTATATTTAATGCAAAATTAACAAATGACTCAAATTCTAAAACATTCATAATCAGTAATAAGAATCTACAAGTCTTACTCTTAGTCAAAACATACATGAAATACCAACAAAAGTCAAGGAAATAAAGATGATGCATATTGAAGTCTTTAACACAGTAATAAAATAACTAAATATTAAATCTCAAATGCATGTTCTAGCATAGGAATCAAAGATAAGCATCATCTTCAATAGCATATTCTACTTATTCTTCTTAGGTGAAAGTAGAAACCATAAAACAAAGAAGGAAGAAATAATAGCGGGATCTCGCTGGAAAACATTGGGATTAAGGATAGCGGGATCTCGCCCAGATCTCGTCGGGATCTTGTTTCACGCTGTCGCGGACACGCTGTTGCGGTCAGGCACTGTACCGCACTGGGACAGCGGAATCTTGCCGGGAAACGCTGGGATTAACTACCTAGATACTGGTCTACAATTTCAGGGATCAAATTGATTGATTGATTGATTATATTATTTGAACTTAACTTTTCTAATTTTAAGAGTGCTTTACCAGTACAACACCATGAAAATAATAGCTGACCCTACTTAGTGGGATAAGGCTTGTTTTTGTTGTTGTTGTAGTTAAAAGGGAAATTTCTTTGAGGACTAATTAGCATGATAGTCTTAAGCTACAATTTGATTTGTGGATCAAGTAATTTTGTGCATGTTTTTTCATTATCCATAGGAAAGGTCATCACTCATCATCATGCCACATATAATTGATTGCTTAAAATTTTTGTTTCTCTTTGCCTGCACCTATTTCATTAACCATTCCCGATTGTATGTGATAATGCAGTTGATATTTTATGGTTAATTGGCTATGCTTACCAAGCTTATAATAACTGTTTGATTGAAGTGGCGTTTGATTTATAGCAAACTAATGGAAGAAGAAAGAACATGTGTTTCAATATCACTTCTGTTCTATGTGACTGAAATAGATATTATTTGATTGATTCATCACAACCTTTTAGATTATGAAGTTTTGAATTTGTTGAATAGCTTGCTATAAAGTTTGGTTTCCCATCTTATTTATTTATTTATGTCGCAGTAATGATTCCAAATTATAGATATGCATAATGTACTGATGGTGGTGACTGGTAATCTAGAGCTTTGTGATATAACTCATATCATTGACTAGCTTGATTAGCATTGCTTTGTTTCCTTGGCATAAATACTGAAACCAAAAGAACTATATTCAGCTAGGTGAGTTGCATAGTATAAGCAGCAACATTGTGTATTGTCAAAATTCAAGTTATAGAAAAAGTCATTTAGATCTAGTTTTCTTAATGGTTCCGCTTAGTGTTTTCCTTGGCCTTCGTCTACCTCTATTTATCGGACCTTCTTACAAATGATCAACTCTTCTTATTGCGACTTCCATTGGTCTTCAAATCATATGGCCAAATCATTTTAAGTGAAGTTCTATCACTTTTGTTAAATGGCGGAATGGCGTGGTGGATTTTTTTGACAACCGCCTAGGCAGTTTGTGAAGGAATGCCTGTCATGGCAGTGGCATAGGCCGCAATGGCGTGTTTATATGGCAGATTTTTGGCCTTTTGCCATCGACAACACCGAGTTCTAGCATGTCTAATCTCATTTTTCTTACATGCCTAGTCCGCTACCAACTTTTCATCTTAGATACATGCAGTTTAGGTTTTTATCGGCATTTTATCGCTCAACATTCACTACTGTAAAGCAATGTTAGTCTTAAGTATGGCTATTTGATAAATTTTGTTTTATGAATTCTAGAGACACCTTTCGATCACTGATAAGACGTGAAGCATTTTCTCAATGTATCCACCTAGCTTGAGTTCTATGATTTACATCCTCTATTTCTCCATCACCATGTCTGATTGATAATCCAACTTTGGCATAAATCTAGTATTAGTGTCTTTTTCTTTTTTTCTTTTAAAACTACTTGAGTCATTAAATTTAGTAGATGTATTATGCCAGTTGGATGTTTCTTTGCTCTAACTTCTTTTTATCAAACTTTTTGTCATTCTTATAGATGTTGCAGTCCTCAAATTTGAATTTTTGCATTTAATTGTGCAGGTTTCATGCTGTTCCTCTCTTTAATGATTGATAGATTGCACCACTACATAAGAGAGCTTCGTTTACTCAGGAAGACCATGGAAGCTGTTAAGAAACAAACCCGAAGTTTTGAGGACGGTAAAAACGGAAATACAGAGGAGCAAAAAGCATTGGCCGAAGAAATTACCACATTGAAGTCTAAAGTTAAGAAGCTTGAATCGGAATGCGAGTCGAAAGGAAATAAGGAGAAGACATTACAAACCGAAGTAGAGGCTCTTAAAAAGCAATCCGAAGGGTTCCTCATGGAATACGATCGTCTCTTGGAAGACAATCAGAATCTTCGGAGTCAGTTGGAGACGATGGATCAGAGCTCTTTGCATCTTGATAACAAAAAGAGTTCATGAGGGTTAAGTAAAATATCTAGAAAAAAAACACAGTTTTTTCTTTGTTTTAACTTCTGTTTTAGTGTTTTACATGTGTGCTTGATGAGTTCACAGTTGTAAATTTTAAGCTTCTAAAAACAGGTATGAGCATTGAGTAAACTTATTGTTATTTAAGCAGCTAGCTCATATATATTGTTATAAAGGAACTTATTGTTATTGCCTTAGGTTGATTTTGAAATATTCATAGTTTTGATGTAACTATGCATCATTGGGTGAACTTTGAAAATCTGAAGGATTATCGTCCATACTCCCTCTAGTCTTAAATATAAGCAAAATCAAATGTATTTGACTTAAATTTAGACAAAATATATTTGATTTGTTGTTTATATGAAGACCGTAGAGAGTATTTGATATACGACCGGCTTAGACCATATGGTATGGTAGCTGGTATGGTATTAGTTCTATGATAAATTGGTGTGCATTGTGTTCTCTTACAGACTCCGATTATGACTGCATGGTAATACCATTTAATCTCAATTAGGAATGAATGTGATTACTCGTTACCTTTTAAATGAGTTGTAAAGAGGATAAATCGTTCACAATTCAGATTCACTGCAGTAAAACAAAAAGGCCATTATATGCATTATTGATCCTGGCCATTGATTTGAAATCGGGTGTTCCAAATTATATCCATCAAATCAACTCTGAATAATCTTCACCATTAATTTGAGATTAGACGGTTAAAACCAACTATGTCGCGTAGTTACTTTGTGGAATCCACGCGAATCTTGCAAATAAAGTTATTACCTATGTGTCAAGAACACAGCTACTGACAAACAATCTCAACAGTTGGTTCTTCCTCATTCAACTACTGACAATATTGTTTTTGTTCTTGAACTTTAAGCTAAGGTTCTTAATAGTTAATACCTTTACTAAAATTGCACCTTAGTTTCAATAATTTCATAAAGAGCAAAAAATAAGAGCAAATAATTGCACCTCAGTGCAGGAGTGCTCCAACTCAATCACATCACATCATCAGTTACTAGATTTCTTAAGAAATGATACTTGACATCCATATGTTCGCTCCCACCATGCATGACTGGATTTTTTGACAATTTAATTATGGAACTATTGTCACAAAGTATCAGTCTAGGTCCATCTTGATTGTGTCCAATCCTTTCAAGTATTCTTCTTAACCACAACTTGACAAACACAGGAAACAGCTGCAATGAACTCTACTTCTGATGTAGAGAAAGATGACACCAGTTCCCAACAAGAACACATAACCAGAAGTACTTTTCCTGTCATCTATATCACGACATTGTTACTATCAGTAAATCCTAGTAGTTTCTCATTTCCTTCTCCGCTGTAAAATATTCCCACATCCATTGTAAAACCCATATTGAGTAGAGTTATTAACAAAAGTAGGTAGCAAATGATTAGCACAAATACACCATAAACTTGGAAGCATATATTAATAGCAAATAGTTTAAGATTAAGATTATTCAAATATCTCTTGGGAAAATTATCAATTTTCATCCGAGGTTCATAAATAATAACAAAATTAGTTTTTTTTAAGAGAATATAACCTTTCAAGAGCAAACATAGCGAAGAGGTTGGCCAAGCCTTGTACATTCCAATAAACACACTTCATTGGTTAGGACCTTTATGTAGTTCCCTTGATCGGGTCCTGAAACCAACCTTGACACCTTATTTCTTCTTTTGTTTATTTCATTTTTTATGCTTGGACAATACCACCTCAAATTCACATTCATCATCAACTTGTCTAATTTGGGCCTCAACAAGATCAACCCAATTAGTATTGAGATGTTGCAAGTCTCATCGAACCTTATTAGGGATGTTATTATTGTTATCATTTACAACAACAATGTTTTGTCCAATCAAAGTATCCTTATCATCTTAAGTTTCGTTGACGACATAGGGAGGGACTTGCTACAATGTTTTCTAGCTATTGATGCTCATCATGTTCTTTTTCTAGTTGATGTTCATTATCGGAATTATGATGTTCATGAGTAGAATTAGCAACTTCATAGTTTTTCACATTATCTTCCACATATTCCAAGTGTTTGTTTGCATTTGTAGCAGCTTGCACTACGTCTTCCCTATTTTCATTAGGTTGTTCGTTGAGTTGATCATGTCCTTCATTATTTGCACCACTACCATTTTGAGTGTTAACAGAATTATTGGGCTTAAGACCAGTGAAAGACCCAAACATGTTGTGTGGAGAACGTATGTCTGCAAGGGCAGAAAAGAGAATAATCATTCTATTAATGACAGGGCAGAGAAACTCTATGAATTCTAGGGATTTCAGTTACACATAGAAAAATAAATTGAGGAGGGTAGTGGAGCATTGCTCATGGATAATTATTGTTATAATTGAATTAGGAGAATACTATTTTCTCTAGAGGAGCTATGCTCTGGGCTATACACTGTATCAGAATTTTCCCTTCTTCCATAAATCAATAAATTTCCATTTCATCTAAAATTTTACAGTTCATAGATTCCTATTTTTCTGTAACTCTATCATTGTTCCGACCTGCCAGATATTCGAGAAGTACCAATGATTTTTTGTATGTTCTACATGCCAGCGAAGCTGTCAGATCGAATGGAAGCAGTTGAAGCAAGACTCTCAGCGGTGGAAGACTCTGTTCACCAGGAGTTGAGGGAATTTCGCAAAACTATGATGAGCGAGTTCACGAGGTTGCTAGAGCAACGACCAATTGGAACGGGGGAACATTATGCGCATTCTGAGGACTCAGTGGCGGAGTATAAGATAGCATTGAAGAAAGTTGAGTTACTATCACTTGATGGTGACGACTATGTGGCCTGGATCACGCGAGCTGAAACGTATTTTGAAGTTCAAGGGACGTCGGAGGAGGTGAAGGTTAGATTGGCGAAGCTAAGCATGGAGGGAGCAACAATTCACTAGTTTAATTTGTTGCATGAGAAAGAGGGCGATTTGACTTAAAGAAGAAGTTCGTGGCAAGCAATTCATAGGTAGAGATAATTTTTATTTTTGCAATCTTATTTTGGTTATTTGAATTTGTTTCTTTTTAATTGTGTGTAAACGTGCACTATGATGAAAATTTTTTAACCACTTGAAGTTGGTATTAAATTATTTGTTTGTGATTTCGATTTTTAAAATCTAATTCTTCAATCATGTTCATTGTTCAATTTGATGAGTTTCACTTATGCATACATTGTTGAATAATCATTGGTTGTGGAACTCTTGACATTCTTAAATTTTTTTTTTTGCAGTGACATGTTTAACATCCTTTCGATAGTTCATACTCTCTCTTATTATCCTAGCTGTGAGCTTTTGAGTCTAAACACTTTAATTATTTGTTGTGTGATTATCTAGATATGCATTATCCAGTCTGAACTTGCACTAATTCTGACTTACATCACTTGTGATTTATGCATACAATGAGACAATTTTGTTTGGTCGTTTGAGGCTTTGTAACTACCCTGTGCAAATTTTAACCTTTGCTAGTCCATTTGAGCCATGCCATTTTCTTTCAGTTACTAGCCACACTACAAGTCAAAGACATGATTTTAATTAAATCACCTTACTTGGAGTTAAGTAGGAAATTTTTTGTCTTGTCTTGGTAAAGTTCTAAGTTTGGGCTCATGGGATAGCAACCATTTACGTTTGGGGTGGTGGTTCTTAAAAAAAAAAATAATAAAGAAGAAGAAGAAGAAGAAAAAAAAATCAATTTGTGCGCTTTGATGAGTAACAGCTCCTTGGTTCTTTTGTCAATATTTGAGAATCTCCACAATAAAAATGTGAATAAAAAAAGGTAGAATAATTTGAAAATGCGTGTCTAACTCCAAGTAGTAAAACCTATTATCCCAAAACGTCATAGCCTTACCTAAACCCCATTACAACCTAAAGTCCTCCAAAAGTGTATGTTTTTGTTGCATTGTGATTGCTAACTAGAATTTAGGGTGATGCATGATCTAGGATTTGAGTGATAAATTGATAACACTCGCTAAAAACTTGAGAGAAATTTTGGTGAGATTGTGTGAAAAGAGAGTTGAACTTGATGAATGAATGCTAAATGAGTTGTTTTAAGTTTACAAAATGGTGTTGTTTTTTTTTTTTTTTTGAGATGTAAGCAACCTTTGAGCGATGAATGCTTTGTGGTAGCTGGAACTTTGAGGATTGAGTTTCATTTGATTTGAGGAATTGAGTTTAAGCTTGCTTTTAACTGTACCCTATTTGAATTTTATTGTTGCTTGGGGAGAAGCAACATACAAAGTTTGGGGTTGTGATAACTCTTTGTCATATTCATATTTTTCATTGTTTTTAGTGTTGTTTATCTTTAATTATTAGTTAATTTAGGGAGTTATTTGATATAGTTTTTTTATTTTTATTTTAGTTCTTGAAGTTAATGAAATGTTTATGTTCTTATTTCCTTGATTAAGTAGAGATTTTTCATAGTTGGTGTTGTTTCGTTGTTTTAGTGCAGTGCTGGATTTTTTGTGAGAAATCAACATGACCTATGTGGAGTATGTAAGTCATATCTTGAGTTGTAGATGTCCAATTGGAGTCAAACCAAGTTCAAATGAAATCTAAGATCCATATCTACAACTTTCTTGAAAACACAAGAACCAAAATCAGATTCAAAAGAGGAGAAAAATGCATAAAAAGTCAGACAACAGATGATGTGTGCTAGGAGTGCAAATGCTTGCGTCTGAGGCATATTTCTATAGTATTTTGACATTCGGCTTCTTTCTAGGAGCGATGGAGCGCCACTAGCATGCCCTGGGATGTATGACGTGCTGCAAAATGCATAAAAATGCGTTTTTATCACTTTTTAGATATCTTTTTTTTGGCTATTTTGAAGTTTGGAGACTTGTGTCTCCGCAGAGAGACTCAGAGGAGGTTGGTTGTAACACCATCGATGGAGTTTTGTCAAGAATTATTCATGAATCTTTCTTGCAATTCTTCTTTAATTTCTATCTTTTGTATCTTTGTCATAAGTAATTAACCCCTATTTGTTAGGGATGAGTTAAACAAGATGAAACAATTATTTGTCTTATTTGATTTCTAGTTATATGAATGAGTTTATTAAATTATTTTTCTCATCTCTATTCTTAATATTTTTTATTGTTTGATCAACTTTAAACTATTTTACTATTTGTATTTTGAAATGGAAGTGGACTTTACGAATGCTTAAGATGAGAAATTCATGATACTGTAGTCTAGGGATATATGCATGTCATGAAACCAATTGAATTATTTGTAGAGGCAGTAGTTTAATAAGAGAATACTTGTAGTGTAAAGCTTAAATATAATCTTAAATTCACTAAAGAGTTAAGGTTTTGTCACTAAAGAATTAGGACAAGAATAACAAAAAGAATTCGATAATAGTTCAATAAAGAAATCTAGTAACTAGGATCAAGTTAAATCTCAAGGTTGGATTCGAAGTGAAACTCATCCCTGATTTTGTTTTATTAGAAAAGTTCTATTCTATTACTCTTGTTAGTTTCAAATATTATTTCCATCAATTGAGAAACTTTTTTTTTTTGAATTTTAGTAATTAAACATAATTTGATACTATAATGCAATCCTTGAGCTCGACACTCGGTACTACCGTTTTAATTATTAAATACAACGATTCAGTACTCTTGTTGAAATGCTATCACAAGCACTTCAACATTCTTTCTCTAGTTTGAGTTATGATAACCTATGCTATTGCACAAAGTGTAAAAATAAGGGAGCTATACATACTAGAATCCAACAAAGAAAGCGAAACATTTGCGCCACCTTAAAACTCTATTGTGCAATTGATTGCCACGAGGATTCTTGCGTAAGGACCAAAACAACGATCAAACATAGACTTGTTAGTAGTTGCATCCATGCATATATGAGTACGTGTGCTGCTGGCTATGACATAAATTATCTTGAGTAGCCATTATTCTAAGGCAAACCTGTAATCCTAAACCATGTCTGAGTTGTTGTTTGTTTTCGCTCATTTAGATTAAAATCGAGACTCCATTGAAACAACTTTAAGAGTCTTGAATGAAGATTCCACGATGAAACCGACCAAACATTTCTCAATTCCTCCATATAAGAGAAAGTGAATTCATAAAAACCTTTGCCAAGAAAAATTATTCCCCATCTGCCGATACACTTCTAAAGGTCAGATAACTTGGCTCTCAAGGCCTCATTCTTCAAAGTAGGTCACGTAACCGAGAAGATTGGTTTTGCAGCTATTTGGACCAGTAAGGTACTCCTCTTCAGGTATATCAAGAGTTATGTCTTTGACTTTAACACAAGGTCTAGACAATTGGCTTAAAGGAATGTTGCAAACTTTTGTCAACGCTTGAGCAAACGTCTTTTGTTGGTCATGCGATGGTGACATTGTGCACGCAATTGTTTAGGCTGTAATAATTTTTTGATGAGTGTTGGTTTACGGAGAATCAACGTGTTCTTTATGGAGGGTTAGTCAAGGGAAAAACAAACCACGTTCCTCCATTGAAAGCTAGCAAGATCCATGTTCTCAAGAAAGTAGAAAAACGGCAAAACAAGAACTCAAACATGACAAAATGTAGCAGAAACGAAACAAAGCCTTACGCGAAATTGATGATACCAGATAGATTCAAATACATGATGCAAATCCAAATGCCAATAGAAATGAAACAGAAAGCACACAAAGCATATAAGTGGTGCTGGTCGACCAAGAAGACTGCCTTGAGCAAAACAGACGAAGACTTCAAGAAAATGCAAAAACGCAAAGCAAAGAAAAACACCAACAAAACGTGAAACATAGATAGACTGACAACCAAATGCTCGGAGAGATTCTTCCAGAATCGTGGCGCAACTGCAATAGGCGGGAGTGTCGTCCACAATGTATGAAACCCTAATAGGTTAGGCAGCCCATAAGGGAATCATATGTGATATTGGAAAATACATATGATCAATTATCAAATTTTGAAACATAACTGGGAGCTAGTTAACACAAATAATTTAGACTACCATTAAACAACAAATAACATAACTATAAATAATGGTATTCTTACAACACAAATTTAAACTTAATAAAATTATTATAAAGTTTCACCAAACATATTAAAGTTGGACATATATGTTTCTCACTTTATATGATATCATTTCCTAGTATATTTCACCACACCAGGGAGGTGGATGTTCAAGAAGTAGTCATCCCAATTAATCACTTTGGGATCAAAGTAAAACAAATCTGTCTCCACCCCACCTTGTGTTGCTGCCATTCGCAATTTCTCAGTATTGATGTCATCAAATCTGCATGCAAGAACATTCTTTTGTCAAGCATACACTTCACAATAAAATGCAATATTGCATTTTATTGTCTTATATATATTAATATATAACAATAGATATGTCTATTGGTTATCTTGTGACAAAAATTGATTGTAGTTAAAAGTTGGTTGAATGTAAAATAGTTTATGTTTAGATTTGTTCATGTAAAAGTGAGTTGAACAAGAAATTTGAGTGTAAAAATCACGTTTGGAGTCAAAAGCTATAAATTCTAGCTTCTAAGTTAGAATTAATTTTAGAGACAAAATAAATTCTACTCGAGAACAACCAAATATGTCAAAAACAATTTTATACCTCTAGAATATTGATTTAACTTCTTATTATTTGAATTCGACATATTAATCAACTCTGCAAAACTAACTTGTAATGATAATGCATGAAACATATACATCACCCAATACTAGATGACCCAATTGATCTAAGATCAATACACTTATATATCATCTTATAATTTGGATTGTTCCTAACTCAATTCTAGAAAATTGAATTGTAAAATGAAAAATTCCAATCACTTCTAAATTGTAGTTTGCAACTACAATTGTTGTCACAAATAACAGTTTTACACATCTTTGCAACAACGTACAATTACAATTCGAGACACATCCATCTCATTGGCCTACATCACTAAAAAATCCAAGGACCAAACTATCCGAAACCGCAATTTAGATCTATAAATTATAACTACAATTTAAAAATATGTGAAGCATATAGTAATCCTACTAATACTTACACTCCCTTGAAGAACAAGTAAGGTTTGTAAAGATCCACCAACCGCATCACACTCTGTATCTTCCTTTTGAGATCAACATATGTCCCTTCGAAATACTTGCAAAATGCTATATTAGCAAGCTCAAGTCCCTGTATCAAATGCAAAACTTTCATACGAGACTAATTAACTATCTATCATGGTTTTAAATTGCGGTCCACGTTGCAGTTTGAATAATTGTAGAAATTGAAGTCTCCGCAACTTAATTGCAACTACATTTTAGGCCGCATCGGCCGCATTTTCTCGCAATGTAATGGTTTGCAGCATTACTGCAACAGCGACGACAATCGCAATTTAAAACCATGATATAAGTATCTTTGTAAAATAAAAATTCGATAAAATTAAGTAATTGTGAATTGGTGATTATAGAAACCTTTAATAGAAGAATGTATCGAAAGAACATAAATCTGTTGAAGCTATCCATGTCACTAAACACTTGAACCTTTCCAACCTTAATAGGCTTTCCATCGCTGTTTATCCATGGTTTTGCTGAGAAATATCTAAAGCCAAATTCTTGAAGATCATTGTATATGAGAGGCCTTCTAACAGAGGAACCAACATGATATATAAATTCATGACTTGGATTATTTGCATGAGCCACTATGGCTACTAGCATTGCATTCACCACCATATCAGCTGGTATCTGTTAATTAAATTTGTGGTATGTATATTTACATAGAGAATAGAAAATTAATGTATAAATATATTATAATTAGGTATTAATTATGAATTTCATAGAGAGTCTCACCGCATCAACAATTGCCTTAATATCTCCAAGGAAGCATGTTAATTTGCCTTTTCCATAAGCCAAGGCTAAACTGTCAATGGTCCTGTAATTAACAAGTACGAATACAAACATTACAGTTTTACAATGCAACCGAACTCTAAATTCGACCTCTAAAAATGAAAAAGATAGCAAGCTATAACGTAATTTGAAAAAAAAAAAATTTAATTAGTCCAATTTATGGACAGTTTTAAAGAAATAATTTTAAATGGTTGAATTGTTTGAAGAAATAAGAATTTAATATTTTAAATTGAGAATAGTGATTGATAAGTAATAGTAACAATTTCAATTATTAAAGACTAATATTTGAAAAAGTAAAAGGAAGATTTACCTAACACCTTCCCCCCAACCAGGAAAAGGTTCTTTAAATGTACTAGTAACAATGGCAGGGCGAACAATAACAACAGATAAATTTTCTTTCAATTGCTCCACAAGCATTTCTCCCATTGCCTTTGTGAATACGTATGTATTTGGCCATCCGTATAGCTTTGCCCTGATATATTTATACACATCATATTACATGTCAAATTTGATTTTAATATATTCCACAAAAATATATTCAACATATAGATGTTGGAAGTACTAAACCTATAATAACTGTTATATTTTTTTTAAATAATAATTTTTTTTTGCTGAGTAGCATAGTGGTTAGATTCACACACATTAGAGAGAGAAGTGAAAACAAACCTGTATTTCAATACCCTTGCATGTACCAATTGAATTGTATTTACAAAACAATACTTTTGATTGATGGCATTTAATATGGACCACCATCAAATTTGTACATGATAGGGCAATTTGATCAAATAATGCATAGATTTTATCCGCACTACAATTATTTTCACTTTATTTTTAATCTCTGTACCGCAAAGATGAAAAGTTATTTGATGTCATATTGACGAGTTGAATTTTTAGAGACACATTTATTTTTTTAATCCAACTTATATTAATCGAGTAATTGTCTTAGACGTAAATTGTAAAAGGACTATTAATTTATATTTTCAATATGTATTATCGATTGTATTAGAGTTTCAAATAATATTTAAGCATTTGTCTACCGCACTTGCATTCACACGATTTCTTTTATTTTTTATGTATGTATTTAAAAAGAAAAGGAAATGAAAGAAGATAAATACAAAATAATAATTGAAGACAAATGAGACATAGGAAAAAATAATATTGATGATGTTCCTCGGTTAAGTTTTAAGCATTTATTGATTG
>JBBPBP010009779.1:62062414-62145830 GCA_037974735.1 Cicer chorassanicum | reverse complement strand
AAATAACAGTTTACATTTGTACAAAATTTTTCTTTTTTAATATTATATTTTACTTATTATAGTTTCTTCAACAAAATAAAACAAAATATATATCAATTATGTTTTAAATCGATTTCAAGTTATTTTTTAACTCTTAATTCTAGTGTATTTAACTTTTTTTTTTCATTTTTTATTTATTTATTCAATTTCTTCACTAAATAACAATAATAATAACTATAAAAATATTATATAATTTCAAAATAGATCTTAATTTTTTTTTATTAAATAAAGAGTTAGATCTAATATAATTATTTTTACCTCGGTGTCAAATCGGTGACCAGCAGATTTGACATCAATGGCTCTCAAGAGAACATAAATCTTCTTAATATTTGGTTGAACTCTCAGTATCTTCTCCAAAAAGACTGTCAAAATTGTTTATAAAATACAAAAGAAAATATATACAAATTAAAATAATCATAGTTGGAAATGGTAATAAACAAACAATATTATAAAAGAAAAAAAAGGAAAATACTTTTAGCTAAGAAACCAGTGCCACCAGTAATCAAAATGGTTTTGTCTTCGAGAAACTCAAGTACACTTCCCAACTCCATTGCAAAACTAGATATAGTAAAAAACAAAATCCAACTTCAGTGTATAAATAGAAGTTAGAAACAAACCAATAATAAATACGAAATAAATAAAACAGTAAAGCGGTGAAATAATCAATAAATCAGAAACGGTTAACAGTGACCTTTTTCTGACAAAACCGACAGAAGCGGTGTACTATTTTGTTGACGCGTGTAAAGGAGAGAAGTATTTTGTTGCCGCATGGAATATTGGTACTATAAGGGATCAGAATAGAATTAATAGCATACATTAACATTTTAATATTAGGGATAACAAATGCCGCATGTAATATTGTTACTATAAATGATCAGAATAGAATTAACAGCGTACATTAACATTTTAATAATAGGAGGGATAACAAATGCCGCATGTAATATTGGTACTATAAAGGATCAGAATAGAATTAATAATGTACATTAACCTTTTAATAATAGGGATAACAAACAAGTACCATTAAATAAAAATAAACAAAAAAAATAGTATCTAAACAAAAGATAAAGAAAATAATAGTTTATAAAAGTTTATAAGTCAGTGGAAAAGTTCTCGAAAAAGGTAATAATAGTATCTGAAGTTGTATAATACTCTGTCTATCTCATCCACTTTTGTGTCATCTCCTACAAATTGATATGGTTGTACTTAGTGCATTATTCAAAAGATCGGATGAGATAATATATAAATTTCACGTATTCCACATAATTTTATAAAATTTAAAAATTATTTATACATTGTTAAATAATTTCAAACGAATATATAATAAATTTTTAAATAATATAAATAAATATTAATGACTAAATTATATATAGAGTTACGAATTTTAAATTTTATGTGCTTGATTATTTATTATATATTATGTCAATAGTTAACCGTTGTATTAGTAAAATTTATCGTAGAGTTATTAAGCGTTGTAATTTATCTTAAATTTACTTTTATATTTAACGGATTTAGCTCAACTGACAAATGTTGGAATCGTAAGACTGAACATCATGTTCTGAATTTAAACCTAAACTTCAAAAATTAATTTATGTCATTTTAAGTGATATTTATTATTTCGTCGATATAATAAAAAATATAATCATATAATTATGGAGTAAATAACAAACAAGTCATCCATCTTTATACTAGCCTAATGAGTCAATTAAAAATGGAGTTTTTACTCAACACCCCAAATTTAAAAGCTCACTAACTCCTTTTCTCTTTACAACATGTATATACAAATATTTTTAAGTATATATGTAAAAATAAAAAGAGAAAGAAAAAAGAGGAAAATAGAAAAATAGAAAAGAATAAAGAATAAAATAAGAGAAATGGAATTGAGGAAAAAAAGTTTAATTTTGATGATATTTCTCTTTTAGATTTCAAGCATTTACTTATTGAATATATAAAAATATTAAATTATTTTAGAATTGAATTAAGTTAATTACTACATAAATAAGAAACAATTTATACAGTGATTCTAATTAAACTTACAAATTTTAATTAATTTTTATTTTATCTATCTCACAACGAGTGTCATTTTAATAAAACAAAATTATTTTAACTGTCATAAATTTTAATAAATACATTTCTTGAGTGCAAAAACTACACATATTATAGGACGGATGGAGTAATTAATATTAATCAATTTAACAATTCTATCATAATGAACACTTAACCATGTATAACGGTGTCTCCAAATTTAAAGTGTAGATTAATATTTCAACCTTAAAAAAACAATACAATTTAACAAAAAATAAAAATACAATGTAATTTATACAAGAAAATTTCAAGAAAAATACACGTCGTAATCATATAAGCTAAATAAAAATTGTTAAACAACAAATAATAAACTGAGTAGTAGTGTATGAGGTATATAACTCTCATAGAAATTTTCGATTTATTTTACATTAATTTAAAAAATTTATGATGTCTCTACTACGTTCACTCCAATAAAATCTAAAATTCAAGAATTCTTGGCGAGTTAACACTTTTCCCAATTTGACCCATGAAATTAACATCACAATTGATAATATTAATAATTGCTTATAAATAAATAGGCAAATATAATTTTTTTTCATAAGGAACATGATACAATCTTATAAAATTTATGTTCATAATGGGAACATAAATTGAGTTGTAATTTAAAGTTCCATTGAATATTGTTATGTTATATCAACACATTATTATCGAGCAACATTGTTAGGACATCAATTACTTTGGAGCATGTCGGTCAATTACAAACCAATTGCACTTATTTTGTTATGTTAATTTGTATAAAATTATATTATTTTATTTTAATATTTATTAAAAAAATTACAATTCTTAATTCTTATTAAATTATCCTTACTCTCTTTTGTTAAATAACATATATAATATTATGATTAATTTTCTTTATATGTGTATATGTTATGATGAGATGATTTTATAGATATTTGATTTAGTAGTTAAAATTATATTTGTTTATTTATTTATGTTAAGGAAAAATAATATTATTTTAAAATGAGTATTTTGAAGAAAAAATTTCTAGTGTGGATGAGTAAAATAAATTATTTGTTTATTAAGAACTTTTAAAAATACTAGGAAATGAAATTTGGACCAGATAAATATTTACACCCATATTTTCTACTTCTGCATATTAATTTGCGCTATTAGTGTTACTGAAATGACTTTTCTTTCCTACACCTACGAGTTGTTCATTGAACCCCCATTTCTTCCCTGTATTAGGCCAATCTGTTTTACTCCTGCACTTGTATATATATGCTATCTGCACCCGTTCATCTGCAAAAAAAAAAAAAAAAACATGATAGAAAAACAACAACAATAGAAAACGCAACCTCTGTTACTCCCACGTTCAAACCCTATCTCAAATTCTCTCTCATTTAGCGATGGAATTGCACGAAACCATGGCTTTTCTCACACAAAATCCACCGCTGAAACTCATTATTTCTTCTCGCCTTGGCCGATTGTGGCTCTGTTTAGCCGTAAACAACCGTTTTTCTCCCTTTGGATAGACTACTTTTGGGCTTTTCTGGAAACCATGCTCGTGTTTTTGTAAAATCAACATCATTTTTGGATTCCTTCAGTCGAAACATTCAGAAGTTGACGTCAGACCCTTCCGACGCTCCAACGAGTCAATGATACTTTTTCTGCAGTTTTTCTCTAGTTGTTTTGACTCCACTTTTGTTCCTAAAACTATTATTAATTATTTTACATTGATTTTTATGCTCCAAATAATTTATTAGTTGAGATTTTGTGAACTAGTCGTTTATTTTCAAATTCGTTCGTTGTATGTTGTCGATTTGCAATTGCTGTTGAAAACTCAAATTGATTTATGTGTTTGAGAAAACGTCAAAATAAGGTCAGGAGTGAGAGAGTGTTTGAATTCATGATTGTAGCAGCCTTAAATTTCGAGTGTTTCTTGAATTCAATGGAGTTGTCACCAAAGTTTTTATTTTAAAATAAGGAAAACATTAGGAAATCCTTAAAAATAAAAATGGTATTTGAAACCAAATTTTGAGTTCGGGAGTCGACTACATCCGTTAAAATACGGTTACCTATAATTAATTATGCAGAATTAACATTAACTTAAATATATTTATTTCTCCTTATTATTAAATATGAATATCAATTTTTTTTTTTGAAATAAGTGCGTGCTTAAAAAAGAGAGGGAAAAAAAGAGATTTTTTATTAATGTGCTTGACAAGAATGTGATCTTGCTCCTACGTATCTTCCGGTGCGATGGAGAAATCAAAGCTACGTAGTTCTTGAGTAGAAAATGCGGATGTGTTGATTGCTTTGAAATAAATTGTGTTTTGTTGTTGATAAAAAAAAAGAGTTGTTTTGTCAGAAAAAAAAAAGAAAGAATTTGTTTGATTTGAATAATTATTTTGAAAAAAAAAATGAGTTTTAAGATTATCAAGTTATATAACTCGTGTCTCAAAAACTCAAGAAGTAAAAAGATGTCACATCCAGTTAACTCGTTTAAAAAGATTTTTTTTTATTTTCAGTTTTAAAATTGAGTTTTAAAGCCACCAAGTGGTACAACTTGTGTCTTAACAACTAAAAAAATAAAAAATATGTCACATCAAATTAATCTAATATTTATTTATTGTGAATGTTATTTTTTAAAAAAGTAAACAAACATACAAAGAGAGAAATGAGTTTCATTGTTAAGAGAGAGAGAACACACAAAAAACAGCCACGAAATGGGAGTTGCCCGCGGTGGTGGTTCGTCGAGGGTCGAAATTGCTAGTGGTGGCTGAGTGGACGCTCTAGCAGTTATTTGATTTTAGTTATTTGATTTAATGAAATACTTACGTTCTTATTTCCTTGATTAAGTAGATACAAATGCAAACTACAATCCATATCTACAACTTTCATGAAGATACCAAAACCCAATTTGTACTCAAAAAAGGAGAACAATGCACAAAACGCCAGACATAAGATGTTGTACGCTGGAAGCGCGCCCGAAGCGTGCCTGAAGTGGATTTCGCACCGATGCCACTGTCGTTGTGCGCCTGAATTACGTGACACGCAGAAAAACATCTTAAAACTTGTTTTTCTCACTTTTTAGGGATCTTTTTGACTATTGGAAAGTGGGGAGACTTATGCCCTAGCAGAGAAACTCAAAGACGACCGTTTCTAACATCATTGGAGCAGTTTTATCAAGAATCATTCATGAATCATTCTGTAATTCTTCTTTAATCCCTATCTTTTGTATCTCTGTCACGAGTAACTAAAATCTTTTTGTTAGGGATGAGTGTAACAAGATGAAACCCTTATTTTTCTAATTTGATTTCTAGTTATATGAATGAGTTTATTGAATTATTTTTCTCATCTTTGTGCTTAATGCTTTTTATTGCTTGATCAACATTAAAATGTTCTACGATTCGTATTTTGAAACGGAAGTGGACTTTACTAATGCTTGAGATGAGAAATTCATGATTTTGTAGTTTAGGGATAGATGCAGGTCATGAAACCAATTAAATTAGTTGCAAAGACAATAGTTTAACAAGAGAATTCTAGTACGGTAAGGCTTAATTCTAATCTTAAATCCACTAAGGAATTAGGGGTTATTTTGGAATTAAAGGTTCTATCACTAAGACATTAGGGCAAGAATAATAAAGAGAATTTGGTAATAATTCAATAAAGGAATTAGTAACTAGGATCAAATTAGATATCAAGGTTAGATTCGAAGTGAAACTCATCCCTGACATCTTTCTTATTATAAAGGATCAAGTTTATTTCTGTTGTTAATTTTAAATATTATTTCAATCAATTCGGAAACTTTTTGTTCAATTTAGTAATTAAATACAACTAGATAGTAAAATGCAATCCTTGAGTTCGACACTCGGTACTACCGTTTTATTATTACTTGCAACGATTCAGTACCTTTGCTAAAACGCTATCAAGTTTTTGGCACCGTTGCTGGGGATTGTCATATCACTATTGAGTTATAATTTGTTTACTTAATTGAAATTTTGTGCTCTGCAATAAAATTTTTGCTTTTATTTTATTTTTAATTTTGAAAAAAAATCTGTTTTAAAACTCTTTAATTTCTACGTAATTATTTATCTTTCTTTATTTTAAAACTGTTCATTACTCACAATTTGTCTAACCTTGTATGCCAGGCTAGTCCTCAGCTGAACTTTTCTTTGATCCAGAAATCAAAAAAACTGCGAAAGCAAATCGAAAAGAGGTTCGAGAAAGGAGACAAAGGGAAAGACTGTTACTAGTGGAAGAAGAGGATTTGGGGGATTTTTTCATATTTGCGGAAATGGCCGATCCACCACCACCTGAACGTACCTTCGGCGAGTATGGGAATTGAAATAGAAACTGTGCTCGATTGGTTATCCATATCACACCGATTACAGTTAACAAGTTTGAAGTGAGCCCCGCTCTATTCCGAGAGTTGAAGGAGATTCATTTTTCCAGTAAACATAACGAAGATGCCAATAGACACCTCACAAACTTCTTTGAATTATGTGAAACATTGACAGTTGATGGTTGTTCTAAAGAAGGCAAGAGATTGAGATTATTTCCATTTTCATTGAAAAATGATGCTAAGGAGTGGCTTAACTCCTTTCCTGCCAGTAGCATCACCACATGGGATGACCTTGAAGATAAGTTCTTAGAACAATACTTTCCCCCAAATGTGTTCGTTAGAAAGAGGCAAGAGATTTCCAGTTACAAACATAAAGAGGGATAATCTCTTCGTGGCACTTACAGGAGGTTCAAGAGTTCATTAGCAGGATGCCCCAGTCATGCTTATGACGAAATTACTCAAATGCAAATATTTTGTAATGGTTTGAGGCCTAGAACTAGAATTATGTTGGATGCTATAGTAGGGGGTTCTTTGAATTACAAGACCGCATCAGAAGCACTCCAAATTATTGAGATCATGGCATCAAATAAACAAATGATGTTGTATGATAGAGGTGGTGGGTCAACAAGTGGTATATTGGATTGAATGTTATGAATGCTGGATTGGCTCTAGGAAAGTTGCTCTCAAAACAGATAGAAGATGTTATCACCGCTGAGATAAATAAGGGGATGGTAGCTCTAAATACACAACCCCAAGTGGCCCCTGTCAAATTTTTGAAACATACGGGTTGTAACTTTTGCGGGGAGCACATAAAAATGGAGCTTGTGAAGCACTGGATGAAAATGATATAGAAGAACTAGAAGAGGTGAATTTTGTGGGTAATAACGGGAAGCAGAACAATCCCTACTCTAGTACGTACAACCCTGGTTGGAGAAATCATCCAACGTTTTCTTGGAGAGATCAACAGGGTGGATTTCAGGGTCAACAAGGAGCTCAAGAAAATCAAGCTCCACCTCAAAAAGCTGCTTGGGAGAGCGCTCTTGAGAAGTTAGTAGCAAGCACAAGTTCTTTCATTAAAGAGTCAAGAGCCATCCAAAAAAATAACTCAGCATCAATAAAGATCTCGAGACCCAAGTGGGTCAACTTGCTCAACAAATGGCACAAAGAGCGCTTGGAAATTTGCCTAGTGACACAGTTCCGAATCCGCGAAATAATGTCAATGCCGTGACAACGAGGAGTGGCAAGGTAAGTGAACAAGTACCACCTAAAGCCAAACAGAGTGGAAGTACTTCAACTTCAACCCACTCGGAGGAAATGGTCACCCCAACATCAGTTGAGGAGCACATCGCTCTTGAAAAGGAGGAAGAACCTGTGCTACAGAAAAAGGAGACACTGCCAAAACAAGAAATTCGAGTTCCGTTTCCTCAAAGATTAAAAAAAGAAGAAACTGAAAAACAATTCGGTAAGTTTCTTGATGTTTTTAAAAAATTGCAAATTAACATTCATTTTGCAGAAACACTAGAGCAGATGCCGACATACGCCAAGTTCATGAAGGAGAGTCTTTCAAAGAAAAGAAAAATCGGCGGTGAAATAGTGATGCTTACCGAAGAGTGTAGTGCTATTCTATAGAGGAAGCTGCCACCTAAGCTCAAGGATCCTATGAGCTTCTCTATTCCTTGCGCTATTGGGGATAGAACTTTTGGGAAAGCCCTGTGTGATCTTGGGGCTAGTGTGAGTCTTATGCCCCTTTCCATATAAAAAAGATTAGGCATTGGAAGAGTCAAAGACACACAACTGATGTTACAGTTTGCGGATTGTTCAATGAAACACCCATATGGGGTGGTGGAAGATGTGTTGGTCAAAGTTGATAAGTTCATTTTTCTAGTGGATTTTGTGGTACTAGACATGGAGGAAGACAATGATATCCCCTTGATCTTGGGGAGACCATTCTTAGCAACAGGGAGAGCTATGATTGATGTGGCTGATGGCACCTTAACCTTTAAGGTAAATGAGGAAACAGTTACATTCAATATTCTAAAAGCCATGGAGCATTCAAACGAAAGAGAAGGGTGCAACCGAATTGAGATTTTCAATTCCATAGTCGATGAAGAAGTTGAACATCAAGGACCCATTCTGCCGTTAGAAAGAGTGTTGTTCCTACCCCCAAGATGTTGTTAAAGATAGTGAAGATTCAAGAGTGAAGGATGTTTTAACCATGTTAGAAGCATCACCATCTCACTCCCCCCGCTTCCATACTAGATGGGAGGAGTTGAAAGGGAATGAAGACGAGTATGTACAGAAAAAGAAAGAGATGCCATTGGTTGAGCTCAAGCAATTGCCACCTCACTTGAAATATGTATTCCTTGGTGAGAAGGATGATGTATTCTTTCTGTCATATATGCCACCTTGACAATGGTTGAGGCGTCAAGCTAATGACCATAAAGAAGCACTTCGTGGGAGGCAACCCATAGGTAGGGTTAACTTTTATTTTTGCAATCTTATTTTTGTTATTTGAATTTGTTTTTTTTTTGATTGTGTGTTAACGTGCACTATGATGAAGAATTTTTTACAACTTGAAGTTGGTCTTAAGCTTTTTGTTTGGGATTTTGAAAATTAAATTCTATTTCTTGGCTCATGTCATTGCTCAATTCGACGAGTTTCACTAATGCATACGTTGTTGATTACTTTGTGGTTGTAGAAGTCTAACTTGCCATCAATTTTTCAAAATAATAAAAAAAAAAAAAATTAAACTTTTCAGTGACATGTTTGGCATTATTTTGATAGTTCATACTCTCTCTTATTATCCTAATGTGAGCTTTTGGGCCTAAACACTTTAATTCTTTGTTGTGTGATTATCTAGACATGTGTTATCCCTTCATAACTTGCACTAATTCTGACTTGCATCACTTGTGATTTATGCATACACTGAGGCAGTTTTGTTTGGTCGTTGGAGCCTTTCTAACTACCCTATGCAAACTTTATCCTTTGCTAGCCCCTTTGAGCCCTACCCTTTTATTTCGGTTACTAGCCACATTACAAGTCAAAGATCTGACTTTAATTAAATCACCTTACTTGGAGTTAGGTAGAAAAAAAAATTTATCATCTTGGTAAAGTTCTAAGTTTTGGGTTGCTCATGGGTTAGCAACCTTTTAAGTTTGGGGTGGTGGTTCTCAAAAAATAAAAAATAAAAATAAAAAAATCAAAACAAAAGAAAAAAAAATCAGTTTGTGTACTTTGATAAATAACATCTTGGTTCTTTTGTCAATGTTTGAGAATCTCCACAATGAAAATGTGAAGGAAAAAAAAAGTGGTAGAATAATTTGAAAATGTGTACCTAACTCCAAGTAGTAAAGCCTACTATCCTAAAATGTGTTACCCTTACCTAAGCCCCGTTACAACCCGAAAGTCCTCCAAAAGTGTATATGTTTGTTGCATTGTGTTTGGTAACTAGAATTTTTTCAAGTCTATGGTAGCGTGATGCATGTTCTAGGATTTGAGTGATAAATTCAAAACCCTTCTAAACACTTGAGAGAAATTTTGGTGAGATTGTGTGAAGAGATAGTTGAACTTGATGAAAGAATTCTAAATTGTACAAATTTTATTGTCTTTTTTTTTTGTAAGCAACCATGGAGCATGATAAATGTTTTATAGTAGCTAAGACTTTGAGAATTGAGTTTGATTTTATTTGAGAAATTGATTTTGATTTTATTTGAGAAATTGAATTTAAGTTTGATTTTAACTGTACGAAATTAATTGTTGCTTGGGGACAAACAATAGATTAAGTTAGGGGTTGTGATGACTCTTCATCATATGGATAGTTTTCATTGCTTTTAGTCTTATTTATCTTGTATTCATTAGTTAATTTCAGGAGTTATTTAATATATTTTTTTGATTTTAGTTATTTGATTTAATGAAATATTTATGTTCTTATTTCCTTGATTAAGAAGATATTTTTTGTAGTTTTGCGTTGTTTCTTTGTTTTAGTGCAGTGCTGAATTTTGGTGAGAAATCAACATGATCTATGTGGATTATTTCAGCCATATCTGGAGTTTTAGATGTTCAATTGGAGTCAAACCAAGTGAAAATGAATGCTAAGATCCATATCTACAACTTTCATGAAGACGCCAAAACCCAATTCGGACTCAAAAGAGGAGAAAAATGCACTAAATGTCAGGCAAAAGATGTTGCGCGCTGGAAGCGCGCCCGAATCGCGCCTGAAGCGTAGTTCGCACTGATGCCACTGTCATTGCGCGCCTGAAACGAGCGACGCGCAACAAAACATCTTAAAACTCATTTTTCTCACTTTTCAGGGATCTTTTTGACTATTGGGAAGTGGGTAGACTTGTGCCCTAGCAGAGAAACTCAAAGACGGCTGTTTCTAACATCATTGGAGCAGTTTTATCAAGAATCATTCATGAATCATTCTTGTAATTCTTCTTTAATCTTTAATCCCTATCTTTTGTATCTCTGTCATGAGTAACTAAACCCTATTTGTTAGGGATGATTGTAACAAGATGAAACCCTTATTTTTTTGATTTGATTTCTAGTTAGATGAATGAGTTTATTGAATTATTTTTCTCATCTCCGTGCTTAATGCTTTTTATTGCTTGATCAACATTAAAATGTTCTATGATTTGTATTTTGAAACGAAAGTGGACTTTACGAATGCTTGAGATAAGAAATTCATGAATTTGTAGTTTAGGGATAGATGCAGGTCATGAAACTAATTAAATTAGTTGCAAAGGCAATAGTTTAACAAGAGAATTCTTGTACGGTAAGGCTTAATTCTAATCTTAAATCCACTAAGGAATTAGGGGTTATTTTGGAATTAAAGGTTATGTCACTAAGACATTAGGGCAATAATAATAAAGAGAATTCGGTAATAATTCAATAAACACCAAGATTGGATTCGAAGTGAAAGTCATCCCTGACATCTTTCTTATTATAAATGATCAATTTTATTTCTATTGTTAATTTTAAATATTATTTCAATCAATTCGGAAACTTTTTGTTCAATTTTGTAATTAAATACAACTCGATAGTAAAACGCAGTCCTTGTGTTCGACACTCGGTACTACGGGTACTACGTAAATATATAAAATTAAATACATCATTATGACTTATTATTTTTTGAATTTTTTAAATGGCCGAACAAAATTAGGGTACTGCAATGATTATATTATAATGTTAGATGAACGGAAAAACCATATTTCCAACGATGTATCTAGGGTTTACTACGTACAACAGTAGTCCTTTGAGAGATAAATTAATTAATGTGAAAATATGAGAATTGTGAGAATAAAATGTGAAATAGAAATATTTATAAGATGATTGATTTAATTTTCGATAACGGTTTGGTATTTGATATCATTGTGATACTATATGGTGAATAAGTTTCACACCTATGCTTGATTTTGATGAGATTTTGCGATGTAATGATAAACCTTGAATGCATTGCGTGACATAATAATATATGATGATGATGGTTACTAACAATTAGATGTTATGAAATTGTGATGAGTATGTTGATGTCACCCCATAGTTGATGAAATAATGGAGATTCCGCCTTGTGCTAAGATGGTGCTGTCTTCCTGGCTTTTAACAAATGTAAACAAAATACAGTTCCTGCGGTTCTTGCTGGTGTATACTACTCTCTGTATATGCAACGCGAGAAGAAAGGGGCAACAAATTTGTGTTGTCTTGTAGTGTTGTATACTTGGTTTGTGTCTCACATGTTCAAAAAAGGGTATCATGTTGGAGTTAAAAGTAATCGTGAATGGGCTCAGAGTATAGCTAACCTTACTAGAGGCACAATGTCATGGTATCATAGAGAACAAGGGGTGGAAGAAGTAATATGCCAATGCGTAGATTTTCCAAATGTACCTCTCATGGGAACCAAAGGATGTATCAATTACAATCTGACGGTAGCTCTGAGGCAGCTTGGCTACCCTATGTTGGAAAAACTAGATGATAAGTTGCTGGAAGTTTTTGTTTTGCATAATACGGGTATAGTAGACCCCCCAATGCTGGGAAGGATAAGTCGGGATTGAGAAATGATCATTAGAAAAGAGAGAGTACTCGGATGTAGATGTTGCAGCACAAAAGAACCTTATCAACAATGGGAAAAGAAAAGAGTCCAAGAAATTAGGTTGCCTTTGCACAGTAGACCCTTGAGTGATCAAGAAATACCTAAACCTACCCTTGTTACAAATGAAGAAATAGAAGAACTCAAGGCATCATTGTTAAAACCTGAAGAGGAGAAAAAAGATCAACAAGCAAAATTAGAAAAAGTCTCCCAAGAGAATAAGAACTTATGATCAGAAAATACCTGTAAGAATCGTTTTATTGAGAGAAGTAATAAAAGGTTGAAAATTGAAGAGGAAAATTATTTTTGACATACAAGATTGTTTGATAGGTGCAAACATGGAATTAGATGTGCAAAAGCAAGAAAGGAATGAAGTTATTGAAGAGGCCTATATGTGGAAACAATTGTGGACAAAATCACCAAGGTCTGAGAGGCATGTGAAAAATGAGTTTGAGGATTTAAAGAAACAACTTAAAGAGATGGTAGATGAGTATGAGAGTCCAGTAAAAAATGAGAGGCAACACAAGGAAGAAATTGAAGAACTACTCTCAAAATACCAAGATGCACTAAGAATAGAGAAGGAGACTTCTAGTGAGTTGAAGAATTACATTGATTATCAAGAAAAGATCTATAATGACTTAAAGGATGAAACCATATATTGGGATGATCATTTTATGATGTTGCTTGGTCAATTGAAGAATCAAGAGATCTATAAAGAGCTGGAGGATAAAGGCAAGCATTCGAAAGTCTGTTTTTCAAAGTTGGCAATGCTAGCTAATCAAGCAATCATTAAAATTTAAAAACATCTAAGAGAGATTGATGCAGTAATGCATCCGCTCAATACTTCGGTCAAAGTATACAAGTTTGTTGAATATTGAAAAAATTTGGTAGAAGAATTGGAGGAGAAGATTGGTTGTCCTATTAAAAAGAAGATTGAAATATCATAATCGATGTAGTTTTTAATTTAAATGTGATGTACTCTTTTTCTCATCTATGAAGGATTTGTTGTTTTGTTTATTGATCCCCATATTGTCTTCACTAATAATTCGTTTTGGTTAAGAATGTTCACGTAAAGCTTATGATTCCCCAACATCCAACTATCATGTAAAAAAAAGATAATTAATTAAATGATTTCATCTTCATTCCATTCATGTTTAATGCATACTTATAGAAACTTTTTTTATGTAAAAACAGAAAATCAATAAAGTTGTTTCCCGGATATACTTATTGGACTCACGGAAACTCCAAAATCATGGATGAACTTGAGCAAAACAATGAGTGATGAGAGCGGATGTTAGCCAATTGAAGGACAAGGTTGATCGAATCCTAAAAGCTATACAGGCTTTGGCAAGAAAGGAGAATACATATGGGGATCCTCCAACTAGAAATGAAGAACACCAAACCACCCCTTCTCATCCACCAGACTTTACCCCAACTACCCAATAGTTTCGTACGGCAGCTATGCAATTTCCTATGTATGGTCTCCCACCTGGTTATACTCCACCTTTAGAAATCAACCCCATGGATAATAACCCAAACCATTCAACTATCAACACCCAAAGCCTAAACCAACCACAAATCCCATCTCATCTGGTCTACGTGCCACCCCAAAACACTATACCCTCAAAAAATATTCCATTCAGTACACCCTATTTTGATGCTAACGGAAATTGGCAACAACCTCATGTTTGTGATGATACACTATCGAAAGATAAATTCCATGTTTTAGAAGAACGAATAAGAGCAATTGAGGGGAATAATGTCTATGGTCTCGAAGCTTTTGATATATGTTTGGTTCCCAATGTGGCTATCCCTTTGAAATTCAAGGTACCTAAGTTTGAGAAATACAAAGGTGCCACATGTCCTAAAAATCATCTAACCATGTATTGTAGAAAAAAACTTCTCATGCTCATAATGACAAACTTCTCTTTCATTTTTTTCAAGACAGTTTGAGTGGGGCATCATTAAGTTGGTATATGCATCTCGAGCGAAATCGAATCCATTTGTCGAAAGATTCGGCTGATGCCTTCTTGAAACAATACAGGTACAACATTGAGATGACCTTTGATAGGATGCAATTGCAAAATTCGTTGAGAAAGGACAATGAAACATTCAATAAATATGCAAAACGGTGGAGAAAAGTGGCATCGCAAGTATATCATTTTTTATCTGAAAGAGAAATGGTTGGTATGTTTATGTATACTCTCCAGTCACCCTTTTATGATTGGGAGTATGTTATCAAACTTTTCTGACATGGTCATGATAGGAGAAAAAGTAGAAAATGGGATGAGGAGTGGGAAGATCGTATGTGGAGTAAGTGGTGTGAAGAAACCCCATATGGGATTCACAAAAAAGAAAGAATGGGATGCTAACGCTGTAATGGTAAACCCAAGGGTCTCCTATTCTCCATCCATGAATTCTTATCGACCTCGAAATTTCTAGCCCCCGATACCCCAAATTCCTTATCCATATGTGGCTGCAACCTCACAAGCTCCATACCCTCAATATCACCCCTTCAAGGCCACCTTTTTATCAACCACCTCTGGTCCAACCCCCACTTGTCACGTTTTCCCAACAAAATCAATGGAACCAAAATTCAAGCCTGAGTCAATACAAACCACCAGTCAATCAAGAAAAGAAGATAACTCATTTTAACCCGATTCTTGTGACGTACAACTAATTGTTGCCTCACCTACTCCATAGTTCAATGGTAGTCCTAAGACCAATGAATCATTTGGAACCACTATTCCCAAAATGGTACAACCCAAACACCAAATGTGAATATCATGCATGAGCCGTATGGCATTTCGTCAAAGATTGCCAAGCTCTATAATCTAAAGTGCAAGAACTGACTAATGCAAAATGGCTTACCTTTAAGGAAGACAGTCCCAATGTAGGGAGTAATCCCTTGCTAGGCCACGGGAATCCCTCTGTTAATGTCATTGAAGATGGGGTAGACCAATGTGCAATTAAAAATATTGAACATGTGAAAACCCATATGAAAGTGATTTTTGTTGAGCTATGCAAGTTAAACTTAATTGAGACGATTAACAAGGAGGTTAATATTTGTGGCGTTCACCCAACTGAACCACGCTCCATAAAAAACTGTGAAGAGCTCAAGGAATTCCTTCAAGAATTAATGGATAAGAACTTCATACAGGTAAATTGTGCAAAAGATGATCACGTATTGACCATAGAGCCGTGCGTGGAAAATAATAAATCTTTTGCAAGACCATTGGAAATCCTCTATAGAAAAGAGAATCTTAAGCCAACTCCAAAGGGGCAAATCCAATAATTATCCAAGCACCAACCCATTTTCCTTATGAAAATACCAATTCGGTACCATGGAATTATGAAGTCATATCCTATTTGCCAATTATCAATCATATGATAGCTTTGGATCTAAAAGAACTTATGTCACCAATATTTTAGGGATTGGTGGGATGACTCGGAGTATTCGAATATACGCCCATGAATAACCTAGGAAAAAGGAGAGTCATGGAGAAAAAGGGAAAAAAGTTATGTATCATGCTATAAAAGGACAAGAGACTAACAAATTTTTGAAGTTTATCAAGCAAAGTGAATATAAGGTGGTGGATCAGCTAAATCAAACCCCTTCCAAGATATTTGTTCTTTCCTTGTTATTGAACTTTGAAGCACTTAGAAGGGCACTGATGAAAGGTTTAAACGAGGCCCATGTTACTCATGATATCACTGTTGACCAATTTGATGAAGTGTCATGGCATAATAAAGCACTACACAACTCTGTGAAGTTTCATGATCATATTATCGCACGGGTGCTAGTTGATAATGGTTCGTCATTGAATGTTATGCCAAAATCAACACTCTCAAAACTATTTGTTGATGGAGCTTGTATGAAGCCCAGTGCTATGGTGGTGAAAGGATTCGATGGATCAAGGAGGCAAATTATTGGTGAGATTGACTTGTCGATTCCATCGGACCCCATAACTTCGGAATAACCTTCCAAGTGATGGATGTTAAAACGGTGTATAGTTGTCTTTTAGGGATACCGTGGATTCATGCTGTTGAAGCGGTGACATCCACTCTCCATCAAAAGCTAAAGTTTATAGTGAAAAATAAGTTGGTAATAATATATGGGGAAAAAGATATGATAGTGAGCCATCTATCTTCTTTGGGCTACATCGAAGACACAGAGGAAGCCATAGAGACTTCCTTTAGAAATTGCAAATGTTGTCTTCATGGGTGAAGGGTCTCGCTTAAAAGAAACAAAACCGACTATAACATCATTGAAGTCTACCAAAGCCATGTGGGAAAGAGGTGTTTTTGTTAAATTGGGGAAATTGTTCGAAATAAAGTTGAACACACTCATCCATACATTGTAACCCCAATTGTTTTGTTCCCAATGTAATGAATGTAGTTTTGCCAATGTTGCCTTTCGATGTTGTACGTTACACTATTTCTAAACTAATTCAGTTTCATGGTTGTTTGTCCTAGCATTTTAAAAAATGTTGTTTTATGAAAATGAATGTTGGAATTTGAAATACGTGAAAGTATAAAAAAAATATTTTAAATATCTTGACACTTGAAAAATATATGCACGAGAACTCAATAGTTTCTCAACATATATGGGTGCGTCAAAAAAAAAAGGGAGGGTAATCATTTTAAATGGACTTTGTTTCACCTAAAAAAAAAAGGGCACACAGATGTACTGAGTCATCATGCAAAAACAGTTATTATCATCCATTGAATCTTGTGGTCATATAAGGTCATATAAGGATCAGGGAACTAAAAAATGAAAAAAAATTTATTGCATAACACATGATCCATGCATTTTACATTCATATTTTTCATATACTCACGCATGATCTATGCATCTTCATTCATATTTTACATGGTCAACAACCTTGTCCAATGCATAATGAGTGAATCATGCATATTTTATATACTCTATTTATACTCAACGATCTTTGTGTTACATTGCTCATTAAACATTTGCGTTGCAATTATCATAAACATATTTTCTTTTTTTGTTTTTTATATAAAAAAAAAATACATTTCTCTCTCTCTCTCTCTCTCTCTCTCTCTCTCTTTATTTACCTTCTAAACTAGACCTATAGGTTGTTTATGGTCAGCATTTTTATCCCTGTTGATCTACGCATCGGTAATCAATCCGAAGACGATCATTCTTTCATTTTTGTCGATCTACACACCAAGAACAAACCTGGAGACGATCAGTTTTTCATTCTTGTCGACCTACGCATTGGTAATCAATCCGAAGATGATCTTTTTTTATTCATGTTGATCTACACATCGGTAACCAATCCGAAGACGATCATTTACAATTTTGTCAATCTACACACCAGTAACCAATCTTGAGACGATCATTTTTCATTTGTCATTTGTTTATTAAGCTACTTTCATAATTTATTTAGACAAAATTTATATCCTTATATTTAATTATCTTTTACAACGTTAATATTCATATTTTATAGTAAATATAATTAAATAAGAGCAGCTGTAGTATCCCAATATTGTTCGGCTAATCAAAAATAATTCAAAAAATAAGTAATAATATGTTTAATAAATATTTTACAAGTATTACTACAAAATATAAAAAATCATTATTTTACAACTTAGTCCATATTACATAAGTGTTCTCATTATATTACTAAAAAAAACATAAAATAAAACAAAAAACAAATGTATTCTTCTTACTTCTCTGCATAGGCGAAGTCTCGTATCCTTTCTTTTCATGTTCCTTATTTTTTTACTCTTTCACTAATAAAGATATAATCTTCATTCAAAATGCACACAAACAAAAAGGTTATCCACTCTTTTCCCTTTTCATCTCTGCACAGTTCCATAATTTCTGCAAAAACAATATAAAAATCAGACATCAATTATTTACATAAATATTCATCTTTGTAGTCTATAAATTGAGACAAAAATCAGTTCTAAAAGAGGAAAAGGAGAGAGTTTTATTTTTCATAAGAAAAAAATTAGAAGATAGAAAAGAGAGAGTATTTTTTTTTCTTTGTTTTAGAAATCAACAAAGAAGAAGAGAAGAAGTATTAAAAAAACAGAAAAAGAAGAAAAGAAAAAAGAGAAATTTCCTTTTATAATAGAGAGATTCTAAAACGAAAATGAAGTTGAGCAAAGAAGAAACAACAACTCAACTCCATCCTCAAAATCATATATTTCAAAACTAAAAGAAAAAATAGTAAACGAGAAATAAAGGATATCACCGTCATTTCAATTTCCACCAATAACCGCCACCAACCACCGTCAAGCGAGCACCACAACCTTCTTGTAGCATACCACATATATGTGTCACTCTCATATTTGTTGTTTTATTCTCTGTCCCTTTACTACAACATTTCCTTTGTTTGTTTGTCCTAATTTCACGTTTAAAATGAAAGCTTTTATTTGTTGGTTTTTGATCTCATAATTAGAATGAAAAATATTGAGTTATATGAAGCTTATATTAGAATTAAAAATGAGATTTTTGTTAGGTTGATTTATTTGAAACTTGAGTTTTTGAAACGATGCTTGCCTTTTTGTTTTGAAACGATGACTTAGTGTTCTGAAACGATGCCTGTTGCCTGGTCTGAAATGATGCTTCCAGCTTTTACTTAAATAAATCATTATTTATTTAATTTAAAAAAAAATCAATAAAATATTGCTTCAAATTATGTTACATAAATTGTGATAACTTGACAGTTCTAAAACTCGTTTTTAGTTTAATTTTTAAACAATTATACAAAAAAAATATTTTAAAGTGGTTAATTATATAAATATGCAGGAATACTTATTTTTTGATGAAGATAAAGACCAAGTAAAGTGATCAAGTTGCAAGTTCAAAGTGAAGTCAACAATCAAGTCAACTTTTGTCATTATGCTAGAAGACTTATAGTTTAAGGTACATGATGCAATCTAATATTATTATATTTCAAATGCACATGAGAACCTTCTACTTTAACGTATGCATCAAAAATAATTTTCAGAAAAAGTCAAAATGCATGAACAAATGTTTGAAAAATAAAATTTTAACAAAGTCAAGTTTGTATTCGACTACATATAAGTGTAGCCGAATACATATGAAGTCAAGCAAAAACTTCACATCTGTATTCGACTACAACATGTTGTAGCCAAATACAAAATTAAGTTAGTGGAAAAATCCAGTCATCTATATTCGACTACAAGAATTTGTATTCAAATACAAGCTTGAAATATTGAAATAAATCTGAACGTTACAGAAGTGTATTCGACTACACTCAGGATGTAGCCGAATACAACTGTGAAACAATGTTATTTTTCAGTTCTTATTGATTCTTGATCATTGCATATGTTCATCAAACTTCTAGGAACGATTGTCATTGATCTCAAGTGATGTCTTAAGAGTATAAATACCTCCTAGTCTCAAGTTTAAAAACTGAATCTTAGAACAACTTTGAACAATTTTCTGAAATATTTTGTGAATTATTCAAAGTCATACTTTCATATTTCAAGTACATGCTTACATTGTCATTATTATTGAGAAAAGTTCTCTGTTGTTCTTGAAATTATATTAGACTGTTATCATTGTACAAGAAAGCATCAACTGTTATACCATCATGATTACAGTCAAAATCATTATTGTAAATTAACTAAGTTATTGTGTTGTTTGAAGAAAGTGATGTATTTTCTTCAAGTAGTGTAAACTAAGATAGTGGTGTGCTATCTTAGGTAGATTGTTAGGAGTTTGTAACTGAAGTCTTAGAGTTAGACTTGTACTTATTCTAACAATATTTGAAAATCTCTTGTGGTTGCAAGAGGACTAGACGTACCTTTGGTTGTAAGGGGAACCAAGATAAATTCTATGTGTTCTTTATTTTTTCCTATTTACATTTTACTATACTCTAATCATAGTTAGAAAAATAATTCACTAAGTCTCTAAAAACCAGAAAATTTCTAAACACCTAATTCACCATCTCCCTCTTAGGTGCGCCTCTATACTAACAAATTAGATGTAACATATTTTTAATCTTTTAGCGGTTATAACTCAAGTTGTACAACTTAGGAATTTTAAAGCTCATTTTTATAACCAAAATAATAAAACTATTCTTAAACGGCTTAACTAGATGTGACATCTTTTTAGTCCTTGAGTTTTTTTAGACACAAGTTGTACAACTTGATAGTCTTAAAACTGTAAATAATTATTCAAATCAAACAAACTCATTTTCTTTCGTCAAAACTTTTTTTTTCTTTTCAACTACAAAATAAACTTTCTTCTAAAAAATATCTAACACATCCACATTTTCTACCCAAGAACTACGTAGCTTTGATTTCTCCATCGCACCAGGAGATACATAGGAGCAAGATCACACTCTTGTCAAACATAATAAAAAAAAATTATATTTTAAATACACTTTTATCTCTAGATTATTTAAAAAAGTTATATTTGCATTTTATTTAAAAAGGGAGAAATAAATTTATATAAGTTAACATTAATTTTTGCATGATTAAATATAGGTAACCGTATTTTAACGGGTTTTGTTGAGTGCTAATACCTTCCCTGTGCATAATCGACTTCCGAACTCAAAATTTGGTTTCAAAGACTATTTTTTTTTTATCTTTAAGGGTTTCCCAATATTTTCCCTATTTTAAATAAATTTTGGTGGCGACTTCGTTGAATTCGAGAAACACTCAAATTTTTAGGCGGCGACATTATCATAATTAGAAAATCAATTTTTAGTTAAAAACAATGCAACAATTACATCTCTTTTTACTATAATCCTAACAATACAAGACATAGGGAACTTTATGATGTATTAAACATTATTTAGCGAATTTTGAATTTCGCTAAGTGAATACATCAGAGCATCTCACAATATTGAAACTAACATTTGTCAATATCACTTGGCCATTAAGAATTCCCTCAACGAGTTCTTAATAGTGTTAAGATTCAAACAGTCATATGTCAAATTCGCTTAACCATTCTAAATCACTTAGCGAATTTACGTCAAAAGCCAACCTAGATTTTTTAAAATGCTGATTTTTGGTCAGCTAATAATAGTTCACTTAGTGAAATTAGGAATTCATATATTCTCCTACATAGAACAACGCAACAACTCAGCACATACAAACACTAAGATATATACAATGGAATAGAAGCAATTTTTAAAGTTGTCATCATGATTGCAAAACAAGTTAGTCAAAACAACATATTCAACCATGTCTACGTCAATTCAAACACATAAAATTTATCCTTAACAACCTTTTATGACATTTAGACCTTCAATGTTCTTAACATAAAATACACATCAATATTTTCCAGAAAACAAAATTATAAATAGTTTAAAATTCATAATCTTGTCATACATGTACAATTTTCTCTCACACTCATTTTAGAAAAACCTATTTTATGCAAAAAAAACCCTTTATTTTCTTCTTCAAAACCCCAAAACGGCATTTTCTCAACAAACACTTACCAAAATTCCATATCCAATCCAACACACAAATGTTAGACACTTAGAAAAATAGAAAGAACTCACAAACAAGTTATTTGAATGCAATCATTTACCAATCAAAAATACACTCAATCAAGATAATAACAACACATAGTATACATCCATAACAACCCAACAAGATTCACTTCAATACCTATATTACTAGCCTAATATTTTAGATCCAAGGATAACCCTCACAATAATTTACTACCATTACTTACTTCCATCTTTACTAACAACACAATTAGTTTATCTTAAATAATAATATTAGTACTAATAACTCATTCTTAGACTTTCTAACTTAATTATTAAGGTGTTCGCTCATTAATGTCCTAATCTTCTAACATGCAAGAGGAACTAAGATGAATACATGTATTAACCTTTAAAAAATTGAAACGGTCTCAAACAATAATCAGTTCACAAGTAGTTCAAATACACTTTGACTCCTATTTACATAAAAAAGAATAATAGCAAAGACAAAAATACAAATGAAAGATATGAAATCCTGATTTAAAACACATTTAATAACTGACAGTTATCACATATCATCTAATATGATGAGAGCACACACAATTCTAACATTCACAAACACTGCAAAACAAACAAACTCTATCATTTACCTCTTACTCTTTCCCACAAAATACAAGCACATGATAACCACTAACTATGTCTTACATTCATCAACTATAAATCAATAGGTATATTTTAAATAGCACAACATTACTAAATCTAAAAAATTTATCAACACTATAATCTTATTATAGAATTTATAAGAAAAACTTGTTGGGAAAAATATCCTTTTCATAATGCATATGATTACTTAATCAACAAGAGTGTTAATGGCCTAACATTCTCTCTGTAGACAATTATTCCCTTCCATTTTGATAATCCCTTACCATGTGTCTAGAATATGGTAATTAATTCATACATTTTGAGAAAACAGAATAAGTCATTGTAAAATCCTACAAGGTACAATCAACAAAATAAATTGTAATTACAAATTTATAGTTTACAATCATCCTTTAAAGTACCAAAATTAGATCAAATATTACTTTCTAAACAAAACATAACTACTAAATGTTGTCCTCTGGCTCTAACTCCAACTTTACTTCCTTTCCTCTGTTATAATACATAAGAAAATAAAGGTGAGATAATAATCTCAGTGAGTTCTATAAAAAAGGGAGGGTAGTTTGAATAATTTTCCTTAAGAAAATAATGAAAGCTTGACATGAATATGCAATGCTTTTCATTAGCCATAGGGCAAACATTTAAAATATTTTCTTTTACTTTAAGCACGGAAAAATTGTACATTCTCTTTCTTTTCTTAATTTAGAAAAGCTTTATAAGTTCTATTTCCTTTTATAAGGAAAAACTTGATGATTTCCATTTTCTTTTATAAGGAAAAGCTCCTCCAATTACCAAGATACGGGTAACTCAGATAATTGGAGTCTCTTGCAAATGTGGTTTGACCATGACCCCAATTGGCGTCTCAATTGTTTTACCTGTACCTATTGTTTCTGGTCTAAAACAAAACTCAAATGTCCCACCATAATATGCATGTCATTATCTTATTTATGAACTACAATGTATTTTCACCTCGTGTATGCAATGCATATCTCAATCATCAATTGAATAAACATTATTAACTTCATTCAACATTGTAATTCTAAAAGCAGAATATAATACTATAGCTCACATTAATCTTCAAAACTTATTCTAACTGGAGGTAAAAATAATTAGAGGTGTACTCAGATCGGAGACACGAAGTCAAGTTATTTTAAAAGTTTTAGAGTTTTTTTTAATCGTATGATGACATAACCATGTCTTTGGAAATGAATTTACTACTGCAGTTACGAACTTGGCCATTGACGAAGATCAAATGGTTAAAAATGATTTATCAAACTTATAATTAGGGATGGTAAAATATTTGACCCGCGGGGATAAATAATTTAATGGGTATATGCGGATAAAATAAATGAATATTTTGATTCCTCATTAGTTAATGGATATAGAGACGGATGTAATGGTATATGAACTTGCAGATATCTATACCCGATAGTAAATTAGTAAATGTGTCGTAATGGTTTTTGTTTGTGTTAATGTATTAATGTTTTTATTTGTCAATATTTTTTTTGTACTAACAAAATAGGAGAAAAATAGTACATAATTGCAACAAAAAAATAATGTTCGTTCATAAAATGAATTTTTTTATATAAAAAATGATATCCATAAATATTCACTAATATCTATGGATATTTAAAAACCCATTAAATATTCATTAAGAAAATACCCGCACAGATATAAATAGGATACGAATATTTATGTTGGAAAAAAAAAGATATACTCTCTCCATCCTCATAGGACATTATTGAGAATTCAATTTTAAACGACATACAAGTAAATTATAAACAAATTTGTAATTGTTCATGTTAAATGTTTCTAACACATTTTATGTGCAATTTGTGTTCAAATAACTACAATTTACCATTCTATCCATCACGAGAAATTCTCATGGCAAAAGTTTCATTTTGCTAGACCCTAATCCTTCTTCATATAAGATTTGCTTAAATCTTTCTTTAGACATTGAATCTTTTTAAGATTATAATAACCAACAATCCTTTCAAACAAAACAACCAACAATTAACATGTCACTCATATATACCACACGAATAAAAGAGTCATTATCATAGAATTTCTTGTACAATGGGTAGAAAAAGTTTAATTGCACTCATGTTACTCCATAAAAGAATCAAATTTATTTTGGTTAGTATAAACTTTTTTCAATTTGCACGAAAGTTACTCTTTTTCTTTGACTTCGAAGCTTCAAGGCTGCTCTATATAGAATTTTCACCTCAAAATCAACTTGAAATGTTGCCTTCCAATCAAGTTGATCTATCTCTAAGTACAACATAGTTACTAATCCAAGCACAATTGAAATATAGGACATCTTCATCACATGTGAAAAAGTTTTTTCAAAGTTAATACACTTTTTCTAATCAAAATATTTCGCAACTAATCTTGCTTTGTAATTGGTTGAAAGGTACAATCTTATAATGCTTACAATTTGAATACTCCTTTATTCTTAAGCATTATTATGCCTTTTGGCAACTTTGTCAACTTAAATGTATGATTTGGTATAAGGATTCATTTCTTTTTGTATGACTTTCAACTTATTTTCCTTGCCACATTTGAAGTGACCTATTAGTAGTTCGCCAGCTATCTATTATAGTGATAATCGTATACGCATGTGAAGAATATATTTAGGAAACTTGATCATTTTACTTAAGGCTTAACAAGTGGGTAAAGTTAAAATTGTTTGGTGACATCCTAAGATAATTTCTCTTTACAAGACAAATTGATTCAATAATAGGATAAAAAGAACCAAACCAATTTTAGCTGAAAATGTCATTTTTGTATATGATGACTTTTCTACCTTGTTTTGGCTATATGTGGAGCTCTGGATGTCTTATTGAACTATTCTTAGACTCGTTGAGCTTAGAGAATTATATACAAATTATCTTTTAAACTCAAAACCAAATTCATTTTCTATCATGATAAAAAATTGGCTATAAGTTGACCATGAATTTGTGTTGTTTTTATTATTTTTTGAGGTTTATTAAATAATAGCTAAATAAAATCAATAAGCACAAACACTAACGGGTTGCAAATTGTTTTAGCTTCAGTTTTTGAAGTCCAATGATGTGTTCATTGATGCGTTAAAAAGATAAAAATATTTTCTACAACTTATATATCATTCATCTTGATTCTTGACCAAATTCAGCTTCTATCATGGTAACAAATGAACTGGAAGTTGATCACGAATTTGTGGTTTTTTTATTGTTTTAAGTGGATCATCAGAACAATAACTAAATAATAGGTGAATTTGAGGAAAGAGATGGTAAAAGAAGGCACCACAATCAAAATGATTGATAAGCTAAGAGGAATCACCACAATGATAAGGAAGTAATTGATAAGATTCAAATAAGTTCCAATCCAAGAACTCAAAGAGGATAAGAAAATCTCACTCACAATTCTCAAAGATAAACATTTTCTTGTTTGATAGAAGATAAGAAAAACCACAATAAACAAACAATAATCTTAGTGGCTACATTAACTTTTTTAATAAAAGTCTTGTCTAATCTTAATTAGAAAATAGTTACCAAAGAATCAAAAGAAGGCCAAGAGCTATTTTCTCAGCAACCTTTTTTATTTGTTCCTATTTATTTTATGGGTTAAATAAGTTTTTAGTTCCTATAAAATTTTGAAATTTCGTTTTTAGTCCCTGTAAATAAAAATCACATGTTTTAGTTCCTTCAAAATTATTCTACAAGTTGTTTTAGTCCTTGCTGAAACAAAACATACTTCAACTTTTAAATTTTGAATGATTTTTTATAAACATGTTTTGAACATTATTAAAAGTTCATCCGCACAAATATAATTTTTTTTTTAACTTGGGATGAATTACATATGAATTTTTTAAATGTCAAATATTCAAGATAAAAGTCCTTAAGATAAAAGTTCATTTTTTATGGACGAACTTTTTGTTGTGTTGTAAACGTGTAACAAAACAATCATTCAAAAACACATGTTGATGCTCCAATTAGGACACAAACATCTTCAATCTGAATTTTACTGCATTTTTCTACTCTCTTGAGTCTGAATTTAGTTCCAGTGTCTTCATTAAAATTGTAGCTATGGCTCTTAGCTTTCCACTACAAAAAAATTGACTTATCGTAACACACAAAGTGTGTCACTAAATGTTAAAAACTGTCACTAAAGGTCAATAATACTTTGAGTGACACCCAAATCAAGTGTCAATTTTAAGGGGGCGTCTTGCTACACTTTGAGGAGTGTCACTCTATGTTTTGACGATTGTCACTACATGTTTTTTATTTCTACCTACAATAATGACTGTCACTAAAAACTACATAAATATAAGTAAAGAATTGATCTATTCCTACGGTATTGTCTGTCACTAAAATCTAGAAAAATATATATAAAAAATTAATCTATGCCTACGGTATTGTCCGTCACTAAAACTTATTATTATTTATTAATTTAAATTTATTTTATCTCCCTACTAATTGTAATTCTAAATTATTAATACCAGTAAATTAAATTTAAATTTCTAATTTATTTTTATTAACTAATATCATTGAAACATACAATAAAATACAATTTAATTTTACTGATTCTATTAAAACATACAATAAATAGTTATTTTGCTCTAAAAGATTCAATAAATTTTCGACAGAAGCTAGAATGAGTTTCTTAGCATTTATTGTGATAAACTGCAAACTAATTTCATAAAGAACAATAATCATCTTTCTAAACAAAATATTTTATAAATACTCTAAAAAGTTTTGGTTATGAATATATTTCAGATTCCATATCACTACAGAGTAAACAATGGTACAAAAATATATGAATGAAATTTCCATATCACTACTGCCTTTATAGCATCTTTTTCTTGAAACTCTATAACTTATCATAGCCTTGATACATCAAGTGTTCTTCCATCAATCCCTTACCAGTCTCATTGCATCAGTGATCAGTCATTAAAATCTAGATGGTGTATTTTATTACAATCAAACCATGGATCATTAAAAAACAGAGAAATTAATAATTCCCTCAGACTGTATTTCAATTCCGAAAAGTGCATGACATGGTACTGTAATTATTTAAATTGAATTATTCCAAAAAGTGCATGACATGGTACTGTAATTCCGCAAAAGCATTGTACCGGTGCATAACGAGCGTCCAGTTCCTTCATAACTTTGCAAGAGCAAAATGAACAAATTGATACATTAAACTTGACTATAATGTCACTGTGGTTTCGTGAAACTCACCTTGATAGTAACAAAACTGGCATGAGATTGATGAGTTTTATAATTTGCACCTTCTTGTACTGATTTCAAATTCTTGTGATGCAGATCAAGGATGGATTTGGTGAGGGTAAAGATCTGATTGTGAGTGTTATGTCTGCCATGGGTGAGGAGCAGATTTGTGGTCTTAAGGACATTGGCCCCAAGTAATATATAGAGCCATAAATGCTGCTTGGAATTGAGATGGTATATTTAATATTTGTGTGTTTGTTGTGTAAAGATATAAACCTAAGTTTGAGAAATTCTTACTAGATATGGTAATGGTTGACTTTATTGAGTCGTTGACCACTTATATTTTTGTTGTGAACAATTGAACCATCAAGTCTGTTATATGGTATGAGATCACCGTTTAAGGCCTTTAATGAATGGCTTGTTGCTGCCTGAAATGCAATAACAAGTTTCAACATTAGGAGATCTAAAATATAAGCCAGACATATGAAACATAACAAAAATAATTATTACTTTCACAATGTAGACATCAATTCCAAGTTTTGCTATCATTGTAGCTTCTGAGATCTTTGTTTTCATCCCACCAGTTGTATCATGAGCAGCAACAGTTAGCTCAACTGTAAGATAACAAACACATGACAGAAAAGTTCAATCCATACGTTTGAATCACATATCCAATGGAAGCATGCACGTTAAAATGCCAATGTGAAAACATCGGGTTAATGAGTGAAAACAAAAACTCTCAAATCTTTTTGTTGAACTTCAGCTATGCAGTGGCATGCTACTGAGTTATAATAGATTCATACACCATTCCAACCAGTGTTGTCAATGGCGGATGGTAAAATATGGAGGAAGGCCATAAATCCATCATATAAACATGCCATTGCAGCCTATGGCACTCCCATGGGTGGGTTGTGGTGGCTAGTCGAAAAACAACAACAAGCCTTGTCCCACTAAGTAGGGTCGGTTACATGGATCAAATGATGCTATAATGTTCTTTCATATAGCGTATCTCTTTTCAGCTCAATAAAAATCCACCATAAAAACATGGCGCTGCGACTTATGGCAAAAACATAGCAGATATAATAGGTGTCGTGGCCTATGTTGGCTGGTACAAAATCCACCATGGCAGAAATTTGACAACACTGGTATAAAGTTCAGTTTAGATAACCTCTAGCTAATTCAAGCTTCACAGTCAAAATTAGTTTGTAGTTCTTTGGTTAATGAAAAGTTCTTATAAGCTGATAGATGTATATGGAGAAATTAAATGAGAAAGCATCTATGAAAATTAAGATACAGTAACTAATTTCAACTTAAACTGCAAATTGCAATTCAGAAAACTCAGTCACTGAAAGATACTTTCAATATTTCATTTCTTAGAAGTGCTTTCAGAGAAATTAATCTAAGTTTGCTTACTTGAGTTTTGCAACTTTGGTTTTATGACTGACCAGCTTCCATCTTCAGCAACAGCTGTGAGAGTTGAAAAGGTTGTTATTTGAAGAGACTAGAATAGGCCATATGAAAGGTAAAGTTTACAGCAAGTACTCACCAATCTCAGGATTTCTTCAATTTTACTTTCACCGGTTAATTTTTCTTCAATTTCAGGATTTCTTTCAAGCTCATATTAACTACAGGAAAATAAATGAATGCCTCACTTCCATATTCCATCAAATAGTAAGGTAAGGAAAGGAGAGTGGCATGTTAATCAATTATTAGATGTAGTAATGCTGACACCAACTACACCATGATAGCAGAAAAGCTTGAAACAAAAAATAAATATCCAATGTTTTGATGTAACATGCAAATTTGTGAATATATATAGTATAGATTGCAATAAGAATGAAACTACCTCTGGCTAGTGCTCTAACGATTTCCAGATTTAGAGTGGTAACCTGAAATTGGAATTAAATGGAATAATAAGCATGGAGGTGATCCTCATTCTGAAAGTAATTTGTATAAAAGCAATTTTTATATTTTGTTTTGAAGACAAATGAGGATTATTTGTATATTGTATAAGAATCATAAAAATCCAAGTCAAACACAAATAAGTGAAATAAAAGAGTTATAAATTACAACTATCGATAGATGTTGTAAAATTGCAAATGATTACTTACTGATATTCGCGTAGCAACAAAGCCTCCCTTGACAAGAGGTTTATTCAGCTGTCCCTTGTGAACACCAGATTTGCTAGCTTGGAAATGACCAAAAGAACCTGAGAGCACCACAGAGACTAATATAAACTAGTTGCTTATCATTAAGAATTAAATGTCGAGTTTTTAAGCATCACTTATAATGTGAAACAAGGTTGTCAAATCAAATCACGATCCAAATGGTGAAGCACTTCAAGAGCAAAAACTTGTTAATTCTAGTATGAGATTATTTAACTTTAAAGTATCATCTACCATGGATAAAACAGCTTACCATCACCAGCCACATCATTGGTAGCATTTGCAACCTGCTATACAAGACTGGCGCCAATATTCTTGACTTTATCCTGGAATTCAATGCTCTTAGCAACAGTTACTCCATCTTTTGTCACTTTAGGAGCACCAAAACTTTGCTCAATCACCACATTACGCCCCTAAAAACAGGAGAAATGCAAAATTAGCAATCATGATAAATACCAATTATATAAAGGGACGAAAATTGATAAGTTGATATCTTCCATTCCTACGGTCAAAACTAGTGCTCTTCCCAATTAAATGTTAATGAGTAAGTGTGTGTGATCCAGAGAGGATCAACATTATATATCTCCTTTTATTCTACTATCTTTACCTAAGCTATCTTTACTCAACAACAAAAAAAACAAGGAGGAAGATCTGCAATGTTACCTTAGGGCCCATGGTTACTTTAACTGCCTCAGCAAGCTCTTCAACACCCTTAAGCATCAAAGCTCGAGCGTCCACACCAAATTTTATCTCTTTTGCCGCATAATTTCTGCTCCATCCCACCCTACTTCCAATCTATGCAACACAAATAAAAAAACGGATATTGCTTCCAATCTATGCAACACGAATAAAATAAAATAAAATAAACTGATACTGAGAATTACAGGAATTACTAATCTCAAAACATTTTCAACAAAAAATGCTATTAACACAACAATGGTTCACCTGATCAGCATTGTTCCTAGCAATCCTGACAAAAAAGAACAATAACTAACTGTTAGAATAATTCAAGATATCACAGATGGATCCATATAAAGAGAAAATGCATATTATTTACAATAATTTTATCAGATACCCATGTGAATAATTTCAAAAAATAGCAACAATTGAAGCCAGCTTAAATGTGTACAATGGTAATTTAAAAAGTCTATAAAAGCAAAAGAGCACACTTACCGAGCTTTGGAGGCAATGGAGAAAGCAAAACGGTACATGGTTGTGGTTGGAACTGAGAAAGCTATACACTGAAGAAATTACAGAAAGTACAATGCAACGATTGCACGGTTCTTTTTCTGGTGAAAGGGAAGTCTAGCAGGGACAGGGTATAGAGTTTTGCGTTTATAATGTTTTTGTTTTTGTTATTCTTATTTTTTTACCTTAATTATGACAAAATTGCCTCACGATAAGTCAATAATATGAGATTATTATTCCTAATTACTAACCACTTAACAAACAAATTTTAAATTGCTAACTAAAAATAATGAAATCGTCATAATATTTGTTGATTTAATTGAAACTATAAAAACATAAATGAAAGTACCTTGGAAACATTTGGTCTCCCGGGATGAATGGCTTCAATGACCTGTATTAAAAGGCAATTAACATATTAGAATCTACATTTAACCAATCAGATCAGATAAAACTGAGAATTAAAAAATTTCCTGCACATATTGATATTCAGATCCAACAAAACCACCATTATTCAGATCCATTTAACCACTCATCAACTGTCAAACAAAGAAAAAGGCATCCACTTATCTCTAGAATCTTCTTCTCAAGCATCTTCTTTAGAGTCGACGACGCCGTTTTATCCAAGAAATTTCTCTTGATTGTATCAACGCACTTGAGCGCCATGTAGAAGTTGTCACCGGAAAGGTGACGGTTAGCGCGGGAGCAAACTTCAGTTGTAGTTACTCATAGATTAATGTACCGTAAAAGTGTTACGGTACTACTACTATATCCATTCATATTCTTACATGGTTAATATGCCAAATTAGCACCAAAGTTGAAAATTCAAATCAGGTAAACTAACATGATGGAGTTTCTATTACCTTCCAAGCCGTTGCACGCAAACCTCCTCCATCAGGAATTCCAGTGCTAGCAATTCTTCGCAATTTTTCCAAATTAATCTCCCTTCGTGAAAGCTACATTAATAAATAAATTAAAGTGGAAAGAATGAACAAGAAATATCAGAAATTAGAAGAAACCCTAACAAATAGTACACAATCAACACTTCATTTCAATTTTTCATGACCTAATTAATTTAATCAAAACACAAGCACAACTCCAACCTCATATTCTAGTTCCGATCTCTTCTCCTCCAACGAAATGGAAGTTGCAACTGCAACAGCATGTTTATTCGGTTTCTGCCGAATTCTTTGGTCCTTATCGTCTTTTTCACCATCGATAGCTTCGTCACCGTCGTCGCTCTCTCTGTGAAACTCAAATGCGCCTGGGTTTAATCGGCTCCAGCTCTTCGCCGAACTCAACTTCGAACCTCTCGATTTCGTCCAATCCGGCGGCCATCACCAAGCTTCCAAGCCGGTCGGGAAAGATCGTGCCAGGCTTGTCAGGTGCTGGAAGCTTGAGCTTGCCTTTGAGCATGGCGGATGAGTTAGTTGAAATGGTGGGAAGTGGAATTTGGAAGAGCGAGAGAGAATCATGATGGCTGGGATTGATATCAAACTAAGTCTACTACGAAGAAGAATGGTTGTTAGGGGAGTTAACGGTTGAATGGTAGGTAGGTGCCGTTAGGAATTAGACTACAACTGATTAATCTGCAAGGTTAACATTCTTCGAAACGTTTCGCGTTTCGACGAAGGAGTCAAGGGAGGAAAGGAGAGGACGAGCGACGGATTGGAGTTTGGAGTTGGAATCCGAGAGTGATGATTTGAGGGATTCGACGTCGGAGAGAAGGGATTTGAGGTCGTCGACGGCGAGGATGAAGTCTTGGTAGTGTGCTTTGTAGACTTCTTCGATCTCGGATTCTTTGGAGCGGGCGAAGTGCTTGAGGTGGTGTTGGAGGCTCTCTGGTTTGCCGGAGCGATTTAAAAACGATTTCAACCTAACTGAATTGTGGAAAAAATTCTTGAGAGGGAAGTAAGGGAAATGAGTTTAATGAAACCGAGATAAATGATAACAAAGGGAAAATCATTTTCTACTTTTATTTTTTTGAAGATTTTTGTGCATTTACGTTTTTTTACAAAAAGAGTATAATATTTTTAGAAATAGTGACACCTTAACTGTAGTTAAAAGTAATTTAAGTGACAAATAAAAAAACATCACAAAATGCTGAATTTAAATCACTTCGCTGAATTTTCACTTACTCGTGAATCCCTAAATCGCTGAATCTGAATCGTAAATTTCTATATCATAAGAGAAATCCGATTGATGATGAATATGTATTGAAGAGGAAATCGATTAAAGAGGAAATTGAAGGAATCAATGGAAGAGGGAATCAAATTTTTTTTGATAATTTATGAGATGAAATAGGGAAAATTGAGAAGAGCTTCAATCATTCCTTAACCTTTTGAGCAAATTTGAGAAGAAATATGGAAAAAAAAAGTTTCTGGGATCGAAATTGGAGAAAGGGAATACGACTGTTGGGTGAATTTTGAGCAAATTTGAGAAGAAATAAGGAAAAAAAAAAGTTCTGAGATCGAAATGGGAGAAAGGGAATACGGTGAAATGAAGTCTGGGTCAACGAGGCATTATTTTTTTTTTTTGTGAATATTTGAGTTTTTGTTAAATTAATATAATGTAGTTACATGAAATAAGAATAGGTGACACTCAGTCTGTAGCTAAAAGTAATTATAGTGATATATAAGAATAGGTGACACTCAGTATGTAGTTAAAAGTAATTATAGTGATATATAGGAATAGGTGACACTCAGTCTGTAGCTAAAAGTAATTATAGTGACAAATAAAGAGATATCACTAAAAGTTGAGTGTCACGATAGGTCAATTTTTTTGTAGTGTTCCTTTGTACTTAGTTTGACATCTATTGGACATCTACAACTCCATATATGGCTGAAATACTCCATATAAGTCATATTGATTTCTTACCAAATATCCAGCAGTGCACTAAAACAACAAAACAACGCAATAACTACAAAAAATCTTCAATTAATCAAGGAAATAAGAAAATAAATGTTTCATTAAATCCAAGAACTTAAATCAACAAATTATATCAAATAACTCCTTAAATTAACTAATGGTTAAAGATAAATAGCATTAAAAGCAATAAAAAAATATGCATATGATGAAGAACTATCATAGTCAAATTAGCATTCTATCTTTTAGTTACTATCTATATATTCACTTAACATAACTATATAATGAGTCTTTACATCATAAAATCGTAGGCTCTCAAGTTGATAAGTTCAAGTATCAAATAAACCTTTAAAACCTCATAATTTGATCCATTCTAAATAAATTTTGATTTCGTTTGTTGTTGTGTAACTGGTAATTCGAGGAGTCTCAACCTATATTCTTTTCTCACCAATCTGAATTGTTCTTGCTGGAATTAATCTAATCACAAGACATGCTCTATCTAACATATTGTTACTACAATCATATTCTAGTGCAGAAAGCGACAAATTCATGAGCATGTATATATTAGGATCTACGACATGTTTAATCTACTAAGGGTTCGCTTGATTCGCGTAATATGATAAAGACATGATATGGTATAAAGTTGGATAAGGATATGAAATGATAGTGACAAGACATGATAACCAACAAGATAACAACATTTTATTTTGTCATGTATTTTGTACACATTTCATCATGACATGATATGATATATTATATTTAAATAACAAAATTAACATTGTGAACAATTACATATTATTTTTTTTCAAAAATTAAATTATTATATTTTAAATATTAGAGATTAACAAAAAAAAATACTAAAAAGTTAAATAAGTAATAAAATAATTTTATATTTAAAACTATCCATTAACACTACTAAATAAACAGTTTAATTTTTGTTTAGTAAAATCATGAGTAACCATATACGATATATATATTATATGTAAAAAGGAAAAAATACCTTTGGAAACAAATTATATTTATTTTAAAATTTCAATTAATTTTCATATTTTTATAACTTTGAATACTAATTAATTGAATTATATAAACTAGACAAAACTAACCTTGTGATAAAATCATAAATATTTTTAAAATTAATTATTAATATTTTATTTTTAATTTTAATATCAAATTCTATTAACTATTGTTATATTTATATTTGATTAGATTTACATTTTAATATTTTAATATTATATTTTATAAATTGTTTTTGTATTTATATTTATATATACTTTTTTTATTATATTTTAACTTTATATTTTATAAGGGTAATTGAGTAAATTATTGTTCTTATCATATCTTGCTGGTTTCTAACTCAGCTCATATTCAAGATAGTAATTTCAACTAGAGAGACATGAAAAGACAGAGTTTTGGATTAACTTATCATATTGTGTTGGTTCATCAAACATTAGGTTCAGATAGAATATGATAACTTATTCCTAAATATGTAGTTTTAGGAATACCTGGATCTATGGTGAAAGGTATTCCAACAACAATTCTGAGACTCGAAGTAGAAAGACGGGCAATAAAGACTCGTTAGCTTGTGGTTCTGGCTTGATCAGTACTCTTGTTGCACTCTTCAGATGGGGAGAAGAGACTATTTTACTTGTGTACAGTATTAGGGACCATAACTTGTATACATATGGGTGATGACCAATTGGGTTCACATTATTCTCAGATGGGTCATTAGTGACATTATCTCATATTGAGCTCATATTAATTAATTAAACATTTAATTGTCCCATTAAAAATCTAATCATCCTTACTACTTAATTAATCACTAATTAGCAATATTGTTGTGCTCACATATTAATATTGGAATATAATAATTAAATTAAATATTCCAACAATCTCTCACTTGGAAAATATATCTTAATAATTATATCAGAATTCTTTCGACGCACTTCCAAATGCTATTTATATTTAGATTTCTCCTTTATAATATGGTCCACCTCAAACATCATTAATGGGATCACTGTGGCTGTTGTCACTGACGTATAATGTGACTAAACTTCGACGACCAACACATCAATGCATTTGATGACTTAGATCGATATGGATAAGTGACATGGAAATTTCATGCAATGTGATCTTTATATCGTGCCTATTTCTAATTGGTCCAATTGAAATCTTTAGTGAGATCAAGTTGAAATTCTTGAAGTGCGAATTCAATATTTGCACACACTATACAGAAACGGTTATAACAATAACCCCATAAATTTTATTTTTGCATAAAATCATAACATAAAGTTTGTATCAAGAACCAAACTATAAAACATAAAGGAAGATAGACTCCCACTAATCTAAGGCATCCTTAATGACAACAATCATATGAAAGACGTTAGATTGTCAAACCTTTTATTAATGGGTTAGCTAGCATAGAGTCTGTCCCTACATGTTATATTCTTCAACAAAAATAACATGTATGTCAATATAACTTAAATAGTTGACTTATGTCACATTATATCTTAAATAGTCTTTCAATAACTTTTCCTATATGCAACCAAGTGACATAAATAAATCAACATTTCCATAAGTTAAGGTGTCCACTTTATGTAAACTTAAAAACGATCAGAGCCAAAATATTGATCATTTCTAAATTGTTAGATCTCTAATTTGTGAGCATAAACTTTATTATTCTCTTTAACAATGCTTATGGTTACCTTTGTCAACAATTCAAACATGAATTGCTCAAGTATCTACCAAATTGATCTCATTATGCACGTTATTTCTGGATCTGTGTAAATAAAACCATACATTAGACTCCCCACAATCAATGCATAAGAAAATACTTACTTTTCTAAGTTTTCTAAAATTCTTTTAGGCAATAAATGAGACAAAGATTGTCTCATTTAGTGATTGAGATATCCCTTAATTTATTATATTTCATGTTGAATTTACTTTTATCTTTATTGATATATTTCTTTTTTGATAACCCAAAAATACATTGAGAATGATCTCTTAATACCACAATGTCAAACACAGATAAGGCGTCCCCAAGATCTTTCATTGCTAAACTTATATTAGAGATATCTCAGTTTCACGCAACACATATATCATTGTTAACTAAATAAAGGAATTTTGACACTTATAATAGAACTATAAACAAACTCTCACCAACATTATAATATCCAAAATTCTCCACAAAGTAATCTCAAAACCAAATGAGATAATTATTTTATAAGACTTTTGTGATATGACTAATGAGACCTATTCATTAGTTCATATGAATTACATCAAATTTCAAATCATTTACTTTATGTCTATTGACATAAAGTTTCCTTTGTTTGTATATATTATTTCTTAAATGTTTTAATTTAGAAACATGATATTAACATCAATCTTATATAGCACAAAAAATCATAATGAATAATGAGTGTCATGATTGTCCTAACAACCTTTTATGCACACGATTTCCTTATTTGAAGATATGAGAAATAATAAAGTACATATTTTTAGTGATCTCAAATACAGTTGAACCACTTGCTTCTTAACCTCCAAGGAACAATTTCACAATTTTTAAAAGGAAGAGTCCCCAATTTTGAGTATGTTTCCAACCAAACTGATGTCCATCACTTTTTAAAGTCTATTTCCATTGCATGCATAGCTCTAATGAGTTCCACATGAATATATTATCACTATTTCCATTCCATTGCATGCATAGCTCTATTGATGTGTTGACACCTAATTTTGTCCACTTGTTATTTATTTATCTATTTATTTATTTTTTACTTTTTATTAAAAAAAAGGGGAAATAATAATAATAAATGTATAGAAATATAAAAATAAAAATAAATAATTAGGGCTTTAAACTTTAAACAATCACATTTGTTCCCAGTTTTTTGCCTCTAATTCTTGTTTAGACTCTTTTCTAAAAAATAGAAAAAATAAAAAAAATATATATAAAAATATATAAAAAAATAATTAAAAAAAATATACATAATTGTATGAAAGAAACTGAAAAGAAATGGATTGATGGTCATAAAAATCGGTATAATGAGGATCAATTGAATGGATTGATGATCATAAAAATCGGTATAATGATAATCAATTGAAAGAAAAGAAACCACAAAGAAAGAGATTAATAGTAATAAAATGGTGATCAATTGGCAATTATTCCCTTGTCTTTTGTAACCTACACCCGAAAGGCCTATAAATAATCGATAGTAAGAGTGGAAGGAGAGGACATTTTTGAGGGCACAAAAAAGAAAGAAGAGAGAATAACAGGCGAGAGAGGAGCATAGAATCTGGTCTTGGGAAAATCAGTCCAGCAAGAAACTACTTCGGTAGTAAGGTATCTCTTCTCTAAATTTCTTCTTATTAGTCTTTATATTGATCTCTTTAAAAAATATTCTTTTTTTTCTTTCTCTTTTTCTATTTATACAAAAAAATAAACTCGTGTGTTAAGCTTTCATTTTTCTAAGGTTGTCTGTTCTGCTTTCTTTGCAACACAAAATGCTAGAAAAATATAACTAATTGATACTTATAAACCAGTCACCAAGAAAACGAATTTTACCGCATCGTAATATTGAATATATAGCTCATATCACGTATCTATCAAAATAACAAAAAGATCGTAATAACAAATAAATAGTTTTCCATTAGATTAGAATTAATAGTCGCTGCCGCCGGATGAAATTCATCCTCGCTCGCCGCGCCACATCTCACCTCTTTTTTTTATTATTATATTTTCGTTACGTTGTTTATTTAACAAAAATTAATTTTTCTTTAAAACAAAAATAAAAAATACAATCTGCGAACAAATATCTCACCTTTTTTTTTGTGTTATTATTTATATTATCACTATTACCATTATTATTATTATTATTATTATCACTATTATGCTGTTAATTTATTTATATATATATATATATATAAAGTAAAATTAATAATAAAATCAGCCAACACATCAATATTTTCTACCCAAGAACTACGCGTGTTTTGATTTCTCCATTGCACCTGGGGATACGTAGGAGCAAGGTTTTATTCCTTGTCAAACCAAATTAATAAAAAATATTTTTCCTTCTTTTATTAATGTAAATAATTTATTTTATTTTTTTTTTATTATTCTTTTTGGGTAAAAATAAATGAATAAATAAATAAATAGTTTGTATACAATTAATTATAGGGTAACCGTTTAACGGACGTTGTAGGGTGCTAATACCTTCCCTACTCGTAATCGACTCCCGAATCCGAATTTTTGGTTCAAAAAATAATTATTTTAGGTTTTATCCAATTTTTCCTTTGAATAAAATAAAATTGGTGGCGACTCCTTTTTCGCGGACAAACCGGCCGCGACAGCTGGCGACTCCGCTGGGGACTTTCGAGAGTCAAGCTCAATTTAATTAATTGTATATGATTATTTATTATTTTATTTATATTACCCCAATTGTTTTATTTGTTTTGATATATTGTTAATATAATTATATATGTCTTGTTAATTTATTTTCATTGTGGCTATTTTTTTTTAATTTTAATTTTATTTATTTTACTATACATTACCCTAACACGACACACACTTATGAGTGGGCTCTATACCCGGGCTGAGTGCAACCTAAGATAAGTTAGAGACTGTGTAATGATAATCTTCTGGATGTACATCTTGTTTGGTTGTCATGAAAGTCTCACCTAGAGTTGACCTTTTCTAGAATATTTCCATTTTAATAGTTTACCTATTAATTGGTTTAATATTTTAGAATTGAGTTGTGTGCTCTAGGAACCAATTTAGAACTATAGAGCCACCCATAGTAAAGGTTCACATTACAAAAAAAAAACATCAAATAAAAAAGAACCATGTAGGACACATGTATATATGAAAAAAACCTACCCTATCTATATCCCATATTCATCATAATGCATTGCATAATCATGCATGTTTCATCTTTTATTTCATTTTACAACATGTTGTTTTTCTTTTTCTCCTCATTTTTTAAGAAAAATTAATTGCATATTAGGAGGTAGTCAAATGTTTCACTTAAATGCACAATCACTGCATTCATTTTTTTTTTACATTCTCATAACATTTTCCTTCAAGAAAAAAATAAAATAAAAAAGCAAAAAAAAAAAAGAAAGAAAAAAAAAACAAGCAAAAAAAGAATGAAAAAAAAGTATCATGATACCCTTACCGAACATGTTCTCGAGCTAAAATCATGGATGAATTGAAGCATACAAAGATGATCTAAACCAACTGAAAGACCCTGTGGCTAAAAGCTTGGAAATATTACAAATCATCAATACTTGAAATCATGGGAACCCTTCATGGAAAAAGTATATCACGAAGAACTCATGTTTACCCCTTGATTTCATAAGTCTAACAATTTTTACCTTTTAGTCTACTTTTTGGTCAACCACAAGTCACTTGTCCACAAGATTTGAACCTGATACTGATGAGATTCATCTTTATCCTCCACCCTCTACTTCTGGGTCATGAACATATTTTTTTTGGCTTTTCGCCACAGGTGAACCTCTAGAAGTTGGGTCGTCTATGTTGAACTTTAATCACTATAGCTTATTACTTTGATGCCATGAAAAAATACATCAATCTAAAGAAAAATGTCAAATCTTGTATGAACCTTTAAGGACATTTGAAAAAAAACTTCGACTAGACATTATGTTGAAGACATTGACGATGTTGCATATATATTCTGAGTTTATCCAAGGGGCAAAGTCAACAATGAAGATATTATCAAGTTCTCTCAATTTGATTCTAAAGCACTGATAATATTGCTAAGTATGAAGTCTATTTCCATTCCATTGCATGCAATGGAATGGAAATAGACTATATTATTATTTTGTGTTATTATTTATATTATCACTATTACCATTATTATTATTATTATTATTATCACTATTATGCTGTTAATTTATTTTTATATGTATATATATAAAGTAAAATTAATAATAAAATCAGCCAACACATCAATATTTTCTACCCAAGAACTACGCGTGTTTTGATTTATCCATTGCACCTGGGGATACGTAGGAGCAAGGTTTTATTCCTTGTCAAACCAAATTAATAAAAAATATTTTTCCTTCTTTTATTAATGTAAATAATTTATTTTATTTTTTTTTAGTATTCTTTTTGGGTAAAAATAAATGAATAAATAAATAAATAGTTTGTATACAATTAATTATAGGGTAACCGTTTAACGGACGTTGTAGGGTGCTAATACCTTCCCTACTCGTAATCGACTCCCGAATCCGAATTTTTGGTTCAAAAAATAATTATTTTAGGTTTTATCCAATTTTTCCTTTGAATAAAATAAAATTGGTGGCGACTCCTTTTTCGCGGACAAACCGGCCGCGACACCTTTTATGCACACGATTTCCTTATTTGAAGATATGAGAAATAATAAAGTACATATTTTTAGTGATCTCAAATACAGTTGAACCACTTGCTTCTTAACCTCCAAGGAACAATTTCACAATTTTTAAAAGGAAGAGTCCCCAATTTTGAGTATGTTTCCAACCAAACTGATGTCCGTCACTTTTTAAAGTCTATTTCCATTGCATGCATAGCTCTAATGAGTTCCACATGAAAATCAGTGGACGTGCCACCACAACAACCACATTGTTATATCTAAAAATATTCCCACACACAGCTGGTCCAGGACAAGCTTTTGTGGTGCCAACTATATTGGATTTGATCAAAGAAATTATAGGAGGGGGCCAAATAAACTCCTTAGGAGCATGATTCACAACAAAAAATCTATTAGGGTCAAGAATTCATGCATGGAAGAAAAAGAGGTACCAATAGTATGATTTCTAGCAAGAGACACATTCGAGCTCACGATACAGAAAGGTAACTTCCAAGAAATCAACTTGTTATCAAACATCTTTTTATTTAAGCAAAATCAAATCACATCAATTAAGTTGAATATAATAGCTATGATAATAGTATTACATTAAAGAGACCAAAATCTTCGACCAACGTCCAACACATTATCAATAGATGACGTGTCAATAGCAAAGTTGATATGGATTTGAGTGTTTCCAAATCAGATTAAAGATCTAAGCAAGTGGTTTCTTCTAATAAAGTAGCAAAATGAAAGGGGAAAAAGAACCAAAGATGGGTCAAATTAAGAAGATGGAGAAGGTGCCACAATGAATGATGATTGATAAGTCAATGTGGAAGCCACAATGGTAAGGAAGCCATTGATAAGATTCAAGCAAGTTCTAATCCAAGAACTCAAAAAGGAGACAAATATTACTCACCATTCTCATGAGAGAAAGTCTAATTCATTTCAAACTTATCCTAAATGAGACTCTTATAAGGTATTTAAATACGGATTTACCATATTCCTAAAATGGGCCAAAAGACAATTCTCTAGACCCATATTGGGTTTACACTACTTAACTAAAATTATTACAATTCAAATTAAACACAAATAAAACTAAAAACTATTACAAAGTCTTGACTTGAAATATTCTTTTTTTTTCCTCCTAATTAGCTCATTTTAGGTCCTCATCATTCCTTCATCATTCTTAGAAAAATTTGACCTCGAATTTAGCTCAATCATAACCTACAAGAAGAAAAACACAAGTCAAAGACATGAAGAATAATGATAATGCTACCACCAGGATATAATGGAAATTGTGAAAACCACCAAATATGCCAAGTAGGTGAAGCACAACTCCACTTTTTGCATTCAACAATCCAACATATTCATTTCCAATATAAGGAGTTTTCAAGATAGGGGTAAAATTATACCTCTTGAAATTGACATTAAGTACCAATGTTACCTTCTTTGGATTGTAATTGGTGACAAACAAGAAGTTGCTTTGTATTTCCAAAGACTTCAAAGCAAATTGACCCTCATGGACATTCCTTGCATCATAAACAAATGAAAGTTCTTTTTGAAAAAAGACAAATCCCTCAAACAAATTAGGTGTATCATATGGAAGTTTAAAATATTTTCGAATAATAGAAAGAGTAAGGGGAGGTGTAGTAGTGCAACTATCAACTAATTCTACATACAAACATTTACCCTTCATAGAAAGTATTCAAGTTAGTAAACAAATGTTTCTTAAGAATCCCAAGACATTCTTCAAAAAAATTTCATGAACCAAATTTACTTTAGAATGCACAACAACACATTTATCAAGAAAATCATTTAAGTCTTGGCTCATAATTCTCAAATCAAGTTTAGAAGAATAATATGGATTAAACACTTGATGCTTCATGGTTTCAACTTTCAAATGAGGCTTATGGAAATAACACAAGTAAGGCATTTATTTCAACATGAGTATTTGTAAATCTATCAAGCATATGAGGAAGAAACTTATCAAACAATTTATGAGAAACATGAATTAAAATAGAAGAAGAATTAAAGTTGTTAGGATTCAAATTAAGATTTTCCTTGCAAACATCATTTTGGGAAACCTTTGGCCAATCACCTTTAACTTAAATGGATTATGTGCATTCCTCTTTTAGAGACCTATCTTCAAGATTTTGAGCATAAGAATCAACCAAGTTAGGAAAATAGTTAGACTCAATTTCTTGCTCTTCGTCTCTCAAATTTTGTTCCACTTCATCTTTCTTTTCTTTAGTTTTCACTCTCTCTCTCAAGGTTAACTTATTGTTTTCTTCTTCCTCTTTTTTTCTTTGATTTTCTCTTTCTCTCTCAAGGCTAGCTTCTCTACTATTCTTGTCTCTTTTGCATATCTATTTTCATAAAGATATTTCACACACTCCGGATCCAATACAAAATCTCCAATATATCCATCATATGATATACTTTCATTCTTTTTTTTTCTCGATCCTCCTTTTTATATTCTTTGTGTCTTTTCTCTTTTGCATACCTTATATCATCTCTCTTAAAATCTCTAAGCCTCCTTACTTTTTCTCTATTTCTCCTTTCATACATCATTTCCTCCTCACCATAATCTCCATATCTTCTTTCCTTTTCTCTATTTCTCCTTTCATACATCTTTTCCTCCTCATCATAATCTTCACATCGTCTTTCTTTTTCAATAAATCTCCTTTCATACCTACTTTCCTTCTCATAATAACTTCTATATCTTATTTCTTTCTCAATTTCAAACCTATCATTATTTTTTAGAAGATCTTCCATGATAAGATATCTTATCTCTTTGATTCAAAAACTCTTCTCTCAAGAAATTCATTTGAGTATTCAACATTTTTGTAAAGTGGCCCATAAGTTAAGTCATTCAAGGAGAAAAGGGGTTTGGTTCAATTCCACTCATGATTTCAAAAACAACAAATCAACAAATACCACAATAATAAAGCAAATAACAAGAACAAGTTAAGAACATAAAAATAAGGCCATTACCAATCACTAAGTGTTTACACTCAATGATATATCACTAAATGATGGCTTTTTCTAATGATGCGGACTCTTGCCTTTTACCACTCAAACTTCTCTATCGAGTTCTTAAAAAGAACCCAAGCAAGAATCCAAATCAAAGAATTGAAACACGATGTAACAAGTCCATAAAAGCTATCAACACAAGATTTTCAAGAAGGAAAACTCTAAGACAAAACTAAGAGAATTTAAAATGAAAAAAAAAAATTAAGTAAATGAAGACACACTCAAGTAGATTATCAAAGAAATAAGAAAGATTAAAACTAAATGAGTAAATGATCCAAACATGTGGAAGGTAAGGTATCAAAATAAAACTTGCAATGCCTAAAAGAGGTAACAAGGATACCAAAATGTATGATGTTTCATTGCGGACAATTCTTGGTTTTTTTTCTTTTTTATTTTTATTTTTTGCAAAATGCCTTTTTTTCAATAAGTGATGCTGTGTAGAATCACTTTTTCGAAAAACTTATCTTTTTTTTTTTTATGCATATTTGAATTCCTTTCATTTTTCTAATCTATTTAGGCTTTCGAAGTTCCAGAATTGGATATATATAGTAGAAATAACATCAGAAACAAAATTTGTAAGTGAAATTTTGGATCAAAGAATTGCAAGTGAAGAAGATAATGAAACTAAACCTATTTTTTTTTCTCGAAAACAGCAACTAGGGACTCAAAATTTCAACCAAAATAACATCAAGTAATCACCCAAATAAACCTTCATACACATATTATGACACTTATAAACAACAAACAACTCAAGATTGAACAAGATTTTGAATAAAATGCAACAAATTGAAACTAAAATTTCAAATATACACAAAACACTAAAATAGAAATTTATAACAAAGATTATCACTTGGGGACAAGCTCTGAATACCAAATGATGTGGATTTGAGTGCTTCTGTAGGAGATTGAAGATCTAACCAAGTGATTTCTTCAAATAAAATGGCATAATGAAAGGGAAAAAAAAACGAAAGATGGGTTAGATTAAGAAGATGGAGAAGACACCACAATCAATGATGATTGATAAGCCAATAGGGAATCGCCACAACGGTAAGGAAACCATTGATAAGATTCAAGCAAGTTCTATTTCAAGAACTCAAAGAGGAGACATATTTCACTCCCCATTCACATGAGAGAAATTATAATTCATTCAAACTTATTCAAAATAAGACTCTTACAATGTATTTAAAGAAGTATTTACCATACTCCTAAAATGCGCCAAAAGCTAGACCTATATTGGGCTTACACCAATTAACCACAATTATCACAATTCAAATTAAACACAAATAAAACTAAAAACTATTACAAAGTTTTGACTTGAAATATTCTTTGTTCTTCCTCCTAATTAGATCATTTTTTGTCCTCATCAAAAGTTAAGAGTAGAAGCAACCCAAGTCCAAAGGTTTTTTGCAAAGACACAAATTACATTGAGATCAACATTTCTTTTCCACACAAGTTACACTGAGATCAACATTGCAACCTCTAGCACACAAATTTTCAACTGTAGGAACTTTATATTAAAAGAGGCACCAGACAAGAAAATATTTGGATGGCTGAATAAATGGGCTACAAATCAACTTGACCCAATAAACCTCATAAAAGGAAGGCTTTTGAAAGAGATAACCATCTCCAAAAGGAAGCTCTCAATTTTTAGATTGATCCAAACTAGTTTATCCTCCGTCCTAAAGTTAGGGACATAAGCTTCCTATAAAATATCAACAATATAAGAATAATTCAAATGGATAGAATGACATGTATACTAGTTGTTATTTCTAATGTAGTCTTTGACAATAACTTGTAGCAAATGATGCTTGTCCTCAAGGATATTAAGACTTTTAACCATAGGGAATCTGATCCATTGATCCTTCCAAAAATTAATCTTCTCCCTTTGCCCAAGAAGCAATTGAGAATTATCTTTGGTAATGTGAACCTTATGTTTGATACTAGACCAAATCAAGGTGTCTATATGATAAGATATGAGGCCATTCAATCTCATAACTCTTGATTTAAAGAGAGAAGCCCATTTACAATTCGAAGTATTCAAATTCAAACACAACTTGAGGATGGATGCCTCATTAATATCCCTCAAGGGTCTAATACGAAAGCACCATCCTTAATAGGAGTGCAAACTTTGTTCCAAGCTCCGGTGCAAAGTTTTCGTTGATTAATGTCACTAGACCAAAGAAAGTTTCTTTTCCATTTATCGACAGTATTGATAAAAAGATAGGCCAAAAGTAGATTCATCATACCATGAACAACACTTTTCAAAAGTTGCCCTCTACCTGTATTTGACAATAAATAAGTCTTCCAAGTAGCTAATTTTGATTTAAATCTATCAGCAATAGGCATAAAATGAATAGACTTAGGCTTGAAAATAGGAATCCCAAGATAAATAAAAAGAATCTCCCGAATATTAAAACCTAATAAGTTAGCAATTTTAGCCTTTCTTCTAGGAGTGATAGAACCAACATAAATAGTAGACTTTAGCTGGTTAATAATCTACCCAAAAACTTCACTATAATACAAAGACAGATCTTTAAAGGATTTAAAATTAGATATATTTCCTATACATAAAATCATCACATCATCATCATAAAGAACATGAGATAGCACCAAGGTTTCCTTTGGACAAGCCACAAAAGAAAGTAAGCCATCATTAACCAACATAGAAGTACCCCAACTAAGGACATCTTCCACAATATAAAAAAGGAGAAGACAAATAGGATCACCCTATACCTAACTCCTCTTTTACAAGAAAAATAACTAGCAATCCTCTACCGTTCCTATAAATTGAAAACTTTGCAGAGTGTAGAATAATGTCTATCTATTGACAAAATTCATAATCAAATCCAAAACAATAAAAATCTTTTTGCAAGAACTTCTGATCAATGGTATCAAAAGCTTTACCTATATCAATCTTAAGGGCAAGGTTACCTACAAAAGATTTATTGTGTAGCATATGAATAGCTTCAAAAGTAAGGAAAATACAGTTAGCAATTTGTCTTCCCTTTATAAAACCTCTCTAGTAGGTGGAGATAATGTTTTGTCTACTTTAAGAACTTTAGGTATTAGGACTACAATGTTTACATTCTAGTTAGCCATCAACCAACTAGGTTTTAAAAATTGCATCACCTCCTTGAATATACCTTGACCAAAAATATCCAAATACTATTGAAAGAAATAAAATCCATAACCATATGGGTTAGGAGCTCCATCTAAATTCATAGAAAAAATAGCATATCTATCATCATCAAAGCTAGGTAAATTAGTAAGTATATCATTCATCGAGGCATCAAGCAGATTATGAATAACCCTCTCAATAAGCACATTATCAATACTATTATTCGAAGTAAAAATAGACTCTAAGTAACTTACAACTTGATTTTCAATAGCCCCAACATTACTAATCAGATCATTACCATTTCTCAACGCATAAATCCTCTTTGCTCGTGATGCTCATCTTGATATTCATCGGTGGAATTAGTGTAACACCCTGATTTTTAACAGCGCGGTGTATTTTTTTAAAATAAATTGATAAAATACTAGTCGTTTCACGAACGACAAAAGTCATAATTAAATTACATCAAATTTATAAAAAAATTAAAATGGTTTTTGAGACGATAATCCAAAATATCCAAATATAAAATACACCGGCTAAATTAGTTTGTTTCAAATACATAAGTTCCCTTTTTACAACCACAGCCTTGAAATAAGAAAGGGAAATAAATAAAATTCATAAATAGAACCCTAAGCTGATCCTTAATCTAACTAAGGGTGACTGGGTATTGAGAATCCACGAGCGGCATCAAGCCCCACTGCTTTCGATCACAAAACCAACTCGTCGCTAAGTTACACCTTAGGACGATCTTGATCCTCATCTGAGGGCAAAGCCCAGATTTTCACAATAATTGTAAAGTATCACCAACCGAAATTAACAGATATCACATAGCATTCAAATTTTAAGTGCACAAAATAACCTTTCAACTTGGCATACATCTAGAAAGGGTTTGCATATGCTAAACATTCATAAACAAGGTTGAAAAATGATGTTTTGGACCAAATTGCACTGTCGTATTCGAATACAGCAATGTTGTATTCGAATATAGTGATATTTTGCAAGTCAGAAGCAAAAACAGCACCAAAGCACAATTGTATTCGAATACAAGCCTGTTGTATTCGAATACAGATGCAAAAACAGCAAAAAAAACAGCACAGACAGCACAAACAGCACAACTGTATTCGAATACAGATGCGTAAACAGCCAAAAACAGCACAAACAGCACAACTGTATTCGAATACAGATTTGAAAACAGCCAAAAACAATACAAACAGCACAATCAGCACATATAGCACAATTGTATTCGAATACAGCCTCCTTGTATTCAATTACAAATGCGAAAACAGTGAAAAATCCTGCACTTTTTGTATTCGAATACAATCTCTTCGTATTCGAATACAATTGCGAAGTCAGTGGCAAAAATTTGGTATCTGTATTCGACTACAACATCCTCGTAGCCGAATACAAGTGCGAAAAATGCAGATTTTCAGTTTTGAAAATGGTTTGAAAACACTTGAAAATTATGATACAAAGTCCAATCAATAACACATCGAACATTCATAATATCAATACATAATTCACACCAATTTAATCTCCACAAATTCACACCTCAGTCACACATCAAACATTCATGACCTCAATTATGAACACATAATTACATCAAAACTTAATCACCACCCCTTCACACATAATCACACCCCAATCATTCATAATATATCAAACATGACTCGCGTTCCAAGCACCCTAATGCAATGCATATATGCCAATGCACATGATTCCAGAATTTCACCCAAACCCTCCTCGAAGGGGCGTAAATCATAATTGTACCGCCTATCACAGACCGAAGTACTAATTACCAAGGTGCAGTCGCTCACAGACCAGCACGATTTACTAAAGTGCAATCTCTCTCATAGATCAGCACGACACGATAATCCCCGTAAGGATAAGATGAACCAACAATTCACATGGCATCATCCCGTGGCCCATCCGGTCACCACTATCACCATGGCCCATCCGATCACCATTTACTATGAAATGCATGAGCATAATCCTGTGGTCCATCCAGTCACCACTATCACCATGGCTCATCCGGTCACCATGTACTATGAAATTCATGAGCATACTCTGACTCTTAACACCACAACCATTACGTAAATGCAACTATTAAAAGATTCCCCATTTTTAATGCTCATTTAGCACTAATGATTTCTCAAATTAAACACAGAGCATACTCAAACATTTTTAACTCATAGTCCCACAATTCACACCAAATCACATCAATTCATTTTTCCACAAAATCCACACATAAATTGCATTTATTCAAAACCCCACATTTTCAAAATAAAGCACATCTCAAATTTCATAATATTAATTATGAACACATCAAACACACCAAACATGAATCACCACAACCCACACCTCAAACACATCAAAATCAACTTCCACAGTTTCACCCATAACACATTAAATTCATTTTTCACAAAACTACACCTCAACACATCAAATTTATTTTCCAAAATTTTCAACCATAACACAACAAATTAAACTCCAAATTGTTAAACATAAACCACCAAATTAAATCTCCAATTTTCAACCAATAATCACCAAATTAAATCTCCAAATTTTCAACCATAAACACCAATTTTAAAACTCCACAATTTTACTCATAAACACATTAAATTTATTTTCCACAAATCTACACCTCAAACACATCAAATTTATTCTCCACGAAATCACATATAAGGTCCTAAGTGCAAACTAAAAGTTTGGAAGGAGCCCTTACCTCGACGATAGCTTTAACAGCCGATTACAGCACTGCAACTTCGCTCGCGACGTCGCTTTCAAAGTTGGCTCACTAGCACTGTAACGTGCAGGTGAGCAACTTTTCCTTCTGTCACTTTGCGAGAGGAAGCTTAGATTTAGGTGAGATGTGAGTTTTTATGTTTGGTGGTTTTGGAAACCACTAACACGGTTTTGAATGAATAGAGGAAGAAAGAAGAAGAATTCGCGAACAGAGAGGAACCTTTTTTTTTCCTTGCTTCTCTTACACATAAATATATAACTTACTAAATACATATATATATATATATATATATATATATATATATGTATATATATATATATGTATATATATATATATATATATATATGTATGTATGTATAAACAACAAATAATTACAACTATTACACACATTACTCACATCTCCAATTATTTTGATAAAAATATCTGCAACTATGACCACAATTGCAATTTAAAGGTTTGCAGTATTCCTGCAACTGTGACCACAATCGCAATTTAAAACCATGCTATATGTATCTTTGTAAAATAAAATAACAATGAAATTTAACTAATTGTGAATTGGTGATTATAGAAACCTTTAATACAAGAAAGTATCGAGTGAACATAAATCTTCTAAAGCTATCCATGTTACCGAACACTTGAACTCTCCCAACCTTAATAGGCTTTCCATCGCTGTTTATCCATGGTTTTGCTGAGAAATGTCTAAAGCTATACTCTTGAAGATCATTGTGTATGAGAGGCTTCTAATAGAGGAACCAACATGATATATAAATTTATCACTTTGATTATTTGCATGAGCCACTATGGCTACTAGTTATTCACCACCATATCAGCTGGTATCTATTAATTAAATTTGTGGTATGTATATTTATGTTGAGAATAGAAAATTAATGGATAAATATATCATAATTAGATACTAATTATGAATTTCATGGAGAGCCTCGCTACATCAACAATTGCCTTAATATCTCCAAAGAAGCATGTTAATTTTCCTTTTCTATAAGCCAAGGTTATACTCTCAATGGTCCTGTAACAATTTTGCTTCCCACACCCTTCATTTTGCTTCTCACACCCCTAAATTTTTTTTAAAAATCAAAATACCCAACATGCCCTTCCCTCTCTATTAACTCAACCCCATCATTTCTATCTGCATCATCTTCATCTTCATTAACCTAACTTTCAATCATCTTCATACTTTCCTTCTTCAATCATCTTAAACATTCTTCAATCATCATCAACACCTTCATCATCTTCAACACCTTCATCACTTCAATCATCTTCAATCAAGTAAGCATCAATGTTGTTGTTGTTTCTGTTTATGAATCTTTATCAATGTTGTTGTGTTGTTGTAGGGTTTCCTTCCTTTAACTCACAAAACGTTTCTGGGTTTGATGACACTGAGTTCACGTATGTGAACTCAGTTCACGTAGGGTTTAGGGAGTTCACGTAGGCTTAAGTTTCTGGACTTGCATAAATGGTTATATTGCTATGTTGTTTTGATAACGATTATGATTTGGTTATGCAGAAATGGTGCGCACAATGTTTACTGATAGAGTGGGTCGTGTTATAATCAATGAGGACACTTCGAATGATGATGGTCGTCGTGTTAGACCAACCGCTTCCGCACGCGCTCATCGTGCTCAGCGTGAACAACAACGATGGCAGCAACAAAAAGAAGAGGTGCAACCAGAAGAGGCGCAACCAGAAAAGGCCCAATCGGAAGAGGTCCAACCGGAAGAGGCCCAACAGGAGGAAGCAGATGACGGATATCCCGGTGGTCCGATTGACAGATCTGTCATAAAGACATATGGGGATCATGTTGCGATACGACTATGGGACGATGTGGTAATTTTCTTAATCAAATTAAATTTTTAATAGTTGCGTAATGTGTTTTAACTTATATTTGTTCGGTTAATTTATTTCAAGATCGCATAGAGTTAAGGGTTTTTAGCAACGGTAAAATATTAAAAGAATCTGTTATTGAAAGTGAAGAGGTTGAGGAACTTGTTAAAAGCTTCGGGTTATATACGTTGCTAAAGTGAGCTACGAGATAATCGACAAAGGGATCATTTTTGCCTTTGTCGAGGGGTGGCATCACGACACCAATAGCTTTCATCTTCCAATTAGGGAGATGACCATTACTCTGGATGATGTCTCCTCACTGTGGATATACCCATCACCAGTGCATTCTTCAGCGTTAATATATTTAACAAGGATGACAGTGCAGAATTATTGGCTAAGCTTCTTGGGGTTAGTCATGCTGCTACATATGTTGAGTTTAACATGACGCGAACAACCATTATTCGGTTTAGTTGGTTGCTTGACGTATACCATCAGTGATGTGGTGATCAGCATTGGCAGATGGTTGCGAGGACATTTCTTTTGTTTTTGGTCGGTTGCACCTTGTTCACCAACAAGAGTGCCATCACAGTGAGCGTTGCCCACCTTGACTGCTTCAGAAACCTCAACTTATGCGGAGATATGTATGGGGTGCTACTACGCTTGCTTACTTATACGAAAATCTTCAAGATTTGTTGAACTTTGCTGACTGATGGTCGAGGTGTGAGCTTTTGGACTGATGATCGAGGTTGTAATTTACTGGTTATTATAGTGCTACATGCATTTGTGTCACTGCATTGAACACTTGCATCCATATGTTCCCACCAAGATGGATCACGCTTGGTTGATTTATCTCTTTTTGATACCTTAATTTTGCCTTTTTTTTGTGCACCCTTTGTTTTAACCTTGTCAACGGGTGGACACATCGACGTAGTGGATGGATACGCGATCTCTCGTAATTTACCTTTAAGTGAAATTTTTCCAGGTACATCAAGTTCTTCACACTTTTTCACTGTCACATCTATTTCATGTTTCACAGATAACTCTAAAGGTTTACTCGATCCATCATCATGGAAAATTAATCTACTCCACTAAACATGAATAACGTCTAATGGAATGGAACGTGGGATCATACTATACCAGACTATTTCACATGCACAAGGTAGACCATGTGTTGTCCTAATCGTGCAACGACACTCAGTCTGATCAATACCTACATACTTCACGCGATCATACTCTGCCGCAATGTGATCTATTGCATTTTTGGACACAACACCACACAAATTGGTGTATAATCTATTACTATATGGATGCATCTGATGCTCTTTTCAAATGATGCTATTATCTCATTGTGTTGTAATTCAATCATGCTATTGATGGTTTCCCAAACACTACATATATCACCAATATTGTCTTGTAATATCATTTTCAAACTCCAATGCGCCGACTCAACCCTTTGTGTTGTGGTGTTCCCAAAGTGCATAAATCTATTTGTCCAGGCCTCAACAAATCTTTCCTTGTGAGGAATTAACCACTGTTGTGTTCAAAATCATAAAAAATGGAACAGCTACTACAAATTACTTCAACGATAGCCAACTTCATATAGTACTGAGGCTCATCATAACTGTAAACAAGAGCCTCCCATGCCTCCATTATTTGCATCGGCTTCTTTTTTGGAAACATAGTCATCTTGCACTTGGCTTTGACATTCTTGCATATATGAAACAAGCATAATAAATTCATTGCTTTTGGATAAACATATTCAACTGCGTTCATCAAAACAAGGTCTCTATTAGTAACGATGACTTCAACTTCTCCACTTGTAATCACTTCTTTCAACATTTGTAAAACCCACGCGAAGTTATCAACACGCTCAGACTGTAGATATGCAAATCCCACACAAAATATCATTTTAGTAGATGTAACACCTGTTGGGTATTGGGCTCCCTTCCTATGTGGAGAAAAGCTCAAATATTGTAGTCCATGTGTCTCACTTATTTAAGTGGAGAGTGGTCTAATTAGGGTTAGAAGAGAGAGACTATTTTAAGAGAAAAGACAGCCACCAAAAGAGAAAAGAGAAGAGTAAACCCTATTCCCGATTTTGTTAAATCAGTCTCAGAAAAACATCGATTACGCAATCGTTAACCGTTGGATCGGGCTGAAATTTGGACAGTAGGTTCCCAACATTCAGGGCTTTGTTTTCAACGGTCGGATCGGCGAAACGACGTCTGAAGAGGGAGATATCAGGCTCGCACAGTAGCAGGTTTTTAGATGTTTTACTTCTACTTGCTTTTCATTTGTAAGCTTTAGTGCTTTGTTATTTTGGCTGGTTGTAGGCACACTTTGTGCACCTTTTTTAGACTCTCTTGTACCCTTATTTGATTATAGTGGAGCTATTTCTTTGGTCTGGACGACTCGTGGTTTTTACCCTTGCATTGAGGGGTTTTCCACGTTAAAATATCGGTGTTCTTTACGCTCTTTTATTTTGATTAATTTGCTGCCATATATTTGTTGTTGCTCCGCACGGGTTCTTGCAAGTTGGGGGAATTTTATATCCGCTGCGTATTACTTGTTATTGTGTGTCTGTGTTTATTCTCCATTAGAGTGGTATCAGAGCTCTTGGTTAAAGGGTTATTTGACTTGCTTGAAGGATGGAGGCAAATATGAATATAAAGATGGTATGTTTGAATGGTACTAATAACCATTTGTGGAAGGGCAAGATGAAAGATTTGTTATTTGTGAAGAATATGCATATTCCTATTTTTGGTTATAAAAAGCCGGATACTAAATCTAAGGAAGACTGGGAATTTGAACATCAACAGGTATGTGGTTTTGTTAGGCAATATGTAGAAGATAATGTTTATAATCATATTGCTAATGAGACAAATGCAAAAACTATGTGGGATAAGATACAGACTTTGTTCCCCTCTAAATCAGGGAATAATAAATTATTCTTACTGAATAGTTTCATAAGTTTGAAGTATAAGGAGGGAACGTCTATTTTGGACCACTTGAGTGAATTTTAGGGGCTCCTTGATCAAATGTCTGGAATGGGTATCAAGTTTGATGATGAGCTATTGGGACTATTTTTATTGTTATCTTTACCAGAGTCTTGGGAGACATTTCGGGTTTCTATAACGAGTTCAGCTCCTAATGGTGTTGTTTCTTTGGAAACGGCTAAGGGTGGTGTTTTGAATGAGGAGATGAGAAGGAAGGCACAGGGTTCTTCATCTCAATCTGAAGTTCTTGTCACTAAAAATAGGTGGAGAAGTCAGAAAAAAGAACCGAAGAGTGGTAGAGAAAACAGCAGAAGCAAGTCCAAGTCTAGATACAAAAATGTGGAGTGTTATTATTGTCATAGAACAGGGCACATACAGAAGAATTGTTTTCTGTGGAAAAAGGAGAACAAAGGCAAGAAAAGTAAGCAGAAACAAAAGGGTCGTGATGATGATAGTGATGATGACCGTGTTACTACTGCTACTAGTGATTATCTTGTTATTCTCCGTGACTATGAGTCAATTAATCTTGTATCTGATGAGAGCATGTGGATAATTGATAGTGGTGCTACACTACATGTTACACCGAGGAAGGAGTTCTTCACATCTTATACTTCAGATGATTTTGGAGTTTTAAAGATGGGTAATGATGGTGTATCTAAGGTAATTGGTGTTGGTGATGTATGCTTGCAAACCAACATGGGAATGCAATTGTTGCTTAAAGGAGTCAAACATGCTCCAGATGTTCGCTTCAATTTGATCTCCGTGCATATGCTTGATGAAAGTGGTTTTGATAATCATTTTGCTTCTGGGAAATGGAAACTCACTAAAGGTAACTTGGTTGTGGCTAGAGGGGAGAAAATTAGAAAACTGTATTGGACAAAAGCTTTAGTTGCAAAAGACAGTGTGATTGTCGTGGATATGGAATCATCTTTGTGGCACCGAAGGCTTAGCCATATCAGTGAAAAGGGGTTAAATTGCTTAGCTAGAAAGGATGTGCTTCCAGATTTGAAGAATGTAGATTTGGAGAAATGTTCTCACTGCATAATTGGTAAACAAACTAGAGTATCCTTCAAAAGGCATCCTCCCTCTAGAAAGTCAGAGTTGCTTCAGTTGGTGCATTCTGACGTCTGTGGCCCTTTAAAGGTAAAATCTTTTAGTGGTGCACTTTATTTTGTTACTTTTATTGATGATTGTTCCAGGAAAATATGGGTTTATGTTCTGAAGACAAAAGACCAAGTGTTGGAGAAATTCAAACAATTTCATGCTTTGGTTGAGAGGCAGACAGGCAAAAAACTGAAATGTGTTCGTACTGACAACGGTGGTGAGTATTGTAGACCCTTTGATGTCTATTGCAAACAGCGGGGTATAACACATGAAAAGACTCCTCCTAAAACTCCTCAGCTGAATGGTTTAGCAGAGAGGATGAATCGGACACTTGTTGAGAGATTGAGGTGTATGCTCTCTGAAGCTAAGTTGCCTAAACATTATTGGGGTGAGACACTGTACACGGCGGTGCATGTTATTAATCTTACTCCTTTTTTCGCTTTGAATAGTGAGGTGCCAAACAAGGTATGGTTTGGGAAGAATGTCAAGTATGATCACTTGAGAGTCTTTGGTTGCAAGGCTTTTGTGCATGTTCCGAAGGATGAAAGATCCAAGTTAGATGCAAAGTCAAAGCAATGTATCTTCATTGGTTATGGTGAGGATGAATCTGGCTACAAGTTGTACGATCCTATAAAAAAAAAGGTTATTAGAAGTCGTGATGTAGTGTTCATGGAAGACCAAACTATTGAAGACATTGATAAGGTGGAGAAAACTACACCTGAGAGAGATAACGTCTTATCTGATGGTGATCCAGTTCAGTCACCTGTTCCTAATTTGGATACTACTGATGGTAATGATCAGAATGATGAGCCACATGATTGTGTTGATGATCATCGACTTAGAGATGAGGTAAATATTCCAACAAGTGAAGATCATGAGTTGTCACATGATGAGAATCTTAGTGATGCTTCTGAATCATCTCTAACCCAACTCAGGAGGTCTAAGAGGTAGAGACAACCATCTACAAGGTATGTTTCTGATGAGTATGTGAATTTGACTGATGAAGGGGAACCTGAGTGTTTTCGAGAGGACATGGAGAGTGAAGAAAGTCAAAAGTGGTTGGATGCAATACATGATGAGATGAAATCCTTGCATGATAATCACACTTATGATTTGGTGAAGTTGCCAAAAGGCAAAAGGGCTTTGGAAAACAGGTGGATTTATAGAGTGAAACTTGAGAGTAACTCAAAGTCTCCGAGGTATAAAGCCAGATTAGTGGTGAAAGGTTTTCGTCAAAGAAAGGGTGTTGATTTTAATGAGATTTTCTCACCTGTGGTAAAAATGTCATCAATTAGAACCGTGTTGAGTTTGGCAACGGCTTTCCTTCATGGTGATTTGGAGGAAGAGATTTACATGAAGCAACCTGATGGTTTTCTTATTGAAGGCAAGAAAGACTATGTGTGTAGACTAAGAAAGAGTCTATACGGTTTGAAGCAAGCTCCAAGGCAGTGGTACAAAAAGTTTGAGTCTGTTATGTCTGGCCAAGGATACATGAAGACTACTTCTGACCATTGTGTATTTGTTAGAAAATTTTCTAACGATCATTTCATTATCCTATTATTTTATGTTGATGACATACTTATTGTTGGAAAAAATATTTTCAAGATTGACAGGTTAAAGAAGCAGTTGGGCGAGTCATTTGCCATGAAAGACATGGGAGCAGCTAAACAGATTCTTGGCATAAGAATCATGCGTGACAGAAAGGAGAAGAAACTTTGGACGTCACAAGAACACTATATTGAGATAGTGTTGCAAAGGTTTCAAATGGAAAACTCTAAGGCTGAGCTTGGGTTTATTCAGGGCAAATATGTCTTATTTGTCGATAGTCAAAGTGCTATTCATCTTGGTAAGAATTCGATGTTTCATAGCAGGTCCAAACACATTGTTGTGAGGTATCATTGGATACGTGATGTTTTGGAAGCTAAGTTGTTAGAGTTGGCTAAAGTTCATACTAACTATAATGGTTCTGATATGATGACTAAAGCATTACCAAGAGGGAAGTTTGAAACTTTTTGTGATATCGCCGGTTTGGCGATTATCTCCACATAGTTGTGAGGGGGAGATGTGTTGGGTATTGGGCTCCCTTCCTATGTGGAGAAAAGCTCAAATATTGTAGTCAATGTGTCTCACTTATTTAAGTGGAGAGTGGTCTAACTAGGGTTAGAAGAGAGAGACTATTTTAAGAGAAAAGACAGCCACCAAAAGAGAAAAGAGAAGAGTAAACCCTATTCTCGATTTTGTTAAATCAGTCTCAGAAAAACATCGATTGTGCATTCGTTAACTGTTGGATCGGGCTGAAATTTGGACATTAGGTTCGCAACATTCAGGGCTTTGTTTTCAACGGTCGAATCGGCGAAATGACGTCTGGAGAGGGAGATATCAGGCTCGCACAGTAGCAGGTTTTTAGATGTTTTACTTCTTCTTGCTTTTCATTTGTAAGCTTTAGTGCTTTGTTATTTTGGCTGGTTGTAGGCACACTTTGTGCACCTTTTTGAGACTCTCTTGTACCCTTATTTGATTATAGTGGAGCTATTTCTTGTGTCTGGACGACTCGTGGTTTTTACCCTTGCAGTGAGGGGTTTTCCACGTTCAAATATCGGTGTTCTTTACGCTCTTTTATTTTGATTAATTTGCTGCCATATATTTGTTGTTGCTCCTCACAGGTTCTTGCAAGTTGGGGGAATTTTATATCCGCTGCGTATTACTTGTTATTGTGTGTCTGTGTTTATTCCCCATCAACACCAATAATCTCAAGTAATGGCATTCGATACCTACAGGTCTCGTATGTGCTATCCATAATCAATACTATGTGAAAATTATTTACAAGAGTGATAGCGTCTCGATGGGCCCAAAATATGTCCCTCAACTCATCTGAACCCTCTACCTTCCTATATCGATACACGTATTTGTCGCATTCCATCAATGTCAAAAGATGTTGCATTTCTGTTCTATTACCTCTAAGTGATGAACGATATGCTTGACGTGCATTGTAAACTTATTTTATTGTCCTCAAACTTTCAACATTATGATCCCTTAGTGTCATCAAAATATTTTTTGGTATTACTGTCGCGTCTAGTTTTTTTTCGCGAAAAAGGAGTCGCCACCAATTTTATTTTATTCAAAGGAAAAATTGGATAAAACCTAAAATAATTATTTTTGAACCAAAAATTCGGATTCGGGAGTCGATTACGAGTAGGGAAGGTATTAGCACCCTACAACGTCCGTTAAACGGTTACCCTATAATTAATTGTATACAAACTATTTATTTATTTATTCATTTATTTTTACCCCAAAAAGAATAATAAAAAAATAAATAAATTATTTACATTAATAAAAGAATGAAAAATATTTTTTTTTATTAATTTGGTTTGACAAGGAAAAAACCTTGCTCCTACGTATCCCCAGGTGCAATAGGGAAATCAAAACACACGTAGTTCTTGGGTAGAAAATATTTATGTGTTGACTGATTTTATTATTAATTTTACTTTATATATATATACATATCAAAATAAATTAACAACATAATAGTGATAATAATAATAGTAATAACGGTAATATTGATAATGATAATAATAATAATAATAATAGGAGTGATGTGTTGTATATTGATTTGTGTATCCTTTTATTTTAAGGAAACACTTTTGTTACTTTTTGACTTTTACAAATTGTAAAGGATAAAAATTCAAGAGCAGATTCGCGAGTTGGCGGCGCATATGTAGCGCGGACCGGCGGCGATAATAACAAAAAAAAAAGTTTAAAATACAAGAAACAAAACAAAATAAAGATAAGATATCACGAATTTGATAAAGAAATAAACGATTATACAACAATCGACTTTATTCTTATTAGTTAATTCTAAAACTTGATCAAGAAACCGAAAAAAATTCTTGTTTATATCATATGTGCATAGAATAGTAAAAAAAAACTCTATAACAACAATAATGTCAAAAAAATAGACGAGGAGAAAAAAAGAAAAAGAAAGTGTTTACCGCACTATAGAGGTTTATTATTAGTTCCTGGTTCCAATCTATCTTCTCTATTTTTCTACCTATTATCCTCTCTTCTCTTTTGTTTTTTTGGTGCTCTCAAGTGTGCTCCCAATAGTCCTCCATCGTCCTCCCCTTCCACTCTTACTATCGATTATTTATAGGCCTTTCGGGTGTAGGTTACAAAAGACAAGGAAATAATTGCCAATTGATCACCATTTTATTACTATTAATCTCTTTCTTTGTGGTTTCTTTTCTTTCAATTGATTATCATTATACCGATTTTTATGACCATCAATTCATTCAATTGATCCTCATTATACCGATTTTTATGACCATCAATCCATTTCTTTTCAGTTTCTTTCATACAGTTATGTATATTTATTTATTTCTTTTTTATATATTTATATATATATATATATATATATATATTTATTTTTCTATTTTTTAGAAAAGAGTCTAAACAAGAATTAGAGGCAAAAAACTGGGAACATATGTGATTGTTTAAAGTTTAAAGTCTTAATTATTTATTTTTATTTTTATATTTCTATACATTTATTATTATTATTATTTCCCCTTTTTTTTAATAAAAAGTAAAAAATAAATAAATAGATAAATAAATAACAAGCGGACATAATTAGGTGTCAACAGCTGCCCCTCTTTACCTAGAATTTACTTGAGAATCAAAGTAAAAGATAAGTAAAGATTACAACTCTAATTTTGTCCGAAAAGAAATTTTTTAGAAGGGTGCGAGTCGTTTTCCCGCCTTCAACATGCGGGTCGTTTTCTCGGCTTCGGGTGCGAGTCGTTTTCCCGGCTTCAACATGCGGGTCGTTTTCTCGGCTTTAGGTGCGAGTCGTTTTCCCGGCTTCAAGATGCGGGTCGTTTTCTCGGCTTCGGGTGCGAGTCGTTTTCCCGGCTTCAACATGCGGGTCGTTTTCTCGGCTTTAGGTGCGAGTCGTTTTCCCGGCTTCAACATGCGGGTCGTTTTCTCGGCTTCGGGTGCGAGTCGTTTTCCCGGCTTCAACATGCGGGTCGTTTTCTCGGCTTTAGGTGCGAGTCGTTTTCCCGGCCATGCGGGTCGTTTTCTCGGCTTTAAATTTATGTAATATCATGAATCAGTGAATGAATAAATGAATGAATGTATTGATTTTTTATTAATATTTTTATTGGACACAATCATTAAAATCATGGATGAAAAAGGCACTTATACATTTTTCTTTAACTTGATATCTTTGGTCTCTTTTTTGTCCATTTCTGTTTTTTTGTTTTGTTTTTGTATTTTTTTGTTGTTTTTTTTAATGAAGAATTAATGTTGTAATCTTAAGCTTGATCTCATATTGTCGTCTGCCTTGCACTCTAAACAACCTCTAATATATCCGACTTTATCGCAATTCATTCTATCGAGGTATGGTATATATTTTACTTTCCAATACACGATAATCATAAAATGCATTCGAGAAAGAGGGTTAAATTATAAAGATGATCAAAGTATATATCAATATATTGATGTTCAATATATAAAAAAAAATATAAAAAAAAATACACAAGATAAAACAAAAGGAATGGGTGGAAGACCCGACTAGACTGTACTAACTTCTCGTGCCATAGTCCGATCAATACTGTTGGTTCTGTCCTTTTGAGTATATATTCTTTGTTTTTTTTTTCTTCTTCTCCTAGGTTGCCCTTTCCGGTTTTCAACCCAATAGGTATTTATTATATTTTTTGTACCCTAATTTTTGTCTAGGTCGTCCTTTTAGGTTTTCGACCTAGCAGTTATTTATATTTTTTTTACCCTAATTTTTACCTAGATTGCCTTTTCAGGTTTTCAACCTAACGGTATTATTTTTATATTTTTTTTTGTTTTTTTGTTTTTGTTTTTTATTCTTTTCCTAGGTTGCCTTTCCGATTTTCAACCCAGTAGGTATTATTATATTTTGTACCATAATTTTTGCCTAGGTTGTCCAAGAGGTATTTATTATATATTTTTGTACCCTAATTTTTGCCTAGGTCGCCTTTTCAGGTTTTCAACCTAACGGGTATTATTATTATTTGTTTTCTTTGTGTACCCTAATTTTACCTAGGTTGCCCTTTCAGGTTTTCAACCTAGCGGGTATTCTTTTTTGTACCCTAATTTTTGCTTAGGTCGCCCTTTTAGGTTTTCAACCTAACGGGTATTCATTATTATTTTTGTACCCAAACTTTTGCCTAGGTTGCCTTTTCAGGTTTTCAACCTAGCGGGTATTCATTATTTAAGTATAATACTTTTTTATGACATATGAGTTTATAGGGAGGACTACATCTTTTCCATCCATTTCGTGAGGATCAAAGCTCCACATGATAAAGATTTTTTCACGACGTATGGGTCTTCATAGTTAGGGGTCCATTTCCCACGATAATCCTTTTGAATGGCTAAGATCTTTTTTAGCACCATGTCTCCCTCTCCAAATTCTCGAGGACGTATTTTTTTCTCGTATGCTCTTTTCAATCTTTTATGATATAATTGCCCATGGCATAAGGCCGCCCACCTTTTTTCTTCAATTAAATTCAATTGATCGAAACGGGTTTGTACCCATTCCGACTCCTCTAGTTTGGCTTCCATTAATACTCTTAGTGAAGGGATTTCTACTTCAATGGGTAGCACAGCCTCCATCCCATATACTAGGGAAAAAGGGGTTGCCCCAGTTGAAGTGCGTATCAAAGTGCGATACCTATGTAGTGCAGACGGCAACATCTCATGCCAATCTTTGTATGTTGCAACCATTTTCTGAATAATCTTTTTGATGTTTTTATTTGCTGCTTCAATTGTGCCATTCATTTTTGTAAGGGGACGAGTTGTGGTGTTGAATTTTAAAGGTGGCACACAATTCATCCATCATTTTGTTATTCAGATATTGTGGCATTGTTGGTAATGATCTTGCTTGGTAGGTCATAACGACATATTAACTCCCTTTTTATGAATTTGACTACCACATTTCTGGTTACATTTGGGTACGAAACGGCCACTACCCATTTGGTAAAGTAATCGATTGCCACCAAGATGAAGCGATGTCCATTTGATGCTTTCGGTTCAATCATTCCAATGACGTCTATGCCCCACATTGAGAACGGTCAGGGCGCTGAAAGGGTATTTAGAAGCATTGGTGGGGGGTGGATATTATCAGCATATATTTGACACTTATGGCATTTCTTTTCATAATTAAAACAATCTTTTTCTTGGGTGAGCCAGTAATACCCGGCCCGAAGAATCTTTCTAGACATGGCGTGTCCGTTCATATGGATCCCATAAGGGCCTTCGTGGACATCTTGTAGAATTTCTTTCGCCTCATTGACATCAACACATCTAAGGAGTACCATATCATGATTCCTCTTATACAAAATATTTTCATTCACGAAAAAGCTCGCGGCTAACCGTCTCAGAGTTCTTTTCTCATTCTCCGATATTCCGGAAGGATATTCTCTATTTATAAGATAACGTTTGATGTCGTGATACCACAGTTTCCCGTCAGTTTCTTCTTCCATTAAGTGGCAGTAGGCAGGATGATCTCGACTCTCCAATTTAATGGATGGAATTTCATCATTTCAACTTATTTGTAACATCGAGGATAAAGTAGCCAAAGCATCGGCCAATTGATTGTTTTTTTCGAGCGACACGATGAAAGGTGATTTTGTCAAATTGTGAAGATAATTGCTTTAAGTAGGTAAAATAAGGTATTAACTTCTTTTCTCGAGTTTCCAATTCTTGGTTAAGATGATTAATGACTGTTGCTTTTGATTCCAAAGTAGCCAAAATTCCTATGGCACAAGTTTCATATTCTTCTATATTATTGGTACAATCAAAATACAAGCGCACTGTGATAGGTATGAACTGCTTTTTATGAGATATTAAGGCAACCCCAATATAATGCCCCATTACCTTTGAGGCCCCGTCGAACAATAAGGTCCATTTTCCATTATCACATTCTTCAAACAAAACCATGATGCTTTCATTCGGGAATTTACATTGCATTGATTGATAATCATCTCTAGGTTGATTAGCCAAATAATCTGTCAAGGCACTCCCTTTGATGGCTTTTTAAGTAACATAGGTAATATCATATTCTGATAACATCACCTGCCAACGAGCAATTCACCCTGTGAGAGCACACTTTACGAAAATGTACTTGATTGGATCCATCTTGAATATCAAGCTGGTCGTATGGCAAACCATGTATTGCCTTAAGCGATCGGCCTCCCAGGCTAAGGCACAACAAGTACGTTCTAACATTGTATATTTGGTTTCAACCTCTATAAATTTTTTACTTAGATAGTAAATGGCATGCTCCTTTTTTCCTGTTTCATCGTGTTGCCCCAGCACGCATCCCATGGATCTATCGGGGACTGTAAGATACATAATCAAGGGTCGACTCGGAACTAGGGGGACTAGAATTGGAGGCTTCTGCACGTACTGTCGGATTTTCTCAAATGCATTTTGGCATTCCTCATAACCATTTGATTTTTCCGTAAAAGTTTAAAGATTGGTTCACAAGTGGCGGTTTGTTGTGATATAAATCTGGAAATATAATTTGGTATCCGAAAAAAACGTGAACTTCTTTTTCTGTACTTGGGGGAAGCATTTCTAAAATGGCATGAACCTTATCGGGGTCAACTTGTATTCCTTTCTGACTAACCACAAATCCCAATAATTTGTCCGACCTCACGCCGAAAGTGCACTTGAAAGTATTAAGCTTTAGCTTAAACTTTCTAAGCCTTTCGAAAAGTTTTTTTACATCATGTCATCTATATAAACTTCTACCTCTTTATGAACTATGCCATGGAATATGGCTACCATAACTCTTTGGTAGGTTGTCCCAAGATTCTTTAGACCAAAAGGCATTACTTTTTAACAAGATGTTCCCCAAGGGTGATGAAAGTAATTTTTTTCATATCTTCGGTTGTCATCTTAATTTGATTATACCCAGAGAAAACATTCATAAAAGAGAAGAGCGAATTGTAGGACACATTGTCAACCGGAATATCGATGTGAGGTAACGGGGAATCATCTTGGGTTTTAAATTAGAGGGTGCAGGTTAGTCATCCCAACTTTAAATTAAAGTGTGTGGGTCAGTAAGCCTGACTTTAAATTTATATACTATTGAAAATATGAAATGTCATGAATGCATTTGATGAATGAACATTTTCCTTCATTTTCATCTCTTTTTTTTTTTTTTTAATTTTTTCAATCAACTTTTTTACAATTTTTTATTTATTTCTTTCACCTCCTTACGAACATGATCCTTGGATTCATGGATGAAGAATATGCACAACTTCGAATAAATAGTGGAGATTGTCCTTTTGATCTTTAAAGAGATCTTTGTTACATCTTCGACTTGATCTCTAGTTACCGTTACCTTATGTGTAAAGACATCATACTAGTTTTGGCCTCTTGACATTCACATATCTTGTGCCCCAACATATGGTTATCATAAAAATGCATTTTGACAAAAAGATTCATAACTCAAGAAATTAGTTTAGACGATGATATTTAGTGAAAAAATTTATGGTACAAAAAAAGAATGATTCATAAGAAGAGAAGAAGATAAGGTGATCTCATATGGGCAAATGACCCAATTTATTAGTAGTATTTCATAAAAGAAGTGTGCTAATAAATCATAACATAATGTGAATCACGTTATTAACCCAGTTTGGAGGATATGATTTGCCTCAATTTATCTTCAAAACCTTTCAGAATATATTGCTTCGACTTTGATTTGTGTAAGCCATATTATTTGCTCATTTTCTTTTATTCTCAAGCTAGTGAACTTCTTTTTTTTTTGTGGCCATAATTTTTTTCTAGGTCGCCCTTTTGGGATTTTGACCTAACAAGTCTTCATTCATTTTTGCCTAGGCCACGTCTTCATGTTTTTGACCTAGCAGGTCTTTATTCGACTTTGTATCCTAACTTTTTCCAAGGTTGTCCTTTTGGATTTTCAACCTAGTAGGTCTTTATTCATTTTTGTACCCTAATTTTTGCTTAGGTTGCCATTTCAGGTTTTCAACCTAACGGGTATTTATTATTTTTTTGTACCCTAATTTTTCCTAGGTCGCCCTTTCAGGTTTTCAACCTAGCGGGTATTTATTATTATTATTTTATTTTATTTTTTTATACCCTAATTTTTGCCTAGGTCGTCCTTTTGGATTTTCAACCTAGCGGGTCTTCATTTAGATGTAATACTTTTTGAAGCATCAATGTGTGCAAGTAGTGATAAGTCTTCTCGATCCATATTGGGGTGGATCCGAGCCACACTTAAATGTATTTTTTTTATGGTACTTGGGCTCATATAGTTGGGAGTCCACTTGTCATGCTAGTCCTTTTAGATATGTGAAATCTTCTTGAGCGCTATTTCTTTCTTTTGAAGCTCTGAAGTTCATATGTTCTTCTTTTAAAATCTTTTGAAATAATTGTCCTTGACATGAGGTAGTCAAAAAATTTCTTGAATTGAATTCAGTCGGCCAACACAGATCATTACTCTTGATAAGGGGATTTTTTTAATGGGTCGTACTGCCTTTATTCTATATAATAAGGAACAAAAGGGGTGCCCCAGTTATAGTTTGATACTCAGGGAGGGTATTCCACAGTTACGAGGTAATATTTGGTACGAGAACTTTCCATCTAGCTTTTCTTATACGTTTGATAATAAGTAGGATAGTCGTGACTTTCATTCTTGTGAGTGACTATTCTTCATCATGACTTACTTTGAACATTGAAGATAAAACAGCTAGAATACCAACAACTTGATTATATTGTTGAGGGTCATGATAGCAAATGACTTTTTAGACATTTGTCTAATATGTACATATAAATGATCATATTCTTATCCCAAATTTTACATTCTTGATTAAACTGGTTGATGATTAGGTAAAATCCCCATATGCTTTCAACATTTCACTTTTGATTTGTAGGTGGCTAGAATAGTCATGGTACAAACTTCAAATTCCTCCACGTGATTGGTATATTCAAAGCACAATTATATAATAATACAGATAAAACGACTTTTCTAGGGGATTAACATGACGTTAACTACATGTCCCAACATATTGAGGTCCATCCAAATAATGGATTTTATTTTTATCATTCTCATCTCCTTCAGTGGAATTAATAGCATAACTGAAATTATGTAATGAAATCTTAGCAAACTTATTTATGAATGAACTACTTCCAAATATTTATTGTACATGGTTAGAATAAAAGAAAGGTATATAATGTTGGGTAAGAAATCGTTAAATATATGCGGGGTAGAAAGGAAGAGAAAACAAAATGCATTTATTGATACTCATAATATTAAGGAAACAAGAATGTGTCAATATAATAAAGTATCATAAGACTTTATACTTAGCAATATTATCAGTGCTTTAGAATCAAATTGAGAGAACTTGATAATATCGTCATTGTTGACTTTGCCCCTTGGATAAACTCAGAAACTATATGCAACCTCGTCAATGTCTTCAACATAATGTCTAGTAGATGTTTTTTTTCAATTGTCCTTAAAGGATCATGCAAGATTTGAAATTTTTCTTTAGATTGATGACTTTTTCATGGCATCAAAGTAATAAGCTATAGTGATTAAATTTCAACATAGACGACCCAACTTCTAGAAGTTCACCTGTGGCGGAAAGCCAAAAAAAAAAATGTCCATGACCCAAAAGTAGATGGTGGAGGATAAAGATGAATCTCATCAGTATCAGGTTCAAATCTTGTGGACAAGTGACTCGTGGTTGACCAAAAAGTAGACTAAAAGGTAAAAATTGTTAGACTTATGAAATCAAGGGGTAAACATGAGTTCTTCGTAATATACTTTTTTCCGTGAAGGGTTCCCATGATTTCAAGTATTGATGGTTTGTAATATTTCCAAGCTTTTAGCCATAGGGTCTTTCAGTTGGTTTAGGACATCTTTGTATGCTTCAATTCATCCATGATTTTAGCTCGAGAACATGTTCGGTAGGGGTATCATGATATTTTTTTTCTTTTTTTTTGCTTTTTTTTTTTTGCTTTTTTATTTTATTTTTTTCTTGAAGGAAAATGTTATGAGAATGTAAAAAAAATGAATGCAATGATTGTGCATTTAACTGAAACATTTGACTACCTCCTAATATGCAATTAATTTTTCTTAAAAAATGAGGAGAAAAAGAAAAACATGTTGTAAAAATGAAATAAGAGATGAAACATGCATGATTATGCAATGCATTATGATGAATATGGGATATAGATATGGTAGTTTTTTTCATATATACATGTGTCCTACATGGTTCTTTTTTATCTGATGGTTTTTTTTTTGTAATGTGAACCTTTATTATGGGTGGCTCTATAATTCTAAATTGGCTCCTAGAGCACACAACTCAATTCTAAAATATTAAACCAATTAATAGGTAAACTATTAAAATGGAAATATTCTAGAAAAGGTCAACTCTAGGTGAGACTTTCATGACAACCAAACAGGATGTACATCCAGAAGATTATCATTACACAGTCTCTAACTTATCTTAGGTTGCACTCAGCCCGGGTATAGAGCCCACTCATAAGTGTGTGTCGTGTTAGGGGTAGTGTATAGTAAAATAAATAAAATTAAAATTAAAAAAAAATAGCCACAATGAAAATAAATTAACAAGACATATATAATTATATTAACAATATATCAAAACAAATAAAACAATTGGGGTAATATAAATAAAATAATAAATAATCATATACAATTAATTAAATTGGGCTTGACTCTCGAAAGTCCCCAGTGGAGTCGCCAGCTGTCGCATCTAGTTTTTTTCCCGAAAAAGGAGTCGCCACCAATTTTATTTTATTCAAAGGAAAAATTGGATAAAACCTAAAATAATTATTTTTGAACCAAAAATTCGGATTCGGGAGTCGATTACGAGTAGGGAAGGTATTAGCACCCTACAACTGTCCGTTAAACGGTTACCCTATAATTAATTGTATACAAACTATTTATTTATTTATTCATTTATTTTTACCCAAAAAGAATAATAAAAAAATAAATAAATTATTTACATTAATAAAAGAAGGAAAAATATTTTTTTTTATTAATTTGGTTTGACAAGGAAAAAACCTTGCTCCTACGTATCCCCAGGTGCAATAGGGAAATCAAAACACACGTAGTTTTTGGGTAGAAAATATTTATGTGTTGACTGATTTTATTATTAATTTTACTTTATATATATATACATATCAAAATAAATTAACAACATAATAGTGATAATAATAATAGTAATAACGGTAATATTGATAATGATAATAATAATAATAATAATAATAATAATAATAATAATAATAATAATAGGAGTGATGTGTTGTATATTGATTTGTGTATCCTTTTATTTTAAGGAAACACTTTTGTTACTTTTTGACTTTTACAAATTGTAAAGGATAAAAATTCAAGAGCAGATTCGCGAGTTGGCGGCGCATATGTAGCGCGGACCGGCGGCGATAATAACAAAAAAAAAAGTTTAAAATACAAGAAACAAAACAAAATAAAGGTAAGATATCACGAATTTGATAAAGAAATAAACGATTATACAACAATCGACTTTATTCTTATTAGTTAATTCCAAAACTTGATCAAGAAACCGAAAAAAATTCTTGTTTATATCATATGTGCATAGAATAGTAAACAAAACTCTATAACAACAATAATGTCAAAAAAATAGACGAGGAGAAAAAAAGAAAAAAGAAAGTGTTTACCGCACTATAGAGGTTTATTATTAGTTCCTGGTTCCAATCTATCTTCTCTATTTTTCTACCTATTATCCTCTCTTCTCTTTTGTTTTTTTGGTGCTCTCAATTGTGCTCCCAATAGTCCTCCATCGTCCTCCCCTTCCACTCTTACTATCGATTATTTATAGGCCTTTCGGGTGTAGGTTACAAAAGACAAGGGTGTGATCACCATTTTATTACTATTAATCTCTTTCTTTGTGGTTTCTTTTCTTTCAATTGATTATCATTATACCGATTTTTATGACCATCAATTCATTCAATTGATCCTCATTATACCGATTTTTATGACCATCAATCTATTTCTTTTTCAGTTTCTTTCATACAGTTATGTATATTTATTTATTTATTTTATATATATATATATATTTATTTTTCTATTTTTTAGAAAAGAGTCTAAACAAGAATTAGAGGCAAAAAACTGGGAACATATGTGATTGTTTAAAGTTTAAAGTCTTAATTATTTATTTTTATTTTTATATTTCTATACATTTATTATTATTATTATTTCCCCTTTTTTTTAATAAAAAGTAAAAAATAAATAAATAGATAAATAAATAACAAGCGGACAAAATTAGGTGTCAACAATTACCAAGTTCTTCGTCATATTACCAACACTTGATTGTGTTCATCTCAATCTAAATGGACATTCACATTTTCTAGTCCAAGTACTCCACATAAGTTTAGGATTCTTCCAAGATCTATATTTACCGCTTCTTTCACAGCCAAGAATTAATTTTGTCTTTGTTCTTGGTCGTGTTATCGCAGTTTCAGATCTAAAAATGACAACAACAATTCCATTTTCCCTTCCAACATTTCTAGCCCATTTCAATAAATCATCTTGCATATCAAACATCATGGTGGTGGTAAACACGCCAGTCAAATCAATCATAACAGGTTCAACTCCGTCATTCATAGCGTCTTCGGTTTCAGGTTCAACACCGTCATTCATTGCATCAAAATCAGGTTCCAAACCATCATACATTTCTTCAAAATCACAATCCAAACCATCATACATTTCCTCAAAATTAGGTTTCAAACCTTCATACATTTCGTCACTGTTGTCTCCCCCTTTATCCATTTACCTGCATCCAAAAAATAACATAAATATAACATAAAAAACCCTAAATCCTAAACCCCCAAAAATAACAACAAAATTCATAGTTATGAGCCTTACGTGAATTAAGTTCATGTACGTTTACGTGAACTCAATTCACGTATGACCTACGTGAGTTGAATTCAAGTAAACATATATGAACTCAGTTCACGTAAGGCTCATAGTCTTCACTAATATGACATGTACGTGAACTGAGTTCACGTACGTTTACTTGAATTCAGTTCACGTATGTTTACTTGAATTCAATTCACATACGTTTTTTTAGTCAAGCTTATACTAACCGAGTAATTGTCTTAGACGTAAATTGTAAATTAATCGAGTAATTGTCTTAGACGTAATTTACGTAAATCGTAAATTAATTTCAAAATTAAATTATTGATTAGAATTAAGGAATAGTTATGTTTGACTTTTGGTTTTATATATGCATCATAAAATTCAAAAAGTTAATATAATTATTGTTTAGAAAAAAAATTATATATATAAATTAAAATTAAAAAAAATCAAAAGTATTCAAAGTAAATAAATAAAAAATTGTCATATGAAAGAATTGAATGTAAAAATATTGGAATTAAATTATAATTTTATATTCTCTTTGTCTCTTTAATATATCTTCATGTTTAATCTCTCTCTAATATTGTATGCTCATTGTGTTAGATTACGAATTCAAAATAGTTTGACAATAGCCAATGTTGGTACATTTGCTTATTTTTAATTACAAATTCCGTTCAATATCTTTTCTATTCATTTGCACCATTCTTCTATTATAATAATAATAGAAGATAGATTAAATAGTGATTGAATATATTTTTGTGATTTCATATTTTTATGATCTCTAAATTGAAATTATTAAAATCTTAATTATTTGTGATCTACTATGTTAAAAGATAGATTAAATAGTCTTGCATTATTTCTACGGTAAATGATTTTTTAAAGAATATTGATTAAAATAAATTTATTATAAATGTTTTTGCAACAAAAAAATACCCAAAGATATATAACAATTCTAATCATCGTGAAACTTCATTTTTTTTAAGTTCGTTTAGGGTCTTCATATTCATTGTTTTTGTAATGCTTTTGTTTTTGCAAATTTATTACTAATTCATTTATTATCAATGTTGATTGAAAAATTATTTTCAATACAAATCAAAACAAGCTATTTCTATTTCTAACGCTGTTGGTGCACCTAAGGAAAGACAAATAATAAGCGTTAAGGACAATGTGCCACAGGTTGTTATAGTTGAACATATTTATTTAAGGAAAAAGTAGCAAAATCTTCTAAAAAAATAAACTTATTAAAAATAAATAAAATAAAATAAAACATAAATTTATCTGTTTTAGTACTTTCAATGTTGCAGAAAATTTAGTAAACAAAATAATTATTGTTATGGTCCTTCTTGAGAAGTCATTCATTTTCCCTCTTATCAAATATACATGTATGGGGATGGGACATATGTCTTTGAAGGTGACGATTAGTGTAACACCACAATATTTTCATATATATTATATATGTGTCTTTTAGTAATTGTCATAATTTATTATTTAATTAATAATTATTTTATGTATAAATAAATTAAATTAAATTTTATCGCCCTCAATTTTACCTGAATAATTATAATCTTTATTTATATTTAATTGTTTTTGCACGACAATTACATGGGGACGATTTATGATGTGATTATTTCCTAAATGAACTATTGTGCCTTTTGTTTATTGGATTAGTTTCGATAATCATAAAATTGATGTGTTAGATATATATGTCTATTATATTTTGTTATGTGTGACCTGTGATATTCTTGTTTTGCTTGATTTTTTTTAGTTGATAAAATATTAGTTGAATTATTTAATTAAATTAGAATTTATAGAAGTTATATTGTTTGTTAGTTTTATTTTCGACCAAATAATTATTCAATTTAGGAGATAGTAGAGTTAGTGAAACTCAGTATAAGTGTTTTGAAAATATTTTTGATCAATCCATCTTTAGTATAAAAAAATAGTGACTCATTCTTTTACTCTCCTTAATGACGAGACTTTATGACAATTCATGGTGTTGTCTCGACATAATGTAGACTTTATGTACTTGTCTCAACCAATTAAGAGATGAAATAATGTAGATTCCCTCATTCTTAACACCTTTAATTCATTTTTTAAAGAAAAGTTATAAATTTAATTATGGGTTTTTGTGCAATTAAGAGAGGACAACAAAAAAGACTACTCTCATTTTTTATATCTCATGCATTCCTCTCTTTTAAACCAAAATTATGATTTTACTTTAATTCTCTACAAAAATAACTTCATACAATTTTTGGTTTCGTAACTATTGGATAAAAAATTTTAAAAGGTGATGTGACACCCTCTAATTTATTTATTTAATTAAAAGGGGTGGTGTGACACCCTACAATATATGGTGAACTCTACTAGTTAATCTTAATTAACTCATACACATAAATACACATGATTTCAATTGGCTTTGTAACTGCCTAATAAAATTAAAGAAATAGTAACAATTGGTAGCATAATTTTGAAATTAAGTGCACTTCAATTTTAGACAAGAAATCAATGGTAATACTGCAACGTAAATAGCTATTGAAACCTCCTTATTTTAACAATCTCACGACCGCTTCTTCTATTCATACATTTTCATGAGGCCCTCTTGCTGTCACACTTATTTGTCATTCGTACACTCCCAAAATAATTTTTTAAGTCGTAAATCCCAATGTCTATTCATGTTGAATTCATCATTGCCTCATGAGCTACTTCTCGTTCGAATTTAGAGGTTAAGAAAGAAAGTGCCTAAGGTAAGTGCTTTTCCCCATGCAAGGTTAGGCTAGATATTAAATTAATAGTTTGTAAGATATTGATATGATGTCTTGATGTCTTAAAAGCAACATGTTGATTTTATGGTTGCCTTAAAGAATTTAACTATAATGTTTTATTTTTATGAGTAATATGTTTGACTTGATAAACTTAATTATAAAATTTCAATTTTTATTATTATAACATGAGTAATATACTTGTTCTCATATATTTGATGTAAAGTTGCGATTTTTGTATTGTCTAGGTGTACTTAATTATAAAGTTATGATTTGTATTATGATTTCATGAGTAATATGTTTGTTAGGATGTTTTTAATTTAAAGTTTTGATTTTTGTGCTATTTCATTTTAAAGTTTTGATTTTTATGAATAATATATGAGTCTTGGGGGAATTGATGAAAATTTTAATTTTAATTGTGATAACATGATTAAGTTGATTTTTGTGATGTGTTTAGTGGTAAACCATGAAAGTTGTGACTTTAAGACATTTATTTGCGTGTTTGTGTGTTATATATTGGGATAACAAAATTAATGATTCTTGATTGTAAGCATCAATGAGAATAAAACTTTGATGTCATATGTGATTAAAATTTAACCTTGAATATTTTATCTTTGTGGTTGCCTAAGTGGCTAGTAATTTGTGTTTTAAAAATCGTTATCTTTGTGGTTGCCTAAGTGGCTGGTGATGTGTGTGTTGGACATTGTTCTCTTTGTGATTATCTAAGTGGATGGTGACATGTACCTGTTGAGCATCATTATCATTTCATAACATATCATATGCACCTTTGTGGAAGCCTGTGTGGCTGGTTTCATTTTCTCCATTGGTATGGGTGACTTCTGTGTGGACGCCTGTGTGGCTAGTTTAATTTTCCCCATTGGTATGGGTGACTTCTGTGTGGACGCCTAAGTGGCTGGTTATATCCGGATCATATACTTTTAGGAACATGCATAACTTGCATACATTTTATTGTTATTTTTATTTTGATCTAATTATTTGCTCTACGGTGAGTTGCTACTTGATTTATTTAGATAGATTTTATGAATCTTGATACATCCTTCGAAACTATTAAAGAATCAATTTCTTTAAATCTTTTATCACGGAAAGATTTTATATTCATATTTTATGGCTTTTAATTTATTATTTGGTTTAATTTTTGTTGTGTGATGAACTGACCCCTTACACCAACATTTAGGTACTAATGATCTCAATGAGTTGCATGAATGGTGTTGTTTGGTGCACGCACGTGGGAATATGGGTCTTTTATTTAAAAATAATGTTTTGTATTAATAAATTTTTTGTGGTACATTGTAAAGTTATTTACTCTTCATCATTAACTTTAAATAGAAATGCGGAAGTGAGTTTTCATTCGCTAGTAAATATTTGAATCGTCATTAATTTCAGTCAATCTATTTTCTTTTAAATTTCACCTAAAGAAAATTTATTTTATTTTGGAGCGTAAATGAATATCGATCTAACAACTAGAAAATTAACTTTGCAAATAAATAAATAAATAATATTTTAGTAAATTGCATTACATTCATTTACAATAAAAAATAAAAATATATCAAGTCATTTTCTGACGCATCTTCAATTTATTACATGATGAACTACTCCTAAGGAAAAAAAAAACTATTTTCGTTTTTATAAGAAAACAAATATTTTTAAGTAATCTTTGGATAAAAAATATGGGGCGTTACAATTAGCTTCATGTTCAACTTGAAGAGGAAATGTTATATATAATGGTTAATCACAGTTTTGGTCCCTCCATTTTCATCAACTCACAAAATTGGTCTCCCTATTTTAAAAGTCGACAGTTTTGGTCCCTCGCTCAAATTTTTGAACTCAAAAATGAAGATTTCACATATTTTAAATGATGTGGTATACAATTTCATGATCTTCTTCTTCAAGTAGCGCAAGAACCTCGTAGGTCTGGGAGACCATGTCATCAACCTGAGAGATATAGACTTATCATGACTTAGGAAGGTGACATGTTACTCATGGATCAAGATGAGCCCACAATCTACCAAGAAGCCATGATTGGCCTAGAATCTAAGAAAAAGCTTGAAGCCATGGGGTCTAAAATGGAATCCATGTACACTAACCAGGTATGCACCTATGTTGATGCACCTAAAGGAATAAAACTCATACAATGAAAGTGGATCTTCAAGAAGAAGACTGACATGGATGGTAAAGTAAATACCTTTAAGGCAAGGCTACTGGCAAAAGGTTTTAAAAAAATTCATGGTATAGACTATGGTCATATGACAGGGTTTAACAATTTCATAAGTGAGGCAGAGGTTTGTGAATCTCCCTTTGATTGGCATGCAGTATATGATAGTGCAGAAGTAATATAGAATTAGATGAAGAGAATTATTGTATTAATGGATATGAAAACAGAAAATGATTCCAGAGCTAATTCTCCTCAGTTAGAGAAAACAATTCTCTCACTGCCCAACCTCTAAGGTGCAACTGAAAAATGATAAAAACTCCCAAACTAATTCCCCACACACTGCTATTTATTAGGGGAATACTAACTAACTATGTCAGGTAGGCAATCACACTTTTCCTGCATTCCCTTTCTTATTCTTTCTCACATATACTCGCCATTACTTACGCCTCACCTCATCTCAGTTAACTAACAGATCTCCCTCATCACTCGTGGGGCCTAACCCATTCCTAACATCACCCCCACCTTCAACAGTAGCCTTGTTCTCAAGGCGCAAATCAGGGAATTGACTCTTCAACAACAGTTCCTCTTCCTACGAAACATCTCCAACATCCATCTTTCCCATTGGATCAACCATTCTCTCTTATACTGCCCACCATTAAACTTATCCCTCCATGACAAAACCTTAGTAGGAATAATGTCCCCATTTTCAGACTCCAAACTGATAGGTAATTGAGTTGTAGGAGTATAATTGCCCACACCTTTCTTCAATTGAGACACATGAAAAGTAGGATGTATTTTAGATGTTGCTGGTAACTGTAACTTGTAAGCAATATGCCCTATCTTCTTAATGACTTGATAAAGACCAAAAAATCTAGGAGCCAATTTTTTATGGATCTTATGCACAACTGATTGCTATCGGTGAGGACGTAATTTGAGGAAAACCCAATCACAAACCTCAAATTGCACTACCTTGCGTTTCTTATCAGCTTGGTATTTCATGTACTCTTGAGCTTTGAGTAAATTAGTTTTTAGTTGACGCAAAGCTTCATCCATGTCCCTTAACTCCTTGGCTACAGCTTCTACTTTGGTTTCACCCTCCAAAAAATGCACTAATATTGGAGGTCTCCTGCCATACACCACCTCAAAAGGGGTGAAGCCTGTGGACCAATTGATAGAGCAGAGGTAAGATAGAATTAGATGAAGAGAATTATTGTATTAATGGATATGAAAACAGAAAATGATTCCAGAGCTAATGATCCTCAGTTAGAGAAAACAATTCTCTCACTGCCCAACCTCTAAGGTGCAACTGGAAAATGATAAAAAACCCCCAAACTAATTCCCCACACACTCATATTTATTAGGGGAATACTAACTAACTATGTCAGCTAGACAATCACACTTTTCCTGCATTCCTTTTCTTATCTTTCTCACATATACTCGCCACTGCTTAGGCCTCACCTCATCTCTGTTAACTAACAGATCTCCCTCATCACTCCTGGGGACCAACCCATTCCTATCAGTATACGTGGTCCAGGTTAGATGGTGTGGGGATAACTATATTAGATCACTTCTTGTTGTCAGAGGAATGGTGTAATTTTTTTCCAACATGTTCTCAGTGGGTTTTAGAAAAAGGTTTGTCGAATCATTGTGCTTTATTATTGTCAAATTGTGAGGAAGACTAGGTTTGTCAACTGTTTCATATGTTGAACTATTAGGGGGTTTTGTTGGTTTTCATGATTTTGTAAAACACTATTGGGAAGGGATCGATGTCGATGGAAGGATAGGGGGCTTTGTGTTGAAGGAGAAATTAAAACGGGTGAAGCAAGATCTCTATTGTTGGCATAAGGACCGTATATCGAATTTGGGGGAGAAAATTCAGAAGTCTAAAGAATATGTTAATAAGTTGGATCTGAAAAGAGAGTCTGTGTAGGTGAGTGCAGATGAGATTGCTAAGATATGTTTTATATCGGCTCAAGTGCACTCACAGTCAATATTTAACTACATTTTACTTTGGAAAAAACCAAGAGTGTGTTAGTTACAAGACGGTGGCGCTAATTCGAAGTACTTTCATGGTGTGGTAGCAAGCAAACAATGTCGAAATTTGATTAGACTATTAGAGATTAGGTGCGGGGAGGGTAGAAGAGATCTATGGTATTAGAGAGGCGTTGTTCCATCATTTTGAAAATCACTTTATGTCACATCGTGTAGGTTCCATTTATATTGGTAGTCTTCATTTTCCCGAACTTGTTGAGATCAACGGTTGTCTGCTTGTAACACATTTTGGTGAAGATGAAATCAAACAGGCTGTGTGAGATTGTGCTAGTTTTAAAAGTAAAGGCCCTAACAATGTGAATTTTGGTTTCTTAAAAGAGTTTTGGGCTGATGTAAAATATGATTTCATGCGTTTTATGATGAAGTTGCATTCTATTAGTCGATTGGTGAATGGGGCTAATAGTACTTTATTGTGTTAATTCCCAAAAAAAAAAAAAACAATCCCCAAGGGTTGAGTGATTTTCGTCCAATCTCATTGGTGGGTTATATGTACAAGGTGTTAGCCAATAGGCTAAAGAATGTGGTTGGTATAGTTATTTTGGAAGCGCAGTCAACATTTGTTCAAGGTAGACAAATTCTTGATGGTAACTTAATTGCAAAAGAGATCATTGATGAAGCTAAGAGGAAGTAGAAGGATTTGATTTTATTCAAGATTGACTTTGAGAAAGCTTATGATTTCGTTGAATGACAATATTTGGAGGCGATTATGGTTTGGATAAATTTTCCACCACTCTAGTGTCCTTGGATTATGGAATGCATCAATTCGGCGAAAGCATCGGTGTTGGTTAATGGCTATCTGACCGATGAATTCAACATATTTCAAGGTTTGAGATAAGGGGATCTTTTTTCCCATTCTTATTTCTTTTAGCTGCTGAAGGGCTCAATTCTATTATGTGCTCAACAACTAGGAATGGCTTGTTTGCAAGTTACTGTGTGGGAGCTAGTAAAGGTTGTTGTATTTCCCATATGTTGTTTGTGGATGGTACAGTTATTATGGGAGTCAAAAGCTGGGCAAATATTAGAGCAATAAAGTATATTTTGTTTTTGTTTGAATTGACTTCTAAGTTTGTAGGTAAATTTTCATAAGAGCCTTATTCAATGGTTTATGGTAAATGACTTTTTGCTAGGGGAAGCATTAGAATTGTTACATTGTAAGGTGGGTTGTGTCCAGTTTAGATATTTGGGTATGCCCATTGGTGATAATCCTCGGAGGTTAAATTTATTGAAACCTATGACTTAGAGTTCGAGATTGTCTATCAAGTTGGAAGAAACAAAATTATCTTTGGGGTCGACGTGTTCTCATTAATGTTGCTTTGTCTGATTTGCCTAATTACTTCTTTTCTTTCTATTGGGCGCCCACAGGTACCATTTCTAAACTTGAATCTCTATTTTAATTGTTTTTATGGGGAGAGTGAAGAGGCGAGGAAAATATATTGGACTAAATGGGATAAAGTGTCTCAGTAGGGATAAGGGAGGTTTGGGGGTTTGTAATTCAAAGGCTTTTAATTTAGTTCTTCTTGGTAAGTGGTGTTGGCGATTGAAACGTGATAGGAAGGGCTTGTGGTTTAAGGTGTCCAGTGGCAGATCTTGAACAAATATATTGGGGTGGTCGAAATTTTAAAATTTTAATATATAAATAAAAATTATAATATTGTATTGGATATAAGAATTTTAAGTTATAAATTTACAAAAATATATTGGAGAGAGGTAGTAGATCAAATTTTGATTTACATTTTTAATAATTAAAATTTAGTTGGAATTTAGGTTCGAAAATTTATTTTAGTTTATAATTATAGTAGTTGTTTTTGTAATCTTTTTATAAATTATTCCCTCCGGTATTTTTATAATAGACATATGTTTTATAATTTGGTCTACAAAAATTTGTGTATTTTTTTCATCTTAAATATTTTGGAGACACTGTTATAATCTTAAAAATTGAACCTAATAAAAAAAAATACAATTTTAATAATTTAAAAAATTGATAAAATAAATTTTAGTCCATATACATGTAATCTATATAATGTAATAAGGATCTACACATAACAATCTATATGATACCATTTACATGATGCATGTCATTTGATTAGGTTAATTTGTGTAATAAGAAAAAAAATGCACATATAGCATGTGATCTTAACATATTAGACTCAAATAGGCATCTCGACAAGGATAACTCAACAACCACAATTCAACTCATAAAATAAACCGATTATAGATCCCAAAATTACAACAACATACACCACAATATCTATATTAATTAACATATTTATTAACCTATGTCATATCTAGTCGAAATATATTAAACCACAATTATCCTATAGACTTATATAATTTGGTTTTCACAACTTTATAACAATTAACAAATATTCATTTTTCAATTTTTTTAAAATAAATATTTTTTTATATAAAACTTAATGCATTCAACAAATTCCTACTTAAGGATTAAAGTCCGTAAAAATAATAGTATTTTTAAAAAAATAATTAAAAAATTTGGGTGTCATATAAATATGGGTTTGTGGATGTGCTAACACGTGGAGGGATACTTATTCCATTTACGAGGGGAGAGGGAACAAGAAGAATATGGTTAAGGAGGTTGGAAATGGTTTGAATACTCTTTTCTAGATCTTTTCTAGAATGAGTCAGAGACATATGGGGATGTTGAGTGACTACTTTGGAGACTTTTTAATTTGGCAAGGTCAAAAATTCAATAGAATGGGGTGTTGAGGGACTCTTTTTGGAGACTTTCTAATTTGGCAACGTAAAAAATTCTAGCGGATATGGTGGTGAGAGAGGTCAAGGTGAATTGAGATTGGATGGGAGAATTACTCGACTGACAAGAGGAGTTGGTAGAAAAGTGTTTAATGTGCTTATTTTGAGAATTATGTTACTGTAAGTTGTGTTTATTTTGAGACTTCTGGTAGTCACTATTTGTACTTTGAAAATACTATTTATATAAAACTTCACTTTATTTTGACAATGATGTGTTAATATGCTTACAATTTATTTTAAAAATTCATTAAAAAAAATACAGGAAATAATATAATCCAAAATAGAATGAATATATTTTTTCATTACCCACGAATATTCTATGAGTAAACAATAATTTACCCACGGACATGTCATAGATAACATTTTAATTGTCAAATAGAAATCAGTATAATTTTTACGGATTGTCTGTAAGTAATATTACTTGTGACTTATCCGTAGGTAAGTATCTGGGTTTTAACCCACGGAAAATCTATGACTACTTTACCCACGGAGAATCGGTAAGTCATTCTACCTACGGACGTTCCTTAAGTAAGTATATCCCACTGCCTGTCCGTGGGTAAAAAATTTCCTACGAGCGAAATAGCTACGAACTCGTGTCCATGGGTAATCCGTAAGTAATTTTACGTTACCTACGGACTTTCCGTGAGTACAGATAAAATCTGCCGTAGGTAGAGACAGTTTTTCTTGTAGTGATTTGCTGTTTTGGGATAACATTTTTTTTTTGAATTATTAATGAAATTGATTCTATAGTGTTTGTAGAGTGGGTTTGAGGTTGAATCTATGCAACATTCGCTTTCGTGAGTGTGATCTGAAATTGTAGAGTGGTTGGACATTGAATGTGTACATGGTTTATCATCAATTCATTGAATGTGAAGTGGTTGGACATTGAATGTGTTCTCGTTATCATCAATTCATTGGTTTATTTTAAATTGTAAATAGATGATCTCAAAGTTTGGTGTCATTTGGTTGATGTGTATATGGTCTTTATGAAAATTACTAAATAATATAGGGTGTATTGAGTGCTTCTAGGCTTCTTTTTTTTTATGCGGGTTTTTCTAATGATTTTATTTCTTTGTGCACCTATATTTCCTATATTTGGATGGTGATATTTTGATGTTCTATTTTTAATTCTTAGCCTTGTACTAAGGAGTGTTGTTATAATATTCTTATTAGTTGTTTGAATATATATATATATATATATATATATATATATATATATATATATATATATATATATATATAGTCAAACTATGTTTTATATTATAACTGTATACAATTATTAAATTAACAAATAAATGTAATAGTATTTCACAAACCTGTTATTACCTAAGTTCTTCCTGATCACTTTAATTTCATCCTTCGTTGCTCCTAGCTGATGTAGCTCACCCAATTTGTCTTGCACAATTTTCTCTTCTTCATTTATATTTAACCCATTCACTACATTTAAGGAATGGCCTAATTGATATGTTTCTCTAATATGAGCCCTTCTCCCTTCCCACGTACATAAACTGAAATTAGTTATGAAGGTACCACAATTATTGTGTTGGTAATTAATGCTATTCCTATCAACTAGGATGTGGACATCAATTTATTTATTATTTACTCCATTCATACTATAACTACAATAGTGTATTTTACCATTTTACAAAGATTACAAAAAATATATGAGAAAAAGATAGAAAATAATACTAGAAATTTTTATAATTTACCTTTATTGAATATAGGTGTTTATCCTTTTTTTAATTTGTTTATAATATTGGTGTTTATTATTACTGTTAATACAAAATGATAAATATTGAATTGAATTTTGCATGTAGGATCATACTTGCATAAAGTGAAATAATAAAACAAAATTATACTTTGGCAGAGTAATACTAAGTTGGTATAAAAAGTCTATGAACTTTTTACCTTTCATCAAAGTCAGTATTTGTAGCTAAATTAACAATAACATCTCTTTGATTATAAATTTCTTCCTTTAGAATAGAATCTTCCGGTCCCAAGTCTTCAAGAGAAATGTCTACGAGTATTAGAGTCAATTTTTCTAAAATAAACATTGAAAATTTTGCCCCTATTTTTTCCTATAAGCAATTTAAACAATTGATTCCCTATTGTTTACGCACCAAAAATACATATTTAGTTAGCTTTAAGCTTAATTAATAATCATATGACATGATCAGGACCAATCTTGATATTTTTGGTTCCCTGGACGAATTAAAAGAATGAAGCCGATCATTAGAATTGTTACCTTGTGTATTTTTTGTTAAACAGTAATAATTTATTTATGATAATCAATATTCTTTGAAAAATCATTTTCAATAGAAATCAAAGTAAGAATATTTAATCTATCTCGTGACATAGTAGATTGTAAAGAATTAAAATTTTAATAATTTCAATTTAGAACAATGCGTCTCAACACATGAAATAATAATAATGATAATTAATATTATTCAATAAATTATACATGCACTATGATAACAATTAAATGTTATCAACGTCATAAATCTTAATTTTGATTCAATTGTTAAAATATCTCTAATGATTTTTAATTCTTCAAATATAATTTTATCAT